>WBMV01004761.1:1198636-1384172 GCA_013396655.1 Campylorhamphus procurvoides
GGGAGGGTGGCAGAGGAGGACAGGGAGGTGTTCCCCCCCAAAAACCCCCAAAACAGTCTCCACAAAGCTCTCTCAAAAATGTCATTGTTTGCACTGAGAATAAATGTAAGAGGCATCCTCTCTTCATCCTTTAGCAATGCTGAAGGTTAGGAAGGAGGGATTTAGGGATGAAGTGTTACAACTGCTGCTGGGGGTTCTGCAGCTCAGCCAGCACCTCTTTGCCCACAGACGATGCCCGCATCCACCATCTCGCCCAGGTGCCGGCGTGGTCCCCTCGGGTCCCCACCACGCCAGTGACCGCAGGGGCGTCCCCGCACACACCCACCTTCCCTGCCCGACCGCACGGCTACTCACGTTTGATGCACCTCTGGGAGCCCGTGGCCTTGCTCCAGCCGTGGCAGCACTGCCCCCCGCACACATTGACCCTGCGGGAACAGCAAAGAAGGACCAGTGTCCGGCGGGGCACCCGCGCTCAGCCCCGCTCCCCCCCATCCCGAGCCGGGCAGCGAGGCGGGCGCTGCGCAGGGGTGAGAAAAGGCGGGAAGAATTAAATCTCCCGATTAAACTCGACGCTTCAGCCCAGGCCCGGGACTCCCGGGACGGGGGCGAGCCGGTGCCGCGGGGAGGCGGCAAAGAAACGGGGGCGCCGGGAGCCCGCGGCCAGCGGGGCACGGGCGGCGGGGCAGGTAACACCGATGTGCCCCCCAGGAGCCCGGCAGGGGCTCCCCCGCCCCCTGCCCCTCCCGGGGGGGCGGCAGCGGCCGCGGCGAGGATGCTGGAGGTGGCCGGGGGCGTGCGGGGCGGGAGGCGCCTTACCCCGGCGGCAGCAGCGGCGGCAGCGGGTGCTTCTGTCGGAGGGGCAGGGCGGCGCTGCTGTTGCCGTGGGGGCCCGGCGGAGCCTTGGGCCGCGGGACGAAGCGGGCCGGCTTGGCGAAGGAGGAGGAGGCGTGAGCGGCGGAGCTGGGGTGGCCCTGCCCGGCGGGACCCAGGCGGAGCTGGACGGCCGGCTTGCTCATCCGCCGGGTGCGCTCCGGGGACCCGCCGCCGTAGCGGGTGTTCAGCTGCACATTGAAGGTGCGCTGCTGCTGCTGCTGCTCCCCCCCGAGGAGGGTCGGGCGCTGCTGCCGGCTGCCAGAGGAGCCCCCCCGGCCGGGCTGCAGGACGTACGTGATCCTCCTTAGCCTGCCCTTTTCGGAGGCTGCGAGCGCCGGTGACAAAAGCGCACAGGCAGCCAGGAGCGGGAGGAGGAAGCCCCTTCTGATCCGAGCCATTTCCACAGCGGGAGCCCCGCAGCAGCCGGCGAGCTTCGCGGACTCGCCGTGCAAGGGTTTCCTCTCCGTGTGTGTGCGCGACCTGCGCCCCGGGGCGCGGATTCCTCCTCCGCTCGCTGCCCCCCAACCTGCTCCGGGCGGTGGGAAGAAGGGAAAAAGAAATGCCTCAGGATCCTCCCGCCCGCCCCCCAAACTGTTTAGAAAGTTCAGCAAACACTTCGCCCCGTGGAGCAGGAAAACATCGTTGGAAGAAAGGAAGCGGCGGGTGCGAGCCGAGCTGCAAGCCGGAGCGGGAAGGGAGGAGGAGCAGCAGGGGAAGGGTGTTTGCCGGAGTGGGGTGGTCGCAATGGAGAGCAGATGTGTCTGTCGCCGGAGCCGCCGGGGGTCTGCGCGCCTCGTGTAAGGAACGGCCCTTAAGCCGGTCCGCACTGTTCCCAAAGCCCCCTCTTTAAGAGTTCCTCTGCGAGTGAGCGTGTGCGCAGGGGAGGGGGCGGACGGGAGGGGTGCCCCGGCCCCGGTGCCGGCCCCTTACAGCCAATGTGGGCCCGCCGTGACGTCAGGCGGCGCTCCCGGGGCTGGGGAGGGGGCCGGGGCCGGGGCCGGGGCCGGGCCAGGTGACCGCGGGGCGCAGCGGCAGCGGTGTCCGGGATCCCAGCCTGCGCCGCTAAGCAAGCCTCGGAATTACTTGTTTTCACTTACAGGCACCGGCTTGCCGTCTGCCAGTTCACGGGACAGCTGTCCCCTGCGGTTGGGGTAGCGTACCTGTGCTTCTGCAATAGCTAAGCCTTTTCGTTCTGTGTTAATGGACGTGAGGCTTTAAACCCCCAAAAGCCTTATATTCGTGCTTTGCTGTATAGGTAGGAACTCGATTAAAGCACTTACGTTAAAGGTAAGCACGTTGCTTACTCTCAGCCTGATGAGAGCCAGACATTGCTCGTAGCAGAAATCCTAGCCGGATTAGGAGGGACTAGATTCTTTCTTGGTTTTCTTTGGGTTTATAAAGCAGTACATATTACTAAAGAACAAAATACAAACCACAACTGTACACTTGTAATTAATATATAAGCAAACTGCCCACGTTTTTCTCTAGTGTGTCTTAACCAATCTCACCCTTTAGCACTGTAAACAAAAAAACAAAGTTCACAAAATAACCCAGAGATTACATCTTTTAAAATACTCAGAAGCTGATGCATCCGAGTTCTTCCCAAGAAACTTTGTGAAGAATCAGTTTGCAAATTCAATAGTTTGGAATTCAGGTCCTCTTCTCTGGTTTCTTCTCTGCTCTTTTCCAAAGCTTTAAGGACACTGACCCCAGCTCCAAACTGATGAGATTTTGCTCTTAAATGCTCTTGGCACAGCTACGCAGCCGGCAAGTGGAGCAGGAGGGTTTTACATTGACAGGATTCCAGGCAAGAGCCACTATTAAGAGCACAACGGTCCCTTCCTCCTTAGTTCTCATCTATTTAAAACTGCTCAAAAATAAATAGATGTTTTAAATAGACGAGAGCTTGGAGCTTGCTATAGTCACAGTGTAAGGGAGCCATATCAATGTTAAAGGCTTCTGCTCCTGTGCCTCCAGTGGTCTGAATTGAAACCCAGTGTCCAAAAAGAAAATGCCACAACACTGGGAGTTTCTAAATCCACAGTGGGTTAAATAAGAATTAAACTCTGTAGTGCTTCAGAGGAAAACAAATGAACCCTGAAAGTTCCAGAGTCCCAGTCTGAAGATAACTAAGAAATTAACTGTGAGACCACTGCCTCCTCTCTTAGCAAGCATACATCTGTTGTTTTTTTAACTTGGAAGACATTCTCAGCAAGTGAACTGTTCAGCCTTCCGAAGGCTAATTATTGTGAATCCCGAGTATGCTAAATGTTTTTACAGTATTTAGGGAACAAAAAAATATGTTGAAACCAGAGTAGGGGGGTGAAGACTGAGTAAGTAGAGAGAAATTGATGTGGTACTAGGAACTGTTGCTCTGCACAAGGCCACTGTCCTTCAGAAGTTTTACAGAATGAGATCACAACTACGTGTGTGGCTCGGTTTGTTGAACAGAGGGCAAAAACTGCATCATTCCACAGCAGAATCCAGTTGCTTTTAAGAAATGTGGGGTTTAAGTCACATCAAGCAGGGGACAAATGTGGTATATTGCTGGCTAATGTACAGCAAATGGTAAGGGACCTCAAGGAAAATATATTCACAAAGGTGGATGCCTTGCATAGAATCATTGAGGTATAAAAACGTTCCTGAAAAAATATTTGGTATTATTTGCAATTAATTGTTTGAGGTCAGGCACTCCTCACAAATGTACATGGCAGATCTGATTTTCAGTGTTCTCTTTTTTTTTTACCTCTGGTAAGGAAATCCACTCTTCTTCTCTGTCTGCTGTCTGGTTTTGCTCCCTCCCTCCCTCCTGCTCCTCCTCCACATGTCTGGAGGGTCTTGGGTGTTACAGACTAGGTTTTGTTGCAGTAACACGTCACATTGGCCACAGAAGTTTTAACAGCTAAAAGAGAATTTCAGTGAAGTTCTGCAGCTAAAGCTCAAGTCACAATTTTTTCACATATAGAAGTATCTGCTTCAAAAGGTCAAAAAGTGCATCCAGCACTAAACAGCCAGATGCTGGCCTTTCAAAATCAAGCCAGGTGGCTACTAAATTTCCTGAGGATTCTTTAGGAAATCCTTTAGTATTACTGCTTGTGAGAAACCTGCTCTGGCTGCCTCCCTGCTTCCTGTGGAAAGGGCACTGACTTGAGTTAGCAGTGACAAACAGGAATTAGTATCTCACACCATCTTTCAGGCACACCCGTCTTGAAGATGGTTGGGAAAGCAGTTTGCACTGTTTCTGTGCTTTTCCCCTGTGGTTTGTGACTAAAGGGTGAACTTAAGGAAACATAAAGTTCCTTAGTCTGTACACCACCCAGCAGAGGGCCAGACCTCTAGGTGCTCTGCTTTAAGGGTGTAGCTGAGGGTGAGATGGGCAGAACTGATTGAAAGACTGGAAGCAGAAGAGATGAAGGAGGCAGAATTGCTGCCCAATGAAATGGCAGTATTGCTTCAAGGCTTAATGGACAGGGATGAAGTATCTACAACAAGAATCAAAATAGCATTATTCAAACTAAAATGAAAGGAAGAACTAAACTGCTCTATATGTTTGTGTTGAAGTCTCATGATTTTGAGGCTAGTCCCATGAGTTGAATGAGGAAGGACAATTATTTTGAGATGTTGAAGTTGGTAGCACTCTGACCTTCATCATTCCTGTCACCAATCAAAGGAGACAGGACTGTGGCCTGGGTATCTCATGGAGAATGTCCGTGGTGCATAGAGTCGCAGAGCAACACGGGACCTTTGCAATGTAGATGTATGTTATGTTGAAGGTAAAGTCATCTGAGCATGGGCCATCACTGAGCCAACCTTCTGCATCAGAGTGCCACAGTAACCCCCTGTGACAAGTCAGTGTCCACGTTAGCCAGGCAGTAAGCTGAATGATTGGTAATTCCTGATGTGTTGAGCTACAGTGCCAGTAATTGGCCCTGGTGGTCTTGTAGATCCACCAGGCAGCAAGCCTTAGCCTGTTAGGAAAACCGGATTGGGAGCTCACACTTAACACTAGAGTTTGACAAGGCTGAATGCTGTGTTTAGCCTCAATTTTGGCAGTATAAGAGAAATTTTACAGTACTGTAGCTCCATTCACTTCAATAATATTACTCCAAACTTCTTTTAAGCTAAAGGGGGAAAAGCAGTCTTTGTAATTTCTTGTAAGCTGAGAATCAGCTGGAGACCTGTATTTTGTTTTTGTACTATACAATTATCTGCAAAAAAAGTCCTGTATTTTCCTGGCTAAATTATACCTTTGGCCATAGCTCTGTACAGGTAACATGACTAATTTAAAGTCTTTTTTTTGAACAAAAGAGAACAGCTTAGTCTCATTATCACCAGAGTAGGAAAAAGAAGAATTGATGTCACTAAAGTATATAGCATACATACATGATTTGTAGATGTTCATATCATATCTACATGGTATTTTTCAAACCGAACTGTACCTTCCAACCCTGACAGTTGTTTGTTGCTTCAGGCAGAAACTGTCATCACTTTATGGTTTGCAACTAATATTTTGAGGCCTCAGCTGTTCCTGAGTGTTACCACAATATAAATATCATTAATAATGTTTCACAAAAGGAAAAGTACTGCTCACTTTATCCTGGTAGGCACTTACATTCACTTCCAAGGAACTCAGAGAGTCAGACTAGGTCTGGATGGATGTGTGAGGCTTTGGAAGGAAGCAACTTAGCTTTGTTGGACCCATTCACTACTGGTGACCTTCTTGTGACCTGGAGATCTGTAATCATCATACTTGGAACACCTCAGTGGTTCCAGACTCACACTACATTACCTTGGGTAAACAACCTTCTGCCTTCTCTTCCTTGGATTTACTGGATCCAAGGAAGATGCATGAATGCATCTTTGTAGTACATTCCCCAGCACCTCTGAAAGAAATCATCATCCTCCAAAGCATCATTGTTGCCACTGCAGTCAGGGCTCTGCTGTACACATACGAGCCGATAGATCATACTGGCTTCTCTGACTGGAAGTCACAGGGTCCTGAAGCAAACTAGCTTTTCAGGGACGAAGTAACTTTTATGATGAGCTTGGTCTATGATATGGATTCGTATGTTGGAGCAATACAGTTCCTGTGTGGCACTGGGTTTCTGAAGCAGACAGACTAGCATGTGGATAGTTCAGAGCCACAAGTCTGGATGGGAAAAGAAAACAGATCAATGTTGCAATGTTATTGCAATCTCTCTACTAAAAGAGATTGCAATAAGGACCTTTTTTTTTTTCTTTTTGGCATTAAGTCACACTGAAAGTTATATCCATTTGGCAAAAGTCTGATGCCAGTTTGTCACTACTGACCACCACTGTTTCCAGCAAAATACACACTCAAGGCAAGTAGGAGTTGGCTTCTTTTTCATTTTCTGACACAACAGTTGTAGTAAAAGAAGTTGTGTGGATTTGCATAGTCTTGCATTCCATTTTCCCAAACTAGCAGAACTCCCTTCTAGAATATTTGGCAGTTTCACAGCTATCCTCACATACATAAAATAACTGATTCAGAAATAAGAGATTTTTTCCAAGATATGAACATCTCCACATTGTGCTGTTGCAATTATTCTTCCCCTCAAGGAAATAAATATATCTCGTCTACAAAACAATTTAAATATCCATTGAACTTTTTTGTTACACCATTCCTTGCAATTGTTTGTTTCTTTGTACAATCCCATATACACTGAAAATAAACTGCAGAGCAAATTAGGTGGAAAGGCACACAGAAACATGTAAATACATTTAATTGTTTCACTTTACCTTAGGAGAAGACATATTTAAACTAATCTATTCTTCACAAAAGCAAAGTAAATATTACAACTAATATTTGAAAACTCTCACAGTGCAGCTATGTCCTATGCCAAGAATACTAACCTCTACAAAAATCAGCTTCAGCAGTGAATCCTGATTTTTCACTGTTGTGCTGTGTGCTGCTGACTTATGAAAGCTGAAGGAAATAGAGTCTGTGTAAAACAAAGCTGACCTGACTTGAATTAGCATTGAAGAACACCTTAAAGTTTTCATAATTATACATAATCCAGGTAGATCAGCAAATCAGCATAAATGGAGGTGAAGCAGACAGAAGTGGTATGAGATTGTGGAACACCAGCCACGATTACTCCTGCAGCAGCTGCTTAATAACTTGGAAGGTAATGCTTCACACCCTTTTCTGTGCTTGGTGTCCCCCTCTGACAGCCCAGGATGATGTTGGGTGTGCAGCTTTGGTATCTACTGTCCGCTTTAATCTTGCTCCCCATGTCACAGAGACAGAAACTCAGCCCTGCTTAGACTGCTGTGCTATAGGCCAGTACCTGAGCTTTACAGGGTAAACAATTGTTTAAAGACCAGCTGGGCACTCAGAGCAGCAGATCCTGGTTGTCTGAATTAAAAAAAGGGCAGAATACTACTTCTAATGATGCACTTGGAGCAGCTCCCAGCACACCAATGTTAGAGGTTGAGAGTACGTGTGTAGGTTCTCTGTCTGCTGCTCTTTCAAGGTTTGTGGTGGAAGGTGATGGAATGAAAATTACAAGCTTTCTTTTTTTTTTAAAGTAGGTAGGGAGAAAAATGCTGGGCTTTCATTTCCATCACTTTTTCTCCAGTAGCAAAATGCGTCTGCAGAGGTGTTTAATGTCAGTCTGCTGCGTGTCTGTATTTTGCATCAGGATGCTTGAACACTGACCCTGGTCTGAGCAGGAAGAACTCTAAGGATCCCCTCTACCCTCAGTTACCATTTACATCACAGATGTAAATGCATCATGCCTAACAAGCAGCCTCAGGTGGAAGCAGGCACAGCTGTTTGCCTATTTTGGGTGGGTCAAAAACCATTTACAAGAAAGCAAACCTGCAGGGTAATATTGTAGAAGCCTTCCTGGGGCAGGCTACAGGTGGGAAGGAGGTTGAAGCCTGGAAGAGCCAGGGCATGGCAGAAGGGATAAAGCAGACCCCAGAAAAAGGCAAAACACTTGAGCTCACAGATGATGCCAAGTCTGAACTGACCTTGCCACCAGGCAGGTGGTAACATAAGAGTACCCTAAGAGACACAGCAGCCCAACAGACAGCCTCACCTGCATTTAGAAAACAGAAATTCAGTCTGACCTTATAGTTAAGAGGATTAGCCAAAGAGGGCCTGGTAGGGACTGACTGCACCAGATAATCAAAACACGGTCTATAACCAGCCAAGTCAAAGTGATATCATTGACTGCTTGATTAGAACCTTTTTCAGGTTAAAGTCAGTTTTTGCTATGTTCACCTGTTAGAGTCAGGACACTAAGCTTAAAAAAAAAAAAAGGTATGAATAGGAAAACCATGAATTTTTATCCTCCCTTAATATCTGTATTTAAAATAAATCTCTATAATTTTCAGATTTTTTAAGAAAAGGTATGAATATGAAACCCATGAATTTTTATCCTCCTTTAATAGCTGTATTTAAAATAAATCTGTATAATTGCCAGATGGTTTTGAGCTTGCCATCGTAATTTACCGTGCCCCCCTCAAGCAATAGCAGATGAATCTAAACAGTACACGGCTTGTGGTCCATCCCCAGCATGCCCACGACACCGTCCCGCTCCCAGACATTCCCGTGACGGCCAGCCGGTGAGTCACGCAACCGCAGCTCCTCGTTGCTGGCAAACCGAGCCCACCTGAGGGGCAGCCTTTCACTCCTTCCTTCATTCAGCCACTCACTCACTTCTCCCAGTGGGGCTCCAGTCTCCGGCACCGGCGGTGTCTCGGCAGAGACGTGCTGATGGGTCTCTTCGGAAGCCTCTAGCACACAAAAGAGGCACTCCCGCTTCACATCTGCAGGCTGATTTATTAGAATACACAGATTTGCAGGGCAATATAATATCGCATGCAGCAGACGGGAACAGCATGCAGAAAGTCTTTCAGCTATACACATCTGTATTCCTACTTGAAAAAAAAAGTCTGAAGATGTGCCTCAGTGCTAAATAGTCTGTGAGTGAGATTCTTGTTTGAATCACATGCAGTTGGACTGGAAAGAGTAGAACTATTATCTGTCCAGACCAGGGTCATCCAGGAAAGCAAGCATTTCTAGCACAAAGTTTCAGCTCATGTAGCCTTTTTTGTTTTACTCGTTTTAGTTGTGTTGACTTTCAGCCAGAAGCACACAGAAAATTCAGAGTTCTCTAGGTTCAGGATCCATGCGTAGATGAATTTGCTACCTTTGTTCATATTAAAGTTTAAATTTTCTGAAAAATAAAAGAAGCAGATTCCTATCCTTTTCTTCCAAAACAAGCACAACATTTTCAAGAACCACAGTTTTGACCTATCAAGAGCATCTTGAACTGAAAAGATATAATCTGAAAACAAAATAATTATGTACCTGTGCTCAGAAGGTTCTTGTCTATTCCTATTCAAAGCACATCAATGGCCATCTCCTACCTAAAACCAAGTAGTACCTATACTCCTTCTAAGCTGAATTAATCTGTTGCCCCTCATTTTCTGTGGAGTTGTAGCCATGGCTGACAAAGATCAGGATTCTACTCCAGGATGCTACGTTTGATCATGTCCATAGTTGATTTAAAGGCAACTGCAATTGTGAAAATCGGAAATTATGAGTGCCAGCTATTCAAACTGAGAGAGACCCTCTCCAGTTGAGAAAACCTGAACAAAAACCATATGTAAGTCCTTAACATTGACTGGTAAAAACAGTGGTGGGTTTTTTGAGTGTTTGCTAGTAATGCAAGAGATACACTACACAACATTTTCAGGAGCTGCAGAATCTCTTGTGATTCTTTATAGTTCATCTTATCAATTACTCACATTTTCAATTTCAGTGCTTCATTATGTAAAGCAGCTTTTGCAGGCCACAGCCATACAATTCTTTAGTCTTCTCTTGTCATCTCCATTGCCATGTATCTTTCAAAGGATAGAATAGATTTATACTAATTGATTTTTTCGTGCTCAAAGGTAGGGCTGATAAACTGGACTTTCACTCCTACTATCCTTTCTTTATTCGTTTTAAAATGAGGTGGACTTTTTCCTTCTGAAAGAATTTAAGATTTAGTTTTATTGCAGAGAGGATCTTGGTGACTTGACAACGCAATTTGGTAGAACAAAGCTTTTTTACAAATAGTTATGCTGAACAAAAGATTCACAACAGCAATTTAAATATTTCCTCATGATTTCACGTAGGGTTTGTAAAGAAAAAAAAGTATCTATACCTATAACTCACATATTAAAAGTATTTGTTTGGAATCTGCATCCAAATCTCATCTCATTTCTGTGATCTCCCAAGTTTTCAAGCAGGCAGTGCCTGAGGATTAAGTTCTGCCCCGTTCTGGAGAAACTGAGGAGTTTTGCTTAATTTATGCATGTTTTAGACTGCTATTAGGAGCTCTGATCAGCACATTAGGGAAGTGGGGCTTTTTTTCTCCTTTCACTGAAAGCTTGTTTGTACAGACGAGCTGAGGCTGAATTTGCATTTAAACTAAACCACTTTAGCAAGTAATTTTCTTGAATCTAACTCTTTCCAAATGTTTCCACAGCAAATTTCTCTGAAGTGCCCATAATCTTGTCACCAAACCAGTATCTTATTATCTACATTATGAATAAAAATTAAAAAAAAAGAGTTTTTACTGAATTTTCCTATGGAGTTTTTTGTGAAGGAAAATATGGGTATCATATTGTTGAAAGAGCTACTAGGAATCCTCAAAGCAGGGAGCATTTTTCTTTATTTTTGTAACTGCCTGCTGTAAATAACTATTCAATGGTTTGTTTTGTGTATTGAACATAAAAGAGTTAATGTGACCATCTAGTTAGGTGGAACATATGTGTTGAATACTCCATTAGCTGGTTTTCACAATTAAAATAAATGTGCTTTAGGGCATCTTTTTCCTCTCTGACTGTGCAATCATCTTCAGTGTATGTTAGCCTGTATCATGAAAGCTTATCTACTCAGCAAAGTTCTCTTTCACTGGTTAAGTAGTTTAGCTCTATGCCAAACTGGAAAACTTCACATTCCCCCAGGGGTAAATAAAATCCCTATAAGCAAGAGTTCAAGTCGAGCAAGTTCTTCACTAGTTACTCTTTCCATGAGTCACACACTTCTGTTGAATCTGTCCAGCTCCTTGTCTCAGTGATATAAAATCAGCGTAATCCAAATTATCCTTCATAGCTGAAAACAATACTAACCTCTAATATTAACAAGAATAAAAGCCCTCTGCAGTTACAAACCTAGCTTTTCTTCTTTCCTTCTGCAGTTTTCTTCATTTTCCTATTTGTCTTACTGTTTTCCTAGGTCTGGCTCTCCAATCAGAACAACATGCTTACCTTCTCACATTGATCGTTTCTAAAACAGCCACCAATCTTCCCAATGTTTTTCAGTCAGGGAGATGCTCTTCTTTTCTTATACGATCTGGTTGTGTCTCCATTAGGAAATGATGTTGTTGGCATGTGATCATTCCTCGCAGCACTCCAGTGCACAAGGAGTAGACTCAAATCAGCAGCAGTGTGGTTGTGGACACGGAGCCTGGTTTCCAGGGCTAGTACTACCTGATACAATCCAATGTGAAAAAAAGTTCTTATTTTGGGGAAAAGCTAATGCATACTGTCTGATCCTGGAATAAATTAGTCTTGTACAGTCTCTTAACTATTATATACAACCATTGCTTCCACGGGGTAATTTCAGCAAGAGCTAGAAACACGAAAATGTTTCTACTTTTGTGACTTAATAAACCAGAAACACTGTCTCAAAGAATAACCTGTTTCATCCAAAGAGGGACATATAGCACAGTGATTAGCACCTTCCAGGGCTGGATATTATGGATGGTACATGGCAAACCTTTCTTCAAAAGTAAGAAAATAACACATTCACAAGAACATAGGATGCTTAAACTGAGAATGTAGGTGAGAAACCATGAGTTAGTTTTCATCATTGATAGTGCTGATTCCACATATCAATTCCCATCTGAAATACTGTGCATGGAAAGCAGAGCAGTCCCAAGGGGGACCTTTGGTTTTTACTGGGTATTATGTGATACGTGCACAAAGGTTTGTGTATTGTCCAGGAGGATCTTGTCATAGATGATAATCTCACTGTACCACTTGGAATGTTTTCAGTTTTGTTTTCCAGGATATCTCCAGAAGTGTAGCTGGTGGTGTCTAGGCATCGTGGAAGATGAATGATATTCTCCTGACCTTCAGTAGCAGGTTAAGCCACTAGGTAGTCTGTGGAATCCAAAAAGAGTTACACTAATATTTTGGCTGCCTGAACCTGTAATTTAAAGATGTTTAGAGTTACAGGTTTATGAGTATACTGAAGTAACAGAAACTAAAGCACAAAACACTTTCAACTGCAGGCAATTAGTTATTCTCTGTTTATCTCTGTTTGTTTTACAAGGTCTCTTTTCTCTACCTACGTGTTTTACGGCAAACAAGAATAAACTTCATTAGGATTTATATATAACAAAATCCAAGCCCCATAACAGGTTTTGCTTTGTTTCAAAAGTACAATGGTGTGAAAGCTGAGCACATGGTTTATGTTCCTTTTTATCACTTTAGAGTGTTGTCTGGCTTTTCCAAACCATATACATAAATATGACTATATAACCAGGAGATAGGAAAGCACTTGTTTAAACATGTGCATGCCCACTGTACCACACTTTACAGAGACTCAGAGCTGGCACTGTGTTCTGACACAGAAATTTAGGGTTGCACCACTCATTCTGAACAATTGCTCTAATGTTTGAAATACAATGGCTACACTGTTTTGTTTCCAAGTTCTTTGGTGAAAATCAGTACAGACTTTTTGGTATGATATTACCTCTCCAGATACTGTAGAAAAGTATTCAGTGTATTATTTCTGAATTAGCTATAACTTATAATACTCTAAAAAAGAATCTTCAGATTAAAGCTTAGGCACAACTTGGGGAAAAACTTTGAAATTCTGTGAAAATTCTGTAGTAGCAGTCTGTGGATTCAGAATCAGCAGGTGGAACACAAACAAATAAAACAGGCTTTCTAAGAAAACTTCCATGCTACATAGACCAGTTTCATTATTATAAAACCAAATTAAGTCACCCAAACACTATGTTTTATGAGGTGTTAGAGAGTTAGAGGAAAAGGGGCTGGGGGACTGTATGAAAAAATAAAAGTGCAAGGTAGTGGAGAAAAAACCCCACATCTGTCCCCATTAGAAGACAATTCCCTGTGCTGGGTGCAGTTGGGATATATGCTGTACAACCGCACACAGCCTGATGCTCCTCAGCCCAGAAAAGCTCACATGGAAAACCCCAAAGGTTTTCCTGGCTTCACAGGTTTTAACCTCTGCAACACCACATGGATCACAGTCCAGCCACCTCTGCACACAGACACACTCCTCAGTGGGTGGTTGTAAGACTGAAAGACTTTGGTGACGTGTTCATTCTAAGCTTATTTCTTGACGGCAAGTCATACTTCTTCTTTCCTGGTGTCCAAAACTGACCTTTTCATTTCAACTCAAGGAAAGCACTTGTGTGGGATGAATGCACTGAGCAAACAGATGCCACTAGTATGATAGGATGCCTGTCATGATGCCAGCAGCAGGACTTGCCTGTCAGCACATCCTTCTGTGAGGCACTAAAAGGAGAAGGTGCTTAGCTGTTCAAAATTACATTTTTTTTTGAAAGAGTCATTGAAAAATGTGAGCCAAAAAATGATCTTTGCAACCTTGCAGTTATCCATGGTCTCTGCTGCATTTAACCCATCTAGACAGAATCCTTTGAGTGAATTACAGGAAGCCTACAGCAATTTTTTTCCCCCTTATGCTTTAGTAGTTCTCAGCAAAAATGTCAACTTATCTGGGCTTAAGATGACACTGCTGTGGATCACTGTAATTTCAAACACCGTCTAGTTCTATTAAGCAGCTAATAATACTCACACCTATGCAACACTTTTCATTTATAGACTTCAACACATGGGCACAGCTGTACCCCCACTTTACACAGGGAAAAAGTCAAGGAAAGCGAGGCCGACACTGGACTTTCTAAGGCATGCTGCAAGTTGGGTGGCAGGAGACTGACGGATATTGTTTTTCTCCTCTGGTGTGCTGGAAAAGGGTTTAATTAGCCACTGCAGATTTCAAGTGTGCAGCCATTTACGGGGCTGAGGGCCCCCCAGGGTTCCCACATGTCTGGAAGGCACAGCTGGTTGTGCTGCGGGTGCGGGAGCTCAGCCCAAAGTGTGGCAGCACCTCCTGCCACAGCCCCGGGGCACAGCACATCTGCTGCACCCAAATGCTGCCTGCTCCCATGTTACAGGGAAAAGCAGCAATAAAGAAGAGGGAGACGCACAGCCTTGGAAAGGTCAGTGTGTGGTGTCAAAGAGAAGGTGAAGGGGAGACTGTGTAAAGAGTAGGGGATGCATATCAGAAACTTCCAGGACAGTGAGAGAAAATGCATTTGGGGAGGAGAGGGGGAACACACTCAACACAGAAGTTTTGATCCAGCAAAAAAATATAAGCATCATTTCAGTGTCCTTTAAATTTGAGGAACTGGAATACAAAGGTGCCTGAGCTTTGCAGTCTTAACATTTTTCCATTCAGACATCTGTCCATGTTCCTGCCCTGAACCAGAAACATTCACAGAAGTACAGTCCAGTTTTCCTGTAAGCTTAACAGAACAGGAAGCCAAGCCTCAATCATTACACAAGAACAAGATGAACCATAAAGCAAGATCCCAGGGTGAGACTGGCCAACAGTGCAGTCCTTGTTGTTTGGAACAACCCAGTTATCCATGGTGCACAGGCGTACCAATCTAATTTTTGTAGCCTCAATTTCATTGCCCCACCACTTCTTTGTAAGGCTGACACCCTCTTTTAATTTTCAGCCTCCATTTATGCATCACCACTTCGCATTGACTCCCTGCTTTCTGTGTGAGAACCCTCCACCTTAGCAAAGTTCAGGGCTTTTCCTTAGTGGATAACAGATATGTCAAGAA
Source organism: Campylorhamphus procurvoides (assembly GCA_013396655.1). NCBI lineage: Eukaryota > Metazoa > Chordata > Aves > Passeriformes > Dendrocolaptidae > Campylorhamphus > Campylorhamphus procurvoides. The sequence continues at coordinate 1,213,447 of WBMV01004761.1, forward strand.
AACTTCAAGTCTATTAGCACATCACTTATGGATTAATAACAACATCTATGTTTATACAGGGATTTATATCCACTGTACTTCTTAATACCTTGGAATTACTAATATAAAATATTAATTTCCTTTACATAAGTGTAGACAATGTTCTTGTCTTAAACCACTAAAAGAGGTGTGATGTAGAAGAATTATTAAGTAGACAAATAGATTTATAAGTTAAATAACTAAGCTTTAGCCTTAAAAAAGCATTTAAATAACAGAGCCTTAACAAAATATTTAAACTGTGGAATTAAGGCTTAAATAATTAGACACATTAGAGAAACCACACTTCAGTAACATTTAAGAAAACACCAAATATTAGAAAGCTGACTCCAACAGTGAACCTAATCAGTTTAAAAAACCATAAAGTATTGGTATTCAGTTATTTGACAATCACATCACAGTTCATGTGTTGAACAAGAAATACACACTGGACCCCTCTGACAGTACAAAATAGTTTTGAGGTGGTTTAAGGTATTTGTACTTTTACCAGTTAGACTGCTAGGTCAAAAAGAACCCCCAAACAATTGTGAACAGAAGTATTTTCTACGAATAGGCTATCAAGTGTTTATAGCATATGAATCCAAATACTCAGAAAAATCATAATCTGAGTTTTTCTAAAACAGTTTTAAGAAAGTCACCAGCAGCTGTTAGGTTCTGATCCCCTTTCAAAATTAGATTATTAATTTAGATGCAACTAGAAGGTAAAATTGGCTATCCCATTTTAAGTATCAGTCTTCCTATAGTGATATTGTTCCCTATTTTGTAACAATTCCCTAATTACAAAGAAATTCTGAGTTGCTGGAAAGCTGTGCCATCAGACACATCAGCTGGCTCAGCCAATCAAAAATAGGATTTCCTTTTTAAAGTTAATATTGCCATTCATGGCCATGGGCCGTGTGTGGCTCTAACCCAGCTGTTCAGGATAACAAGGGAGCAGACAAAGGCATGTTTCATCCTTCCAAACCTTGCTGCACTGTTTCTGCTTAGCTTTTGCTTTGGGTAATAATGGAAGGACACAGGCTTCTGGCAGGGGCATACCCCTGGGAGCTCGCGGACAGATACTCTTTTCCCTAAAGCCCCTGCCCCCTCCTCCACATGGCTACAAACTCAGACAGAAACACGGTGTGGGGTGAGGAAGATGGGGGGCTGCAGCCCAGCTGCACAAGGAAACACCTCCAAGAGCTCCCCTCCGTGCCAGGGCTGCTGCTGCTCCCTCATGGGCACTGGACACTCGTCTTAACCTATTACAAGCAGAGGGCACATTTTTGCCTAGAGGTTGGGAAGGGGAAAACGAAATGCAGGCACCTCCACCAATTTGAATCTTTGGCCATATTTGAGTGAGTGATCATACAAAAGTGTCCTGTGATACCACTGAGTGCATGGGAAAGCAGACAGGAACATGCACATGGGAGGTACGCACAAAACCCTAAAAATAAGAGGCTATAAATGTACTGCAGAGTCAAAAGTAAGTGGAGTGTTTTCAGAAAATTCTAAAGGGAAGAGTGGAAAAAAAGCAGACCAGCCCTCTGGGAACTCTGCTTTCCTAAGTCATAAAACCCTCTGTTTTCCCCGTCTGGAAAAGTTGTCCACAATGCTCAGAACAATATGCTTTTATTTTTAGTGTTTTACACTAAATAACCATGAAAAAAAATCCAGTGTCAACTGCTGTGAGTGGGTGAAAGTACCATCTTGTAGTTAATAGAGATAGGTTTCCCAAAGCTGGAGTCAGAGACATGAAAGTGAAATTGTTCAACAAAATTAACAACTAAGCTTGATATTTCAGAAACATGTATGTGTCCTTAACTAAAACAGGTTTTCAAACTGCTTTAGTTTTTTATGTCATGTGTAAAAAATATTTCATGTTCTTTACTTTGAAATTCACAGAAATTTAGACTCTTAAAAAGTTCCAAAAAATTGATGTGCCAAATGTGTTGTTAATAAACCAAAAAAATTTATTTTATTGAATGAAATGGCTTGAAAACAAGCCAAACTTCCAAAATGGAAAGGAAGATACATTTTTTTTTTTCTTTTTTGAAGGCATCCAACAGTGCAGGAATGCTTTGTTGAAAATCTAAAGATGGACAAATAATCAAAAACTTGGTGGAGCATGGAGCAGCAGACTGTATTAATTAAACCACAATTATCTCTGTGGCACTATTTGGTTTTGCATGGTCGCGCAGTATATTCGTGCATATTGTATTTAATCCTGCTATCGCTAGATAGACAAAACTCCAGACACCAGGAATTTGGTTTGGCTAAGTCAAGCACAGTGACTTATTTCAGATGCTGATATCTGTTTCTCAAAAAGAAGCATTGTTACTTTTTCTTGTATATTCTACAGCTGAACTGGGGCTCAGACCACATGGGCGTGCTCAAGGCAAACCTTCAGGCAATACCCAGATATTGCAGAAATCTATAAAGATGTTAATGAGGCTTTGCCTGGGTGAGTTGCTGTATCTGCTGCTGAACTGGGTCAGTGACTGAAGCTCCTGGGCACCCTCCCAGCTGCTCACTGTTGCTTTTTCTTTTTTTCACTGCCAGAGGTTACACTCGCCTGAGATCTGCCCCTGTCACCGCATACTTACGCTGACATTGTGAAATCACGTAGTTGGCAATGTCATGATTGATATTTCCTAATAGGTACTCACTCTACGGGTGCAATCCCACCTGTATATCCTTTAGGTCAGGGATAGTCATTGGCTTTTTAGTTTTTCATGGGTGGCAGCCAAAGCAGAGCGAGCCTGGTCAGTGGACTTGCTCATGCCTGTACCCAACAATGTGGCTAAGGCTGCTGTAGGAGTTCAGAGCTCATTGCAGTACAAAGTCATTGGAAGCCCTTCTTGTCTTGAGGGGCTGGCAAACCCCTCTGGGTCCATGAGCCCCTCTTGTGCACCCCTCCTGAGAAACTGAAACCTCTACTCCAATTCACTGGGCTAGTCCTCATTCTCAGACTCTGATGTACCATAAATGCAGACACTCTCAGATGTCAATCAAAGACAACCTTTTAGTTTGGCACACTGCATGTGTCAAGTAAGGAACAGATACAGGTAGGGTTTCACTGCATTAACACCTGTGGCAGGGTTCCCCAGCAATCTAGCAAACTGTAAGCAGGGGACAAGGTGATAAGAGGCAGGGTAGTTTTGGCAGCCTGCCACCACAAACCAGTGTATGCTGGATGTATGTCACGGGCAGATCCTGTGCAAAGGTCACAGCAAGCTAAACATCACAAATCCTGGAACACCCTTCCACAATTAATATTTTAAAACTAATGTATATTATATAAACTGCTGTGTTTTAAAGAGGTTAGAGACAAGGGAAAGTAGCCTGCAGGCAGGATTGTGCTAATAAAAGTATGAAATAGAGTTATTAACCAAGCAACCCTAGGGGTGAGAAGCAGGCAGGAGGAAAGGGGAAGACATGACATAATCCCCTTAGTACCATTTCATATTCCAGTGTCCTGAAAAAAGGGACAGACAGGATGGGAAAAGCTGCCTTCACCAAGGGAGTGGGTCTGCCTGGGCCTAAAAGCCATGTATAATGTCTCTGAGTGCCCACCAGCACACACCACAGCTGGGATACACAGTGGCCTGAAGCTTCATGAGGCCATGAAGACCTTAGAGAGTACACTTACCAAATGCAGTTTTAATAGTAGGTTTTGCTTTATTTTTGCCTACCTTGGCATTACAGATCGATGGTTTGAAGTAAGCCTCATCTTTAAGGGAAAGTCTGACTGTAAGTAACCTCACACACTAAAGCACTCTGTTCCTGCCAGCATGGAAATGTTTAGAGCTTTTCCTGTAATCAATTGTCCCTATCTGTATTTTTCAGGATACCCTAGTGCTAATACAGTCAGCCTCCTCTTAGTCACACAGGCTGTTTGGGAGATGGTATCTCTGGGTCTGAGGTGGGGGAGCATCTGCCAGCATACTGCTTTAGCCAGGAAAATCCTCTGGCATACAGGGTGAGTCAGGAGCCTGCCAAGTGCAGAGCACTACAGGAGAGTTTGCAATGAAGCAATGAAGCCTGCGCATGCCCCTTTGTCTTCCTTTACTTGCTGCTATGGAGGAACGTCCAGCTCCTGGCTTGTTTTCTTTAGGTCTACCAGCTATTCTTCCTTTTCGTTCCTCAGCTGATTTTGCCAGTAAACTAGGCACTTTTGTTGAAAAATCCTTTTTGTCTCTATCCCTTCTTCCTCAGGACCACCCTTGTGTGTACCTGTGAAATTCCTCACTTAATTCTTTCTGGCCCTTGATCGTGACCTGACATCTTTGTCAGCCTCTGATGTTCAGGTTTCTGGCCATACAGCACAGAGCAGTGTGGGACTGGATTTCCCTGGCTGGAGCCCACAGAGCTGCCAACAGTAGGAAGGAGGAAGAAGGATGGAGAATCTTAGCTAGACATGAATAACTATCTTACAATAATTAGGAACCTTACAGCAGCTTGGATATACATGTCCTTTATGACTGCCCAAAACTCACTTGCTTACTGTATTTTCCTTAGCATTTTTTTCACTGATCATTTGAATAGTGTTTCGGAGCAGCTCTCAGTATCAGCAGCAGGATGAATAAGGTAATCCTGTTCAACTTCAATTTGTAATTTCCAGCAAGGATAGCATTCAAATATCAGCTCTTACTATCATAATTATATAAACTTTCTTGCATGCAAGGACCCAGTCAAAGGAATGCATATGCCCATACCAAAAGTTCTTTCAATACCTTTGCTGGCATCTGTTATATATTGCCTGAACAAAGACAAAGAATGGGTCTTTTCAGCCATCTAGTAATTCATACCTAAGGTCTTTGTTTCTGGGGCACAGGAATGAAGCTGGTCCCCAGGAAAAAAAATGGTTGAAAAGACTTCAGTGTAATCTTGTTTCCCTTCATGATTAACTGCAGCTAGGAAAAAAGGGATCTCTTTCATGAGCTTTAGGTCGCTGGAAACATAGTGGAGTCATGCTGCTTTGTCAGCTGAACAGGAGCTCCCGATGCAACACACTGCTCAAAGAGACAATGCTGCTCTTGAATACACAAGGGTATATCAAGTAGGACAGCTATGGTAGGTCTGCATGCAGGCCTGGGTAAATACGGCCAGAATACTGTCCCGGCTTAGGGTCTGCAGTTCAAAAGGGATGCTCATAAATTATAGTAACTTCAGAGAAAAGTCACAACAGTGTTTAACACAGACATGACCAATCTTCCTTGTCCTATAAGCCCTGTGCCAAAATCTTTGTTTGATCAAACGCCAGGAAAAGGGAACTCCTGGAATGATCAGTAGAAGACAAAACTGGTCCGCAGGAGTCTGATTGCTCACTGCATGAAAAATGAGGCAAGGCCATGATAAAAGATGGGTTGGTAATTCGCAGTCTTCCATGACCATGCCACGATCCTAGCATGAGACTGCACCTTTAACTGCTTGTATTGCATGTAGCTTGAGTGCTGCTACTTAGCCACTTGGGAAATAAACATCATACATGAGAAAGCCCATTAATTCAGACTATTCAGCCCACCAAAAAGAGGGTTAAGGACTGAGTTCAGAGTCTGATACACGAGTAACAAGGCTTTGGTAACAACTTTTTCTATTCAGCAAAGGAGGACTTTGAAGGTGCACTGTGAGTAGTATACTCATTTCTTAAGGTGAAGAAACTTTTTGAATGCAATCCAGCATTTGAAATTTTGAAAAAGAAAGCTAAAGGCAGCCATAAACTCATTTTCCCTCTTGAAGCCATTCTCCTCTTCACACTATGAGAAAGTATTGCTTATTCACACAGTAAGTGGCTGTAGTTGTATAACTAAGAGAAATCTCATAAAAATATTCCTTTTTTTTTCTACATTGAAAATATAAATAAAAATTCTCATACCCATTTCTAACTTTCTACTTTGGAAATATCTATTTATGACATAGGAATTAATAAACTAATAAAACCCCCATACCCAAAACTCTAATTCTGTCCAGCTGCTCTGGTAGCTCACCTCTTTTCTGAAGGTGGCACATAGCTGCAGACAGTACACACTTACCAGCAAATTGTGTAGGGCCTTCAGAGTTAGTAATAAAAAAAAACCCAAAAAACATTCAGAAGCCCTTGGCCAGGATGACTCCTGCTAGCAGTTTTAAAATTTCACAGTGAATTAAGGCACAGAGTAATTTTTTTTGCAGTCCACAGGTATGCAGAAGAGCAACTAGGAAATGTAGAACAGCAGGCGATTCTGGGAAACCAACCCTTGCAATTACAAGCACTTAAATAACATTAAACGTATTTTTATGAAACAATACAATCTCTCTTTCTTGACTTCCTTAAGAACAGGCTAATAGGAATCATGTGACAATGATAAGTGCTTTAGGAGCCATTATTGTGGCTAGTGGGGTTTTAACACAACAAGAGAATTATTGTATGTTACTATTAAATCCTCTTTGCCACTATTGATAGAATTGATCAAGTGCTCTTCAGTGAATAAACACATTGGTGGATTACTCTCTTTTTTTGGTCAGCTGTTGTGTTGACAGGACTCTTTTATCCCTTGAGTGGCGGATGGTATGTGTGGCTGTTGGGAGGCAGCAGACTGAAAGTCAAGAGCTTAGGGAACAGACTAAGAAATGCCAGTGCAAGCTTGTGCAATGTGTGAGAATCAGCCAGATTCAGGAGGGAAGGAGAAGCCCTGTCCAGTGACTGTTTAGAATGATTTGGTCAGCCATTGGGATTATCTTCCCAATGACATGGCTGATGGTTGCTATTAAAGATGCCATAGCGATTTCAAACATTGTTCCAGCAGTTTCAGAAACCACCTCAACCTCCAGGAAATCAGACACTGAAATAACTTGCCATAGAGAACAACACCAACAGACTAGCAAAAGGAAACGTCAGTTTCTCATATGCAAACATATTAGAGAAAAAGGAAAAGTTATTAGGAGAGTCTTCCTCTAAATTTACATGTCATAATCTTCTGTGTAAGCCGAAATGCTTTTGTTATTTTTAGCCCAACTCTACCAAATAAAGGGAGCCAAAGAAACCAGTGAATCAACCTACGCATGCTTTCTGTATCTCAACATGCCATATCCAGTATCCCTGTCGTTTCCAGCAATCAGAAAAAGAGCAGCCTGTGACATGAGTCAGGTATTTTTTCTCATCAGTAAGGGTTTGGTTCCTGTTTCTCCCTAACAATGTGTCCTGTCTCCAGCAGCAGGCCCTGCCTGGCATCCCAAGCACCATCCCTTCTCCTGTGCGCCAGCTCAGCGGGGAGAATCACTGCAATGAATTTTGCAGCTATTCTCTGTGTCCACCCGTCAGTGTCACCAGCTACATTCCTGGGACCTGACACACACTGGAACACCTCTCCTATGCATTTTTCTCCTCCAGTTTTGGCTCATTCCAGTGGTTTTCTTAGAAAAATGAACTAACTATGGTCGTATTACTTTAAAATGTAAAGCAGACGTTTTGGCCCCTCAGCAAAACATCTCTAGAGTAATGTACTGTAGAAACGTACAGAAGATATTTTGACCACCAGAGGGTGCCTGCATTGTCCCAGATTTAAAGTAAAACCAGAAAATCATGTCTTAGGAGAGAAAGAAAACAGCAAATATGTATTTATACTAGGGTAGCACCTACAAGGCATGGAGTGATGATCAGCTGATTGCAACACACTGACAAGACAAAGGGAAAACAAGTACCATCCCATCAGCTGTGCCCAGAAGCTATTTTACAGTGGAAATTCTTGAGGAATAATATGAGTTTTTCTGCGAATCTATATGTGAAATACAATGAGATTATTTTGGCTGTTGTATTTAACCACTGACTCCCCCCATTTAATTTCAGTAAAAACAATGCTGTAGATACAAGTCAAGTGTTCAAAGATGTCATCTTATGTCATGTTATTAATGTCTCTATCTTAATTTAAAATGGGACATTTTTCAATCATCAGTATTTTATCAACATTTTGCATAGATCTGAGACAGGGTTAGTCATCCCAGCTACGGTACAAAGAATAGACTTCAGAAACACAGTTTCCATTCAATGGTTCTAATTACAGTGAGAAATCCCAGCATAAAATTTAACATGTAAGATCGGAAAAGCCTAAAGAAAGCTTTCCCTCCTCCAAGAAAATGAACTGATACACAACTGAGAGATACCACTTTTCTTCAATATCTACTGAGCTATCATACTGTAAATCTCAGAAGTACTTGTTTTCCCTTTGTCTGCACTTTTTTTATCTGTGTAGAATGAATGCAAACCATGTGTAATGCCATATCCCATGCTTGCGGTCTAAAGCAACTTTTGAAAAGTATCCATATATAATCATATTAATAACAAGGCAGCACAAATTCTAATCCAGCATTTAATGAAAGAAATCCTGTTTATGTTCTGTGATTTATACAGTAGGCCACCTATACAAAACAATGGCATTAACATTACCACATAGAATTTAAAAAGATGGGAAAGTTACTGCTGCTTGAATAGCAATTTACAATCTTGCATGTTCTTGCTTGGAAATATTGTTCAAAGGAAACAAATCTTCCAGCTGAAAGCCTCATTCCTAGAGTCATCCAATAATACATTAATAGGACCACTTAGACACAGTATTTGTCCCCCGCCCTGACTTATTCATCTATTTGTAGTGGATGTGAGAGCTTGTGGGTGGCCTGACATGGTCCTCATTCAATTTTATTTAATTACTCACTTGATTTCACTTGAAAGAACTATTAAAATGGCATCTTAATTGCTCAGTGTTATCCAGAATCTCTTTCAAAGCCCATAAACTGTCAAGGATTAAAAATGATGTCACTTTTCTGAATTCCCTATTCAGAAGGGGAAAGAATAAAAATCTCCATCCAAGCCAAAATAAATACATAAACACAAAAATACACAGCCCTCGAGGAGGGGGCCAGCTCTTCCCCTCCCCCTATGCCGCCCTTCTGCTGTGAGCAGGATTTGAGGAAAGCAGATGAAGCATTATAGCCAGAAAGGTTTAAAAAGGAGGGGAAAGTCATGTTTGGGATCCTCAGGCCCTGGAAGATGGAATTTCACAGCCACAGCCCACTCCACCCCCCAAACACATGGAAACTCCCATCCTGGGTCAGATGAAAGGTCCATCCAGCCCAATATCCTGCCTTTGACAGCGGACAAAGGCAGATGCTTAGGAAAAGAATGTAAGAACAGGGTACATGCAGAGTGATTCCCTTTCCACCGCCACCCCCACCCCCGCTTAATATCCTCCCTGTTTCCGACAATCAGCAGTTTAGGGATTTCCTGAGCCAGATGTTGCATCTGGACCACTGCTTTTAATAACCAAGTAGAAATAGAGACCCTTTTCTACAGGGGCTTGGCTGTAACTGCAGCCAGCCTTACACAGTAGCAGCCACAGAGAGTGGCTGTACTGTGTGTCTGCATCCACAGAAGGCTTCTTCCTGTTTCTGACCTTCATATATAAAAATGCCATAAATTCAGGATTAGCCCTAAAGAAAATTAATAGCCATTGGACTTTATAAACCTAGATTATGCCATCAGTAGTCTTATTAAGCAATGTTAGTTGAGTGCAAAATCCTGTTTTTACATGCACAAACACACACGTCTATGTCTGCAGGCAGATGTTAGCTGCAAGACATATGGAATCTACCCCTTAAATATCTTACATATCAGAAAATTTGGTTGGATATTTGGCTCAAATGTACTTCCATCTGTCTAGGAACTGGAAAAAAAAAGAATAGATGAATGTTGGTATAGAAACATGGGGCATTAGTGCATTGGGCCATAACTTTCCTTGAAGTGCTGCAGATTCCTTGTACAGCAGACATCCCATAATGGCTATCAGGATGAGCTCTCACAGTTCCCAGTTCTAGTATTATTTAGAATTAGATTATTATTTTACTTTCAGAGAGGAGAGAAACTGAAGAGAGAGTTCCTCAGGAAATCAGATTTTTCTGTGCTTGATCTCCATGCATAGCTTTGCCTTTTCTTTGGATTTTTAACTCATTTGAAAGAAAAAGTGTCTTTTATTACTGCTTTAAATAAATTCATCTGCATATCTTCTCCTGATCAAACGCCGCCAACTTTCTTTAAAAAAAAAAATTATTTTTATGGAGTTAACTCAAAAATAACCGAACTCTGAAACATGGCATGCAAATAGTTCTAATCTTAGTGTACACACATGTTCAATCTTGAAAACAAACTGAATAAGATAAAAATAAAGGTGTTGGTAATTCTGAATACAGCTGCTTGGCATCTGCTAAAACTTTTAGAATGTCCTCATTAAACTCTCCCATATTTTGTGACTTGACACAAATATACCTGCTCAGAAGGCTCTGCAGAGGCAGCAGACAATGGAGGAGAGGAGAGTTGCATAGTTATAACAGCAGAATCTTGTGGGTGGTGAGGGAAAAGAAAGAAGAAATTGCCTAAGCACAGACACACTGGAGAGTGTTTTCTTCCAGGAACTGCAGATTCCAAATGCTTTTGTTGTGTTCTGATACTTTAAGCTCTGCAGTTGACTCTGAGCGCTTGACTCTAAACAGTTCCAGTCCATTGATCACTCGGTGTATTACACTATACATTGAACTGGTCATACCACATTCCATTCCAGTGAAACAAGAGCATCACTGACTAATTTTATGATAATTTAGCTCCTGATTCATCAGTGTTTAGGTACATGTCGACCTTCAAGGAAGATGGACACCACTTACGTACCCAAGCATCTTAGTTGGAGTTTATCCAGTTTGGAATTTACCTACTCCAAAGCCCAAATGCCATAAACCCTAATGCCCTTGAAACGGCGTTCCCAGAGTTTTTAAGCTGCCCAAGAGAGACTCAAAATTGAGACATTCCCCAAGATCAAGGTCAGACCTTCCATTAGGTAGGGATGTATAGGTCTTCTCTATTTCTCTTTCTTTCTTAGGAGCCTTTAGAGGGGTCAAACACCTTCAAGAAACAGGGATCCTCTCAAAACTCTTCCTATCTCCCTGTGCAGCGAGAAGAACAGAAGAGGATCTGCCTGCAGGGCTGAAAAGGAAAGAAAAACGCAGATGGAGGAACCAAAATCTTCCCCTTCCATGGACCCCCTTCAAGAGGAGATTCAAGAAATAACCTTGCCCATAGTTTTTAGTAGATATAGTACATTTAAAATGTTATTAATTAATCTTCATGGGGTCAGTACATTCTTTTTAAATCACGAGAAAGTATCGCTATGTAGAGAGAAATTGTCAAAGACTTTTTACATTGATATAGTGACTTCTTTTAGAAAGAGCATCATCACCGCAGTGTGTTGCCTCACACATGGGTGTGTATATCTCTCAAAACAGTGTCCAGCCTGAGTCCTGCCATACTCACACTGGGCTTAAAGTTAAGCAATTATTCACTGAAAACAAGGGAATGGATAATTCTGAGTACCAGGGAGGCAAACACATGTAAATAAAATAGGTACTGACAATATTCAGGTTTCATGAGATGCAACAGATCATCCATCTGAGAAGTCTTTTCTATCAAATGACAAAACACACTAAAATGATATCTGAATTTTGTGACCTTGAAGCATGGACATCCTCCCTCAAAATGATACAAATATTGAAAAACGTCAAAGTATGTTTTAACTCTAAGTTGGATTTCTCACAAAGAAATGAAGTACTGAGACCTGTTCCTAGCAGACCAAAACAAAATACACATTGTTGCCTATGTGTCAATTTTATAAATTAGAATATGGCTTTTTCTTAGGCATGACTTAAAACCAGAAGCAATGGATCAGCTTCCTCTGTGCCTAGGTGTAGGTTTACATGGACACACCTAAATACAAGAACAGCAGTCATAGCACCTTTTATCATCAAAAAAACATCCTCCTACAGGAAAATAATGCTGAAAGTGACTTTTCTCATGAGTTAGACCTCAAGTGATTTCCATTTGACATAGCTCTCAAGAATAGAGTGTTTCTGCCTGTGACTGACACAATTTACATTCCATGCCACCTGAAATTCAAGGAATCATTCATCCTTACATCTCCTACTGGCACGTGCTGACTGCAGACATGCAGTCACACACAGTCCTGCAAGCTTGTGCCACTCCTGTCAACCTCAAGAACTGTTTTCCAAAATGCAGCAATGACAATTCATTTCAAATAAGACAGTCCAGCTGCAGTTGCACTGTAACCAGAACTGTCAGTGGAAGCAGCATATTTTCTGACTAAAAAATTGCTGGTCACTTCAGGACTATACAAAATAAGGGGGGAAAAACAACTCCAGCTAATTAAAAACTTGCTTTGCTATATTAGTCCAAAGATTTCTTTTTTTTAAACTCTTTTTTCCCTCCTTTCCTGCTTGCCAGATGTTAAGAGGATTGCAGTGCATTTGCACAGCTCATTGAGCTCTTTGAGCAGAAAGTTTACAAGACGCATATAAAATGCATCTCCTATTCTCTGATACAATTCATTATTTTTAACCAGCCCAAGTGAAAGCAATAAAATTCCCTGCTCAGCACTTGAGGAATGAGTATCTGACAAGGAATGCAGAAGAATTGCCCCCAAATAACTTTGCCCTGACCCCCCAAACACAGTGTTAAAACAAATGAGATGGTTCTTCACTCCTCTCCTCCTTTTCTGAGAAGTCAGCATTCTCCACTGAAAATAAACCAGTGTCAATAAGTGACAATTCTGGAATTCTCCCTGGGAGTTAAGTCCCATCTGAGACACTAAATCACTTCATGAGAATGTGTCCTATTGCAAAACATTTGCATCAGGGTCCCACTGCACTGTCCTTGAGTGCATTCCTTTTTTAATAAAATTGACATTTTATTCCACTTGGGCACATCATAAAATTGCCACCAAATAATACTTCATGCGGTAATTCTGTAATAAGCAAAGAGACATGCCGGGTACATTATTCTAAATGTTAGTCCTAATCCTTCAGGCAAATACTAACGGATAGTAGCAATTTGTGTAGTCATTGGAGCATAAAAATGAACTTTTTAAAATATCTAAAGCTTAAAAAGCAAACAAACAAACAAACAAACACAATAGTTTGCTTGTCAAAGCACAAACAACTTCCCCACAAAACATCTGAGAAAGAATGAAAAGGCAAAAGTTTGGACAAATCCAGTTTAGTCCTTGTGTGCGGGTCTCTGCCTGCACTAGGAAATTTTGAGGCTTTCCTATTTTATACTGCCATGAATGCTGCTGCACTAAAGTATCAACAAAGGAAGCAGTAATATGCACAATTAGCAAAATGAAAACCATTACCTGCTTTCCTGTTCCAGGACAGCGGATACCGGAGCTAAGTAGACATGTTAAACCAAAACTAGTGAAAAGCAACTACAGAGACAAATACCTGACATGGGACATGGCAGATAAGCACACAAAACCAAATTCCCCCAGTGAACAGGCTCATTCCCACTAGGCAACTAATGACACTACACTAACTTACCTTGTAGGAGGCAAACACCCCTGGCTTCAGTCCACATGGCTATGGTTCGAATTTTACTTGTCACCTGAACTTCTCCAGACTTGCACTGAAAACAGAAGAACACATTGCCTTGGAATCATTAAGCAATTTTAAAGTGCCCTTCTTAAATTAAGTGGTTGAAAATAAACAAGCAGATTGACCCACACATGCAACTAGACTAAAATTTCCCCATTTTTCATTACGTTCCCCTTTTCTCCCACTTTTAAATGCTGACACTGCACAATTTGACCTTTCTTTTTTTGGAAACTAGAACTTTCGTGCTTCACCTCCTCACATTTAGGGCCTGGACAGCAAGATACCCCAGCCAGCATGTCCTGGGAGCCTGCTGCTGAGGTCCAGGCATTCATTCAGAGCTGCCCTATGGGACCAGCATGCTAGGATAGCAAGCGAGACCAGCATGAACTTGAGCTGGTTTCTTCAGAGCCACATGTCCTATGGCATCTTCCAGCCATCCTGGCTCCCAGAGAGGCTTTTACCCATGAACCTGGAGGAACAGAAGCAGCAGGACATCAGATACCCACGCAGTGCTACACTGATATACACTTCCTGCAATATTTCTCCTGGGAGCACTGGGTCAAGGTGGTCAGGCACAAGCTCAGTTTTTCCTCAGGCTGGCAAAAGCCAAGTCATGTACAGTCAGCTCACGACAGAGCTTACCTCAGTCTTGGAGGTCAGGGCATTCAATTGGGAGGAAAGAGTTCTGGTCTTGGTATCTGTGTCAGATCATTTGTAGCTTTTCAATTAAACAACAGATATAAGCACATCTACAGGCAGATAGACGTATGTATTTAAGTAACTGAGCTTTGGTCTAACATTTGCTAGCATAGCCCCAGCTTATTGTGAGAAGTGGTATATGGTACTATTGAGCACCATTTAAATTTTGAGGGAGATGCATCGATGTTTGTGCAGACCTGATCCAACTGGCTTTGTGTTAAACATGTTCTCAGCTCGCTGATTGCACTGGGCCCCTTCTGAGGGTTGCAGGACCACACCAAGCATAGCCAGAAACGTCAGAAACCAGAGGTGGAAAAAAGAAATCCAGATACCTCAGGAAGGGGTGGACTTGATGATTGTGGGACTGGGAGGCAGCAAAGTGAGGGCTTTCTGGTTTTGGATTTTGATATTTCCAGATTGGGCACCTATGCCCTTTGTGGAGTTGAGCCTGAAGCTCCAAGTTCTCAGCAATATCTTGCACTGGATATGTTCTTAGCCATCGAAGCCAACCATCTATCTTTATTGTTACAAATACTTGAATTTGGAATTATCCTGTAAATACATTTTTCCAAATTGTTTTCAAGAAGGAAATACTATAAAGCAGTATATCTATGAAAAATTCCAAATAAACATGGCAATTATTTTGTAAAGACTAACTGCTTTTCATGAGAATATTTAAAACAAAGGAGAAAGAATATGTGTACTTGGAGCTTGATGGAAGGATGAGGGGAGAGTAAAGGATACATATAATTTGAATAGTCTGTCCTTTGAAAACATCTCCTATTATTAATAATGTGATTTTATAATGTGATTCGGTTCATGGAGTGAACTAGCCTGAACACAGAAAACATTACTATTCAGCAAACACTGTTTATGAGTAAACATTCATATTCAGAGAAGCTCAGCAACTACTCTGTATTTGGTGGAAATCTGTGAAACCATGCCTTTAGGGTACAGATTCTGCTTTTTGATCTGAAAAGTATGTTAAATTCCTCTCCATAACACGAACAGTACAAATTACAGAATCACCGAATATTCTGAGTTGAAGGGACCCACTGGGATCGTCAAGTCCAACTCTTGGCCCTGCACAGGACAGCCCCAAGAATCACACCATGTGAATTAAAATGGTAAAGTGCTAGAGAGCAATGAATTGAAGGTTTCACAAAGAAAATCTTAATGAATTCTCTGTGCCCAAAACTTTTAATTGCAAGATTTGAAGATCATTGACTTCATCTGATATCCTAAAAGGGAATGGCTTGAAGTTGTGACCGGGGAGGTGTAGGTTAAATATTAGAAAAAGGTTCTTCCGCCAGAGTGTGGTTGGGCACTGGAACCAGCTCCCCTAGGAAGTGGTCACAGCACCAAGCCTGACAGAGTTCAAGAAATGCTTGGACAATACTCTCAGGCACATGGTGGGACTCTTGGGAATGGTCCTGTGCAGGGTTAAGAGTTGGACTCAATGGTCCTTGTGGGTCCCTTACAACTCAGCAAATTCTGTGATTCTGTGAAAATCAGAATGTCACCACTACAATTTCTTGAATACATCTTTAGGTGGAGAATTTTCATCAAAATTTGTTGCTTACCTAAGACTTCATATTTATGCTGACTCTGAGTGCTAGAAAGGAGACAAGAAATATCAAGCAAATTTTTCAAAACATATTGTCAGATGTGGAAGATAGAGAATCACATTAGTTACCTTGGTGACCCCAGCAAAAATGACAGATTGTATTTCTGGTGATAGAAGGGACCAGACTGATACCTGGTCTCTGTCAGGCAGAGCTCTGCAAAGAGGACACAAACAGTTGAGCCAGTGTTTTCTCTCTCTTAGATGTAGCTTTCATGTGACAGTGTGGTGGCTGTGTTAAATCACAGTCCCTCATAGGATGTTATCAAGGAGAGGCACATGGGAAACTGGTAATTGGTACTAAAACCGCTTGATCTTTCACCTCTGTTGCTGGTAACTCCACAGATTTCCCATTTCTGCGCTTCATGAGATACTTGAACTTTTGCAAAAGCGTTCACATGCTCTGAGCTTGTGACAAACATCTCAATGTTAACCTCATTTTGCTGAGCTGGTCCCCCTGCCCCAGTGCAGGTACTGGTGTTCACATTATGAAAACAGATGCTTAAATGCTGTGCATAATGACATAACAAGATCCCATGGCTAGAAAACAAATTTAGATAAGTTCAAATTGTGGAGAGTACAAGTTTTTACTGTGAGGAAATTCACCATCTACTTCAAGTTTGTGTCAAAACCAAGTTTTTCATACCTGGCTCAAATGTTCTACGCACAAACCAAAAACTGCAGGGTGAAACCAAAAACTGCAGAGTGAAATTCTACTGTTTGTCCTATAAGAAAAGCTGAAAGATGTAAATATTAATAATCCCTCCTGGCTTTAAAATCTTTCTTTGACCTGTGACCAGAGTGACATCAAGATATTTGAAAGAATTCCCCAACCTGTTGTTTTCAGACTATTGAAATTTTATAATTTTGGAAACAAGCTCCTGTTTTTTAGTGTTTGCTCCACTTTTTATTTTCCTTTTTTTTTTTATTGAGGGTGGAGGAGGGAGGAGCAAGAAATTAAAAAGAAATTTCCCCAAAAGATCTGCTTAAACTACTAAATATTTTTGCCTACTTCAGATGCAACCCTGGTTTTATGCATTTGTTATAAGATAGTACAAAGAAATTTTTAATTGCTGAACTTTGATTTTATCCTGAAAGGCCAGTTTAGCAGCTTTTCCCAATTCAGGTGCCTTATTTCAGAAATTAACAGATATTTCAAGTGGAGCATATGCTAAACATCTCTGCAGGCATCACTTACTATATTAAGGATTTACTTCATGTTTGAAAAAGTAGAATCCTAAAGTTAATTTTACAAATAATAAATCACCTTCCTCTGACATGGCTGACCAATGTTGACTCTATTCTGTTATATGATGTTCAAAGAGGATAAAGCATCTGAACTCATTTCCCCTCTGACTTCCTACAATGTAAATAAGTTAATGCATATCTTTTTTCATCACCTGTCTTTCATATGGGGAAGAGCAGAAGATAGAGATCTATCCTACTAAGAAATCTGCAGACAATTGACTTTCCAGCAAACCCCTACAATGCATAATTCATTTTCAAAATGAGATCCTGCCAAACCTGGAGAATTTGTATGCAAAAACATTCTGATGTGATTCAGTATTTTATCTAATAAACTTATATCATTATTATTCTTGGCCTGGTTTCCTAAGACATTGAAAAAATGTAATCATGGCATGTGTCTTCCCCCGATAACTTCTAAGCACACAGTCAGCTTCAATCGTCCTTTAAGAGGAATAAGGATGTCAAATATATTCAGTTCCACAAGGTTGTTAAACTGAAATGAAATAAACCTCTATTACTGCTCCACTGAAAAATGACAACAGTCTTAGACATTAATGAATGCAAAACGTTGTGGGAATCCCAGCTCTGGGTCAGGTTTTGTGGGCATTTGCACTGTAGATCAGCCAAGATCTTCCCATAAGACAGAAAGCTATAGATTAGACCTCAGCGGCTTTACTGCCCACAAAACTGTTTTCTGTACAGTAATTGATATATTTTTAAATCTTTTTAAGAAAAAAAGTGTTTGTATAGTCCCAATCTGCTGCACATGAAGCGGCTGCTTGTGTGTACCATCCACAAAAGATTGCCTCTGCCTCCTGAGAACCACTGCTGCCATTCCCTGTCCCCCACTGAGGAAGGAGAAGACCTGGACGTCTACTGTGGCCAGGCACTTCCACCCAGGAGCCATTATCTCTATGCCATGTCCTGTGAGCAGGTCCCACAGCTAGTCTCCAGCCCTCCCTCCTATAAAGGGCTGGAAAGCTGATCACACAAGCCATAAAATCTCATGCAGTAATTTCATCACAATTATATTTGCATTATTTGATTACATTGTTATGGCTTTGGTGCGCTGTTGGAATTCTCTGTCTCTACCTTCTTTTTTGTAAGTGAAGTTCTCATCTGCAAGCTAACAAATATCTAACTATGAGGAGAAAAAAGCCACTAAAAACACACTGAATAGAAAAATGACCCAGTCTCTCTGTTAAGAATTTTCCTGGAACTGATAAATACTAGATAGACTGCAAGAAAATTTGAAAAATAAACTTTAAAATATGGCTCGAATAGCAAACCAATTTGGACAGTCTTATGGAAACTTAGAAAATCAAGTTCAAGTCACAGAGATTTAAAATAAAAAAGCAGAAAGCAGATCTTTAGATTCTGTAAACACATAGAACAGAAATATTTTTTTTGACTGAAAGGTTTCCCAATAATTTTTTAAATGAACAAACGTTTATGCATAAAAATAATGTACTCCTCACACACCCTGACATCATCCATCCCATCTCTCTGATGTAAACCAGTTGCACTATATGCCTTAAATATTGTCATTGGATGTTTAGCTAGAAAAACAAACACCTAACAATTTTATTTTTCAGTTCCTGAAACAATTATGGTTTTCATTACAGCAAAGAGTAGTTATAAAAGCTGCTTTTCAAAGACTGTGCATGGTACCACAGACTGACACTGGGTACCTAAATGAAGCCCATGGTGAGAGTAAATCGTGGCATATTTGCATCATCAGTCACTGGATATTTGCAATCAGTTGCTATGGAATTAGTCACTGATAGCATCTGCAGCATGGACAGACAAAGCATTAATTGTTCAGTTTCCTTGTGTTTTTAATTAGTTAAGAGGACATAGGAAAGACTACCTCTGGCATTGTGAAGCATCACATACATAGCCAAGTCACAGATTTGTGATCCTGAGCCGGACCAGGGCTTATTCCTAAGAAACCCTAAAAGTAAATAAAGATGTGATGGTTTGAAAGTAAAGATTTTTATTTTTTTTTCCTTTTCAAGTTATAAAAAGCCTGGTCCTATGATGAACTAATTTGCTACTTAGGAGCTTTGCTGTTGCTTTAATTGGACACAGGGTGGAAATCATTCCAGGTGCAATAGTTGAGAGTAGGTGTGTGCTGGGTAAAAGTGTGCTATTACTGTTTCTTTAGCCTTCCCTTCCATGTGCTGTCTGAACTAAACTCTTTGCTCTAAGCAGTATACCTTTCTTTTACTCTCTCTGGCCAGGGAGACAATTCTGACAGGATAATATAGATTTCTTGCAATGCTGAATATAAATCATATTGAATCATTTCCTCATGTGCCTTTATCTTATTTTTGGAAAGCATGACCTATCAAGAGTAGCGCTAGTCAGGGTTGAGAGTCCCAACATTTCCTCTGCCTGCTGTCTGAAAATTCTCTTCAAATTTTTCATGCTTACTCATCTGAAAGGTAGATTTTATTGAGAAGTTTGGAAGTAAATATATCCAGCTGTTTCTGAAGTTATGCAAGGTTGGAAAAAAATTACACTTTTCCTTCTGTAGGAAGAATTAAAAAAAAGACAGTACCTTTCTCTGCAGAGGTAGGAATGCCTGCTCCATTAGATTTGGAACGTATGTTATTCCTACTCTGCAAGAGACACATGATTGTACTAGGTGATAAAACCCCACACCATCAGTAACAGAGGAAAATCACTTCTGACTCTATTCACTCTCCCCAAACCCACATCCAAGCATAACGAAACTCCCTCCCTGTTCATATTAAGCTCATAGTTTCTTCTACTCTCTGGGTCAGTTTCATACAAGTGGTTTTAATACAAACAGACAACCAGGCCAGTCATTTACTGATTTCCATTGGTTCTTGTCCTACTGGGTGGTAAGAGCCTCCTGGGGAAGGCTTAGTGACTAACTTCTGTAGACCTCCGGGCAGCTGAGTGCTCTCAGCATCTCGAAACACTGAGCCCCTGCATTCACAGCTTCAGATGTGGTCACAATATAACGATGAGGTGCTTTGAAAGTAGTTTTTGAGACTGCCTGTTCCCTTCTTGTGCCAGGGACATCAGTGAAGTAAAGCATTGACTTTTCATTAAATAAAACAGAATCAGTTTGGTAGGAAAATACCTCTGAGATTATTGAATCCAACCTATGACTGAATACCACCATGTTAGACCATGGCACGAAGAGCCAAGTACAGTCTTTCCTTACACACCTCCAGGGACAGTGACTCCATCACCTCCCGGGGCAGCTCATTCCAATATCTAATCACTATTTCTGTGGAGAAATTCCTCCTAATGTCCAAAGTAAATCTCCCCTGGAGGAGCTTAAGACTATATCCTCTTGTCCTGTCTCTAGCTGCCTGGGAGAAGACGGACCCCCACCTGGCTGCAACCTCCTTTCAAGTAGTTGCAGAGAGTGACAAGGTCTTCCCCGAGCCTTCTCTTCTCCAGACTAAACAATTCCATCTCCCTTGGCTGCTCCAGGCCCTTCACCAGCTCCATTGCTCTTCTCTGGACACACTCAAGCACCTCAATGTCCTTCCTGGATTGAGGGGCCCAGAACTGGACACAGCACTTGAGGTGCAGCCTCACCAGTGCCAAGTACAAGGGAAGAATTACTGCCCTGGTCCTGCCAGCCACACTATTCCTGACACAGGTCAGGATGCCCTCAGCCTTCTTGGCCACCTGAGCACACACAGCTGGCTCTTACCAAGCCAGCTGTCAACCAGCACCCCAGGTCCTTTTCCAATGGGCTGCTCTCTAGCCACTCTCCCCAGCCAGTAGCACTGCATGAAGATACTGTGGCCAAAGTTCAAGACCTAGTACTTGGTCTTGTTGAACCTCAAGCCATTGGACCCACCTGTCCAGGTCCCTCTGCAGAGCTCTCCTACCCTTCAATGGATCAACACTCCAACCCAGGTTGGTGTCACCTGCAAATTTGCTAATGGTAGACTCAACCCACTCATGGAGATCAATAATAAAGGTACTAAATGGGACTTGGCCCAACACTGATACTTGGGGAACATGACTAGTGACTGGCTGCCAACTGGATGTGGCACCATTCACCAGCACTCCTTGGGCGTGGCCAGCCAGCCAGTTCTTAATCCAGCAAAGGGTGTGCATGTCCAAGCCATGGGCTGCCAGCCTTTTCAGGAGTATGTTACGGGAGACGGTGTCAAAGGCTTTGCTGACCTCCACGTAACTACACCCACAGCCTTTGCCTCATCCACTGGCTGGGTCACCTGGTCATGAAATGAGATCAGATTGGCCAGGCAGGACCTGTCTTTCCTAAACCCTTGCTGGCTGGATCTGATCCCTTGGTTGTCCTGTACTAAAAAAAGAAAGAAAGAAAAAAAAGGCAAAAAAGCACAGCTCAAGCATCATTTCAGAGTAGGAATGTGTCACCCAGTCCTTAATTTATGGGGCACCTTTCCTATTACCTGAGAGTAATATAAAGACCACCAACCCAGAAGCATTTATCTCCCTAAAATACTAATAAAAGCCCAGCATATCAAGGGAGGTGTCCACTAACCATGCAGCACTAAGCATGCCATAGGACATGAGAAGAGAAATAGAAGAGACTGGGATGTCCTCTGCGATCCTATGCGCCTCCCTGAACATGCAGATGGCAGAGCAGGGTACTTCAGCTAGAAAGGGCAAAGCATGACCAAGGAAAGGGTGTGGTGGGAACCAGGCATGTTCAATAGTTCTTTATTTCTGCAGAGAATAGGAAATTTCAGCTGTTGGCAGCCTGCCTATGCAAGCCACACCTTGTCACCCTTTCTGTGCAGACAGAAAAGAAAGAAGGGGACCTCCGTAAGATCTCTCTGTGGATTCAGCCGCCAGTCCACCTGTAGAGAAACGTGATGTTTGAGTACCTGCTTTGCTTTGTGGGCTAGAGATTTCTGCTTCACCCTTAAACTGAGCAATAGTTTTTGGTCTAGGTACTGGAATAGCAAACACCATAGGACTGTGAAACACAAGGGCTAGATGCGTTCCCCTTCTCAGCATGGGAAAAAACTCAGCTCAAGTATTCTGCCCCATTTAGACTCTGCACTTCACAGATGGAGCCAAGTGGAGATAGCCCTGAGGGGAGCAATGAAATCTAATCTGAAGTCTAGAAAACTTGACATAGAAGGAAAGACTGAATAAACAGTTTTTTAGAGAAAAGGTCTGAGAAGATACCTGATAACAATCTTCAGTGTGTAAGACTGCAAAAAGAAAAGGAAAGGAAGAAATTGTTATCTAGGTCCAGTGTGGACAGGATGAGAAGTAATATGCTTGATGTGCAGTATGAGAAAATTGGGGGAAGGAGTCCTCTAACAAAGAAGAAAATAAAACACTAGCAAATTTCTCTGGAGAGCTCATTATGGGCGGTATTCAAGAACAGATTAGACAAATCTCTATGACAAGTGATGTTGGTTTAACTGATCCTTCCTTAGGACAGGGAGTGGACTTCGTAATTTTCTGAGATCATGGCTTGAGAAAACTCTAAATGAGATAGACTGTGTGTCATGGTCACACTACAGACTCTGAGACATCACACATGAATTAAGGTCAGCAAGGACTGTGCCATGGCTAAATGGATTCCTTGGCACTTCAGAGGAGGACCGTGGGCACTTCTTTCAGGCTGTATTGTGTGTGAAACATTACCTGCTGACACTCACTTCCCTTGCCATTCCTATTTAATTTCTGCTTATCTGGGAGCTGATTCAGAAGACGGTCTTGCAGTCACTGTCAGGGCCTCACTTGGCTTCCTTTCTCATGAGGGAGGAAGGAGTCTGGGATAAAAAGTTGCATCCTCACAGCAGTCGTTAGAAATTGCAGTGCTTTTTCTTTTGGGTCAATAGAAATCTCTTAAATCTGCTTCCAGTTTTGCATTAACAAGGACCCAGACCATCTCTACAGTAAGCAGAGCCCAGGGGTGGGAAATAGCCTGTTTCTTGGGTAAGTTAAAAAAAAGAGGAGTAAAGAGAGCCATGTCACACATACCTCCTGTAATGTGCAAAGGGGCCAAGAGCCTCCTGGCCAGCTCAGGTGAATTCTCTTCTCCAATCAGCCCAAAGAGAGCAGAAATCCTTCCAGGAAGGGTTGCCATCCTTTTCTTCCTGCTGTCCAGACAATGTCCTCACCCTCATTCAGCTCTGCAGGAAGCTCATTCTGGTGAGTGCTGCACTTTAAGGAATGCAGGCATGTTAATTATTAGAGCTTCAAAAGATACAAGTTCCAGTGGGCTGTATTCCAGAGCTCTGAATGAAATGAAAACCTCATCTTGATCTCCCTTGGCCCACAGCTCGGGCTGTCAGTGGGGAAAAAAATTGAATCCACACAGAAGATGGTTTACCCCTACAAAACAATAGTACACAGCTTTAGGAATATGGGGACATTTTAAACCAGGAGCTGTTGTTGGGCAACAACCTTACACAGATTTAGTCTTCACTGTTGTTAAGAAAATTACCCAGGAAGATATCAGGGTAATGTTTACACTGCTCTCCTTTAAAATAAATGTAAGCACATCTCCCCCTTCTCTACTGTTTGTTGGGAGTTCACATTGCAATTCCTGTGTTGTGACCCAGTTATAGAATGGCTGCCACTGAGATTCTGAACATCATAAGCAAAAATCACTTAAAAATATATCAGAACTGAGTTTCTCCTTCTGTAGTTTCTCATCATTCCCCACTGTAGTTCCTTGCTGTTTCTCCCCTTTTGCAGAAGAGTATGTAAAGGTGTTCTGCTGCTGCTTGCCTCCCTCTCTGTCTGAGGAAGCCTGTGAGACAAGCAAAAATACTATCAGGTATGTTCATCTTCTCTCTGCTGGAAAGCTGTAACTCTAGGCATTGGAGGTAGGAAGAGTATCACAAATATTTCTCCATCTCTGGTTATTCAGGTAAGACATCACAATTCAGGAAGGAAGTTCAAAATTTGGCCTGTCCTGCCCAGGATCCCACTGTAAGATACATGGACAAAGTGAGCTTGTTTAGGTTATGATTAAGCATCAGATGGCTCATCTAGTAAAACATGAGATCAGACAGTATCTAAAGAAATATGAGCTGTCTGCACAGAAAGAAAGGAAGAACTCCTTCTTACCTCACTGATTATGACTAATTCACAAAAGTTCCCCAGCACCCAAACAAAGCAGGATTTTCTGTGAGTGGGCAAAAGAAAAGTTACAGGGAGGTCCCTCTGGGATCTATAAAACCCATGCATAGTGTGCTCTCAGCACATTCCAAAAACATCAAGGATGAAAAATTGCATTTCAATATAGCTAAGAGTTCAAGTACTATAAAAGCACCATTAAAATGTGCATTTGTATTGCATCACTGAGGCAGAGCATCAAAGGATACACGCTAGAGTTTTACTTCACTGACTTTAATATAGGCATTGCTATACCCTGGCTGCTCTAGGATGATCTCTTTATGACTTGGCCTTTACTGTCCAAATATATATGTGAAGTGCTCAAAGTTGTTTCAGTGAACTGCACTGAAGAACACCTCCCTTAAAAAAATAATAGCGGACACTTGGTACTTGACTGGATATTGACCTATGTAATTATAAATGAGTATGGAACTGTGAAAACTAAAAAATTAGACTTAACATTCACCAGTGCAAGCTTTGATTGTAGGGCTGAAATGGAAATCTTCTGTTCTAAAGAAGGAACTACTACAACTATGAAATCTGGATTAAACAGCATAGTTAATCAATAGCTGCTGGTGGTAGTTGTGTGGACTTACCAAAAGAAAAGGACAAAACCACAATTTTGGAAGCACATTACACATTTGCTGTTGTGTAGACAACATTGAAAACCTGGAAATAAATCATCAGATCTGTCTTCTCTTATGGGAAAAATGTTTGAACCACGGTTTTCAAGCACACAAAATATCTCTCCTGGTCACTGCAGTACTGCATCCTGAAATGCCCAAGTTATTTGCAATAGTATTTCCTACAAAACTGAAGCATATGTGATTATTCATTTTGTGTTCACCTATGTATTCATTGCATCAATTTCTTAATGATCTTTCCAACCAGCTTCTAACACTGGTAGACTTGTGAAAGATAGCTGAATTCCTCCTCCTTTTTTCCCCCCTGAAAATAGACAGATGGGTAGAGATGCTATCAGAGTCCTGGCTCTGAGAAAACTTGCAGTTGTGAGTTCAAGATACGAGAGAAGCCTCATGGGAGAAAGCCCTTATATAAACACCCCACTGATGGGAAAAGCTTTGCCTGGGGCTCACATCCTCTTAGATAGTGAAAGTCAATCACCCATGAGACAAAAAACTATAGGAAACCAGGCTTCATTAGTTCTGCTGCCACAAAATTACTTGTTTAACAAAATGGCTATTCCAGGATTTCTGAAGAAAAGCACTATATTGTAGGCATGGGCAAGTCTGGATTTTTTTTTCATTTTTCATTAAGTACTTGTCTCTATAAATTTTGTACCTAACTCACCAAAACACACAGTCTCAGTGCTGTAAATAGGAAGACGAACTAGTGGCCTATGAAGCACACGAGAGTTGAGTGACTGTTTGCACAACCAAACCATGACACAAATCTACTGAGAGGAACAAAGAATGAACAATTTAAACTACCCGCCTGCTTTGGCAACACATTATGCCTGACTTTTAACAAGAACTTTTAAACAGAACATGGAGAGAGGGGAGAAAAAAGAGGCCCCAAATCAAGCTATTCAGAATTTCTTTTCAGCAGAATATCGTGTGCTACATTTTCAGCAGTGGTTTTGAATGCCAAAACATCTGAAACAAGATTAATTATCAGAGAGCAAATTTTGAAAGCATAGATTAAAAAATCCAAGCCTTTTTTGACATCTCACAGCTGGCCAACTCAGAAAAGAGACATAGAAAACATTTAGTGATTTTATTTCTAATCAAGCATTGTAAGTATACTTATCTCCTCTTGGAATTCTCACTTTGTTTGGGAGAGATGGAACCTTATATCACAACAGTCCCCCTGTATTCTTGATAGTAGACATTCTTCAAACACTAAAGCAAGTTACAAAACTGTAATAATCTCTCCTTCAAATTCTGAATTTCACACACACAGGAAATACCCTTAACATCATGAAAATCTTTTGCTATTGTGATTGCAGCAGCATTTATAAAAACAACTTGGAGGCTTTGGCCAAGGGTCAAAGAATTGAATCTTTTATGCTCTCCAGTATCATCAGTGTGAAAAAGTAAGGCTCAGCAGCTTTCTTCCCTCGTGGTCTGTTAGTATGGATATATATTGGTTTACATTTTTCAGGTCTCCTTCAGGAAGAAAGCTAGGGATTTTAAAGAAAAACAGCAACCCAAATTCACCTCAAACCCAGTGGACAGCAACCATAAACCTCATGGGGCTCTGGCTCAAAAACCTCAGAAAGTGGGGAAGGTGAATGTGGCTGCAGTCCCATACATTAAACATGCACAAGAGATTCATCCGCAGGGTCTGGAGAGCAATTACTTGAAGGATTTACTAATTCTCTAACACTTCCCATGATCACGCTTACTCCTTTTTTACTTCTTCATTCCTTTCTTATTTTTTCAATTTTCTTTGCAAAGAAAGTGTAGACTGTGAAGGGCTGCAGTCATGCAAATATGGATCAAAACAAGTTCCTTAGTTTAGTCCCTTACCTGTATTGTTCCCATTTAGTAAGCTGACAGGAAAACACTTCTATAGATTAATATTTTCCTAACCTCACTTAAGTCTGTCTCTTTATCATTTTAAGTACTCTTTGTTTCCCCATCCCTTTTAAGTAAAGTCCCCATAATATTTCTCTTTGCACCTTAAAAGTTGATTCAGTTTGCTATCTCCCTCATTTCCAGCTTATTCCCCCACCATGGGACTTGTTTTGTCACAGCTCCTTTATATCCAGTTTTCAGTTCTCTCCACCCAGGTTTTAAGTGACTGCAGCAATGACAGAATGCAGGAGGTAACTGAGCATCAGATGAGCTAGAAGAAACAGTGATATTGAGAAGACAATGAGCATCCTCCAATGAAAGAAATACCTGCTTATTTTTTTAGCTTGGCATGCTGTAACTATTCTCTGCCTTACAGAATGCTCTGCCCCTGGAGCAAATTTCCATGTGCTGTGCAGAGATTACTGGGATCACTTCAATTAAAGGCAATCTTGCATTTAATGGTGATGTTTAGATAGAGGATTTTATCACAGGTCTCTTGAATCCCAGACAATTACTGATTCTTAGATGATATATACACGTGTCTCTCCAGTGTTTACAGATCATTCATCAAGCCGTTTTGTAATTATTTTGTGTTGTTTTCTTCTTTTAGTGTCTTTGGTGAATGCCACTGCTATGTTCCCTAATCAATCTTGCTTGAGTCACCAGCCCTGAAGATATTTAATAGATGTGCAGACAAGGCACTTAAGGACATGATTTAGTGATGGACTTGGCAGTGCTGGATTAATAGTCGGACTCGACGATCTTAAGGGTCTTTTCCAACCTAAATGATTCTGTGATTCTGACTGACTAAGTAACACCAGAATCCTCACCAGCTAAACTCTGTGACTCCTAAGCATCATTACTCTTAAGTCCTTTCACTAATTTTTAAACCATGTTGATGCATACCTCTAAGCTGATTTAAACGTTTGTGCACTGCATATTCCATGACCCTGCACTGATTTAGTTGTTCTGTAAAAACAATACAATCCAATGCAACGAGGTCTGTTAGTGACATAAACAAGGGCTACGACTGGAATGGAAAGAGTTATATGTAGGCAGATGGTTCCTTGAAAAGAGAAACGATCTGTACGAGTCAGGCATCCCGTGAAACATGAAATAAGGGGTAAGTGTTCCAATGCAGATATCTGATCCTGCACATTCCAGGCTATCTGCGACCTTGATTCTCTGTTCCCCTCCCTCCCATCTCTGTAAATAACATTTCTGAATATGAACCATCCTCAATCTGGCACAGGACTGCTTATGCCAAGCTGACTACACCCTTCCCCTGGGGCGGAAGGTCAGGAATCATAATAAACACAGCGGTATAGGAATTTCACACCTTATAAAATGATTGTTTATACGTAATAGCAGCGATTACTCAGAAAACATCTCAGAAAAAAAAGTTAATTAGACATGCAGACGCAGTAACTAGGTTGCGGCCACTCTCAGTTATCTCTTTACCCAGCAGCCTATATATTTCTTTTTTACTTTGTTGCTTTTTCTCCAAGGAAGCTTGAACTCCTGCAATCTAACCAAGAGGAGAAACATCTAAATACCCTGCCCTGGCAGCACAAAGCCCTGATTCAGATCCTTGCCTTACTCCCCAGGAAGAAACAAGCCAAGAGGGTGCCTTGTGGGGTATATTTATTTTGCTGACTAGCTTGAGACTAGTCGGATTTGGAGACTATCCAAACTATTCAGTCTTGTAGCCCTCCCTTATGCAATTGCTCCAAGCCTAATCCCACTGGGAGCAGGCTGTCGGAAGACATTCAGCACTCATGAGCCTCTGTGTCCATTCAGTGTGCGGCGTGGATGGCCAACCACACAGAGACACCATCTGGGAAGGGGTGAAGAGCAGCTTCCCCAGCCTGTCTGTTCCAGCCGAGTGGAGATCAAGGGCAGGTGACCTGTGGCACACAGAGCCATGGCAGAGAAGTACCTGCTCCGTCACACTTCCAGCCTGAAGCTGACACCTCTCAGCTGAGATGCAGGGACCCTGGTGCAACCAAAAGCCTGCTGTAGCACCCCCGGGCTACAGTGTGTTTCTTTCCACACCAGTTTAGCTGCAAAGTACTTAAAGTGGGAAGTCAACTGGCTTTCTGTCTTCCCATACAGCTGTTCATCCCCAATGTGTGGCCACAAACAACACGTGCAAACTGCTCGTAGTGCTGCAAGCAAGTGTGCACCACACACTGAAGTACAGTGACTCTCACTGGGTGCCACCAGCTGTGCAGTGTTGGACAGGATAGGCCTGAGATGCCACAAACTAATCTCTTTCCCTCGCTAAGTCTTTTGGCAACTTAAGGGCTCAGGCTTTCTACATTTAGAAAATTCTCTCTAATGCTGAAAACTCCACACAGGGACTTTCCAGACCCTTCAGAGGGATTGGAAACAGCAACACCATGTGTCCTCCTCCACTCTCACCAGTGAGATATTTAGGAGTTCCTCTGGGCTCATCTTAAAAATACCCTGAGCACGAAAATAAGTCATGCCTGAAGGTCAGTTAAAATGAAATCTTCCAAACATTGTTGAAAGTGCCCCACTAGATGCAGCTAAGAGTAGGGGCTGGGATTTATTTCCTGACACCTTTCATATAGCTCAGTCAGTACTTATGCCAGTGTCAAGGGGGAGCCAGGGAAATATTCCAGAGAGTCACATTTTTCAGATCTCTTCCTTTCTGTGTAGGGATGCGAACAGACTGACTGAAATGGTGGCAGCATGCCTAGCACAAGGTCGTGCTGCATGACCAGGGATCCATAAAATGGGGTTACAGAAAACAAGAGCTACACCTTACCTCACCAGTCAGCCATAGGATGGATCCAGCCGCTGTTAAATTTACAGGTTCTTTATAAAGAAGACAGCTATGACCTGGCTGCCCCACCAGGGCTGTCAGCTGTAGCTGGAATATAGCACATAGGGGACTGCAGGCATGCATGAATTTCATATTTACATTTCTTCCTATGAATTAAACCCTTTTACAGTTCTATTTCTCTAAAGATATTTCAGCCACTAGTATTTGTTCTGTGCAGCTGCAAGAGGCTTCTTTGACTGCATATAGACGCTACATTTGCTGTATTCACCATCTGCTGTATTCTCAAGAAAGTGTAATATATAAAAATAACATTAAAGTAGAGATAGAAGCTGACTAAATGAAAGGAGAGGATTAAAATCCTTGTTCTGGGGCAGAAGAAAGTAATTAATTTTAGTGGTTACTGCTCGCAAGTAAGTTTGATTATTTTATGGTTCCCATCTTTTTACCCTTTCCCGTTTAATTATTCTCCCTTATCAGTCATTTGAAGACCAAGACCTTCATGACTAGCTTAATTCAGGCTTATCCTCTTTTATGTTTTCTTGTCAAGACTGCTATTACCTACTACTTCTTCCATCTGTGGTTTATTTGTTCTGCCAAGGCAACAAGCTTCTCTTTGTCAGCTCCCCAAGGTCGCTTCTGGGACATCTTTCATATGTGTAACTAGATCTAAACCCAATGGCTCTAAGGTCACCTGCAAAGCCCTTTGCCTTTTACAAGGCCTTACCTCACATCTCCTCTATCAGCCCACAGAAGGTCATGGTAACTTGTACATAAAATGAATGTGCTAGAAGTTGATGTTCTTATTTCTCTGCCTATTTGGCAATCCTTGGGCTGTGGTTTTCCTGGAGGAGGAACAGTATTCTTCAGCTATGTCTAGACTGGTCAAACTAATAGTGTCTGAGCACAGGCCCACCACAGTCACCCACCCTGCTGAATTGGTAGCACAGCCTCTGGCACAGTTTTGCCTGAGGCCACCTAACTCTCTTCCAAGCATTATGTGGGCACAGTTCAAGTTTGAACATTGACGGGCTATGGACTGCTCTAAACAGGCAGTCGAGTCCAGTGTTGTTTGGGAGAGGAAACTGTTTATCTGTACGGACGTGAGCTCTGCCATGTCAGCCTGGAGCAGACTGACATCCTACCAGACATTACTGTAAATCACAGTTCTTGCAACAGGGACTGCTTGGGATGCGTGCAGTGCCCAGCCCCTGGGGATCTCAGCCATGACTGGGATCTCAGCTTGCTGCCTGAACCTCAGTGAGTAAACAATTACTGTAATTTTCCATTTCTAAGATTTTTATGAGTGCATAAAAAAATTTTTGTCTTTTTTTTCCCTCACATTACTTGAGTATTCCCTTAAGGCACAGAGATACCTCACTTCACACTTCATGGAGCAAACCCAGTTCCAATCTCCCTTTCATTTGAGAGAAGGCAAGAGAAAGGACAGAAGTCTCTTCACTCTCATTCTCCTTGAGCCACTGCATTACCTTTGCTGACTCAAGGGTTAAGAGGGAGCATCCAAGTCTGCCAGGGGCTTTCTGTCCAAATCTTGCGCATGTAACTGGTGGTTTCGCCATGCTGGAGCAGTGGGACCTGGAGAGAGCCTCACTCCAGAAGACCTGAGCTGCAGGAGAAAGGGAGGTTCTGGGAAGGCACAAAGCCTCTCAAAGAGCATCCTGAAGACAAGACAGCTGTAAATTAATTGCACCAGGGAAGGTTAATGTGGGAAGTGGTGATTGAAGGCAAGGAAGAAGCAACAGAACCAGTAGCTGCAGAACTTGCACTACTCAGAGGGCCTCTCCATGTCTCTGGAGAAAACAGGGTGCCAAAGATGCCCTTGGTGTGACTGGAGATAAAGCTGTTATTCCTTCATATTAGGCCCCTCCTGGAGTACAGGGAAGAGAAGGTAAACAGGGAGGTCATTATCTGTCTTTTATGAGTCAATAGAAAGGAGAATTTGTTGGCAAAACCACAAGTAAGAAAGGGGTAAACAAAAGCAAGAATGCTTGTGCATATCCCCCTGCTGTCAACAACACACACATACAGCCTGATACCTTCCTGGGCCAAGGATCAGGTGCTGGGAGGCAGAGGAAAAGACTGATGCTGGAAAAGTGGGCATCTTGTTCCGTGCACGCCTCTGACAACAGCACATGGAGGTTTTGCTGCTACTTTGTTTTAGAGGCAGTAAAACCAAAGAGGAACAAGGAGAGTGTGTGCATATTCTTATCTAGATTTTATTTTTAAATGAGACAAAATTCAGAAGAGTAATACAGATCTCTCTTAACTTGGATTCTTAGTCAAAGTATTGCTACATCCTCCTTTCTAACCTGACACAGAGCTGAGCCCTGAGATCTTCCAACCACCATTTCTTAAACTCTCCCATCCCATGGCTGCAATACAATTAATAATTAGGAGAGAAATTTAGAAGACAATTTTGCATCCATGCCCTCATTCTGCCACAATTAAACACCATTTCCAGAGCTGTGCTGAGATCACTGATGGTATCAAGTGCAAACAGGACCGTAATTTATAAAGACATATTAGCACCATTTGCCTTTAAAAGGCACAAACCCCCACACATACATGCACTCTCACGCACACAATTTTGCCAAGCATTACAGCCAAAGTTATTTTTAGCCTTCTGTCAAATGGATGCATGATTGCTGTGAGGGTTGTATGTTTAAGATGTATGTCTAGTAGTATTTCAGATACCTTCCTCTTAAATACCTACTTATTCTTTTTAATTACTTTTCCAAAGTGGTTTTAAAATATTCACAAAGGCTAAACACATTCAATCTTGCAAAAAGGCACATTTAACGTCTGATAACACTATGTTTAAGTAAATTTGAAGAATCACTACTTTTTCGGGGATGCTGCTCTTGCTACTTTGCTGGGGTTCACCCTGATAAATCTACATACAGTGGTAACTTTTCTCCATTGCATCCAATAAGAATATGCAACAAGTCAGGCTCACATGCAGAACAAGTTGTGAGAGCTACTGTTTTAAACCATGAGGCCTCAGTTTAGGAAGTATTCTTTATACTACAAGTCCTGAAGTGACTAAAAAGGCTGTTTCGCTGAGTTTCTCAGGGGAAGTTCATGGCCTCTGTATTTGACAGATCAGAATAACACTGCTGCTCCATTCCTGAAGTGCTGATGCAATATTTTCACTAGAACTCTCACAGAGAAAGTCCAAAGGAAAAAAAAAACACACACCCTAGATTAAATTTCAGTGACAGTAAATCAAAGCATGAATGCTTAAAACAACTCAAATGCAATTGCTTTTCTGCACAGAAATTACCTTGCCATTCCATGATACAAACCCCATTTGTTTTCACTGATGCAGAACCTTGTCGTAGAAATGTCATTACAGCAAGAAGCAGCATCAGGGAGGGTATCAGGTTTTCCTTTGGATTTATTTCTTGGAAGGTGAACATGTCTGCACTATATCCAAAACACACAGGCAGCATGTGACAACATATCCTAGTTGTGTTTGCTCTTGTCACAGCAAGCTACCTCCACTGCCTTCCCCATATTTTCACAAGAAACTAGACCCATAAGAAAAAAAAATCATTTTCAATATGCAAAATAATTTCTAGTATGAATATATGAGAAAATGTGTGGGAAAATATCTAAACACCTTCCAAAGTCCCTTGGTGCAACTCTCCTGGCCCCCACAGGCAGCATCGAACTGACCACTCAGCTGAAGTCATTGCCAGCAAAACAACGTAGGATTCAACTGCTTTTAGAAAAAAAATTGCAAAACTTTGCTTTTAGAAGCCAAACCAACAAACAAATCACCCCACTATGGTAAGAGTGACATTCACAAAACTGATATCTTTTTTCACTCAGTTAAACCCCATGAAAAAAATAAAACCTTAACCAGAAACTCTAAAATTTTGCCTCAGGCAGAATGCTTGAAAAAGCAGGAATCCAAAGATCCCATGATATCCACAAGAGGTTTGACTACCAGCAATAGTATGCAGCAGGAACTCAAACATTGCTCTAGCAGGTGGGAGGATCCATGTGCATGAATGATAAACCAGAAAAAGACCTCCAGAGTCCCAGACATGTCACCTTGTGCAGCAGAACATCCCAGATTGCTTTGCTTTGCTTTGCCTTGAGGTGGGAGGACCACTGCAAGTAAGAGATGTGTGTGCACCTTACTTGAGTGTTCTTTTGCACATCCCTGTAAGAGTGGTCTGTAAGTCCGCAGTTGATTTCAGCCAATCAAAGCAGAAAACTCTTGGTGTTACCTGAGGGACTTATAAGAGTATAATAGACATAAGATACCAAGGGAACAGGATAAGTAAAGGCTTAACTTCAGGAGATTGAATCTTTGCCCAAGATGTTCAGGAAACTTGGAAAAACCCTACTGACCTCAGTGCCAATCCTCCTGATTAATAGTTTGCCAAAAGTTTGCTATAGTTCTGATTAGAAACATATCAGAATCTGAATTATATTTGACAACTTCTGCAGTAAAACAGCATGTAGAGGCAGTAGTGAGTATCTCACTGCCTGTGCCTTCTCTGTCTGAACAGTGTCACAACTCTGTGTGTTCTCAGTAGTATTATTGTTTCATTTTACGGGTCTCACTTCTTAAACTGCTTCCATAGACCATTTCCTTTCTTTTTCTTTTTTCTCCCTCCATAAATTTATACAGGACTCAATTTGAAATTCTGTTTGAAACTATGAAAGTTATTCTACATCGATTCTTTACAACTTGCTTTGTTTGCCTATCAGCTTTCTTGGAGATTACTACAGCAATAAAAGCCCTGGTGAAGTACAGATCAAATGCAAGGCATACTTCAGCTACAAAAAAAGCCTCTCTGCTTAGCATGACAGTAAGTTAAGGTTACAAAAATTATCTGGTTTCAGTAGCTTGTCAAGCTTATGAGCTACTTGCCTGTTTTTCACTTGCAAACAGAAAACGCAGGGTGTTTGAGGCTGTGCCTGGTGTTAGGACTGCACAGAATTTACAGTCAAATTATAAACCTCTATAAACAGGAGGTGATAGCATTGACAAAAGCAAAACCTGAACCATGCAAGATGCACTGCTACAAATAAAAGCAAGTCAAAAAAACTGTAGGCATGGCTGGAGCATTCCCAAACAGACACAATCCCTCAGACCATATGGGTTGTTAAAAGCCCTACAGTACGCTGGCGTTTGTGCCAGAAGTTTGGGTCTTTTAATTTTGGGTTATTGCCAAACTGTGACTTACTTTTGCTCTCCAGCTGCATCTGTTACTTCTGGTTGGTCTGTCATCTCTCTCTGGCGATGTAGTAGTTTGGTCTGGTTATTTACTGCTCCAGCTTTTGCTCAAGGAAAGACTTGTGCCTTCCTGCCTGACAAATAGTGTTAATAGTTTTTTGCTTGTTTCAGCAGTTCCACAGGGACCATCATCATAGTCTCTGGGCTGCTGTTCTCCCTCCCTCCATAGTCTCAGTTTTCTGGCAAACAGTCATGGTGCTCTTTACCCTCTCTAAACATAAAGGTCCTTGCCCTCTGTCTTATCCCCAAGAGGCTCAATCAAGACAGAAGGGAAAAATGCCCTTTTTCCACTCCTTCACATAACTCATTTCACTACAAATTATATTTTTCATGCTGCTGCAGCTACTCTCCACACTAATTGCAATCTTAAAGTCCTTCTGAGCATCTTTTCTATCAAGAATCCATAGAGAAACCTTACAGAAGCAGGGAAGAGATTACAGGGAGGGGAGGATGGGGTAGTACTACTGGAAACGGACAAAATGAAATTGCTGTGAGGCAGAAGTACACAAAGAACTATAAAAATTAAGAGTACTTTTCCAGGGACCAAAGACGGAGAGATCAGAGTTCACATAAAAACAGGCAAGTCAACTCTGTGCCAGAGAAGCTGGATAAAGAAACACAAAGGTAGTTTCCCTGATTGCAGAATCACCATTCCAGCGACCAGCAACTGAAAACTTAGCAGAAAAAGATGCTTGGAAGTGGATGAAATGGTTTCACTTAACACAGAAAGAATATAATGCTCATTTAGAGATTACAGTGGAAAAGAACTGAATAGGAGGGGTTAACTTCTAAATGTGACTTGAACAATTTAGCTGTTTCACTTCAGCAGCGATGTCATCAATAGCCTAACTTGCAGTTTTGAAGATTTTCATGCTGTTAATCCCCGTTTTCCATTGCATGACTCTTGGCTGGTGTTTCTTTGCCTGGTTCATTATACTGATTTTTGGCCAAGAACTCTTGTAGTTGACTCACAGGTCACTGAGGTTTAAAATAAATAGGAAAAAAAATTGAGAAGGGCTATGTGACATCACTGGTGATTAAAGGTTCTTGATGTGTTCTGAGAAAACATTCAGGTCAGAGTAAACTGGAAACAGAAAATTGGACATTCATACTTAGGTTAACTTGGAAAACAGTTCTATACAGAAAGCAGAGTTATTTATCACAGATTTTTAATCCTAAACCACTCTGTTTTAGCAGAGACCCATTTTAGGTTTAGATCAGTATTAGCACATAAAATTTGTCACCGGTCTTTCATCAGTAGGACAGAGCAGTGATTACTTGACTTGTCCTTACCTGGCTTCCTTGTCTTGCTCAGTGAAGACAGCCTGAAGCCACAAACTTTTCTTGCCTTAACAAGAAAATCAAAAGTGCAAAAGAAGTGAGTAAAAGAACAAATGCTACAAAAATAGCAAAACAAACCAACCTAAAATGTCCAACAAGACAGCTGCTGTTCTGGTTTGTTCATTTAAAGAGCCGAAACAAATCTACTTTAGACACAATATATAAGCTGCTCCTAAGAGGAAGGTTGTCTCCATTTTCAGTGAGGAATTCTAACAATATGCTCATAAGGGTTATCAATTTTCAGTTCATTTGCTGAAAACCAAATGCTGTCACTAATAATGATTAGACCTTGGTCTTTGAAGGATGTTAAGTTAAAAAAAGAATCCTATGCTACTACATTCAGCCCATAAGGGATCACTCTTTTATTAGCGTAACTGAAGGATTAGTAGAAATGTTTGTCTAATGAATGCAGCTACTATATTTGAGCACATGCCTGAATAAGCTACTGGTTGATTGAAACTTCTCTATTTATAAGTACTCCTGAATTGTGCAAAAACTGTACTGCAGTGTTACAATGGCTTTTGCATAACAGTAAATATTTTATTGCCATTCATGTTGCAAAATTGACCTCACTTGCCAGTCTTATGTCTGAAACCCATAATATAAAATGTACAGGAATGACTTTCCTACATCTGGCCTAATTTCCAGTCCCTGTAATGCACACAGCTTTCAGGAGATGCACCCTTCCGTAAATGTGCCTCTTACACCTCAGAATTAACAGCTGTTTCTATGGCAGACACAAGATTCTATGTATGTGTATGTTTATGCATGTATATACCTATATATATTCACCAAACAAAAAATAATAAAATTAATTTCTTGAAATAATTTTTGAAATACAAAGTACTTTGAGTAATCACACTGAAAGCTACTCAATACAGTTGATGGCAAATTTTTCTTCTTTAGAGTAAGATTTTTCCTATCAAATTCCAGTTTATTTTTAAGTTCAGAGAACCCAAGTTGTGTGCCCTAGCAGCTGTTACCTTTTCCCTATTTTGTATACACTTCTGGTACAGAGCTCTTCCTGAATGCAGTTGAAGAAAAATTAGGCGCTTGTATATTATTTTAATTTGTATTACTCTGGAAATAACATTAGTTTGTTTAGCTTCTTTTATCCCCTGAAATACATCATGTCCATCTGTACTGTCAGTCATGTAGTCCCTGATATTGAGACACAAATACTGAACAGAAGAGCTGAGTCAAAATAATTTCAAAGAGACTTTAATGCTTCTCAGGCAATACTGGTCCAAAGCAGGATAAAACTAATGCCTGTTTTTTTCTGTCTTATTTTGAAAACAAGAGGCGTAGTTTCAACCAATGTATTTACACATCTGAAAGCAGAACTTGTAAACGTGTCCTGTGTATTTGATAGAAGCCATCCACCATTTTTAGACGTGAAAAATTATTGAAAACTTTCTTTCTTTCCAAAGCACTTTTGGCACAGAGCACTGCATGAACGCTGGGAGGAAAAGTCCCTGCCTTTCTGAATGTACCAGTCAGTCTGGTGAAAGGACCATCAAGGACAATGTGACATGGAACACAGCATTTACTGGCATGTATTCAGGATGACCTGCCTGAGTCAGTGTGGCCCCACCAGCCCCAAAAACATTCACTTCTGCTCATGAGTAATGTCCCAACCCAAAAAAACCTTTTAGCACCACACCCGGCCCAACACAGCCCTCTGGGTGAATCAGGAGATCTTCCCTGGGTTCTAACCGCCAGGGGCTGAAAATACATCATAGGTTGAACCATATTAGGTCAAAGGCATAATAACAAACCCTCTTGAGCCATGGAAATAAGTTCTTTTTCATACATCAAACTTCCTGGCTTTATACTCATCTTCAAAACTTCGAGACAGTTGCCTTCCCTGTCTGGGTTGGTAGATTTATCTGTTTTGTCTCCGTGTCACACCAAATTAGCTCCAATGGCAGACAGATGTAAAAATGGCTAAACTCTAATACTTCTAAAGTAAAAAAGACAAAAAAGATCAGAAAGTACCTGCAGTTCTACTGTGAACTGTAAGCCATTCCTGCAAAATATTGCTTAAGCGAGTCCCCGCTACACTAAGTAATAATTGCTCCAATGTGCTGTATATAGAGCACTTGAAAATAACATAGATGGTATAGAGGTTTTTTTGTAGATATGACAACTATAGCAGGAAAGGAGTGATCAATTTTGCTAAAATCTCAAGAATTCTGCAGTTGTCATGGGAGTGATCAAGTAAGATGACAGATGCTTCCCATAACATGGAAATCTGAAGTCTGCAGTCTTTAATGTTCCTTCCTTTTTCAATACTAGCCAGTTTTTTTGACAGCCAGAGCTTTTATAGAAACATTGTCTTCATGACAATGGTCTCCTAGAGCTATTCTGAAGCAAATGCTGCTGGCATGAATAGAGAAAATTAGTACCATACAAAACTGAGGTGGGCTTTTGTGTCTGTGAAGTTTTAAAATACCCCTGTGCTGATCTCTAAAGAAGCAGTATGGGCTCACCTTGTACCTGAGGAAGATGAAAAACCACCACTACAAAGAAAGAGGTAGCAAGTACATACCTGGTAGAGAGATTTACTTCAGGTGTTCAGTCTCACTGATGAAATGGCTGAGATGTTCTGGCATCATTATCTCTTCTGAAAAGCCAGTCCCCTGAACAGTGAGTCAGCTCCTGCCTCTCCATCTTCCACACCACGTAATATAGTCTGCACATATTTAAATTGTGTATTTTTAAGTCCCTGCAGACATGCCCCCTCTATTACATTAATTATGACAGGAAAACTGATGTGCTATCATAACATTAGTCATCCCACTCTTCCAGAACACGCTGTCTGTGGACAGTAGGCTTTACCTCTTTTAGGCGAAAGATAAAGTTGTTTACATTCCACACCTCTGCTAAGGGAGAGAGGCTCAAAGAAGGAAAAAATCTGTGCTGAGAAAACATGCTAAGTACCAATTGAGAGACACTGAAAGAGCAGAATGACTTTTTCATGTGACCACCTCAGGGAAAGAAACAAAAATAACTTTCAAAAGAATGAAATCGAAAGGAAAGGACTCAAAGGCCTTCTTGCCATCTTACCTTTCTTAACTTCCCATCTACCTCTCTTAAATGCTAGGCAGAAGTCATTAGACAGAAATGAATGAGGCTTCATGTTTTGCAGCTCCAAACTTCAGCTATGAAAGCATCTCAGGTAGACTCAATAGAAATTATCATCTTTTAAATCAAGACAACTGAATTCAAGTCTCATGTTTTCAGGTTGATAGTGGGATACGTTCTGGTTTAAAATTTGTCATCAGATCACAATAAAAATTAAATACTTTTCTGCCACTGAACAATTCTTTCCAATAAAATTTAGTCCTCGGAATAAAATGATAGTTTAAAAAGATATTTTCCTTAGTGAATAAGGTTAAGTCACATCAAAAATATTTATCAAAAGATGGTAGTGGTGGCACAGTCTGTCACAAAACTCTCAGCCTTTTATTTTTCTCAGTCATGTGGACCCCTCACTATACATATGAACAAAATGGAAGCAGCTAAAGCAAATTCACTCTGCAAAAACTTGAATGTCTCCTCCCATTCTGGGCCATTTCAATGAAGAGGTGTTTTGCAGCCCACTGTCCTTCACTAGCAGGTAAACCTGTTGTTAAGATGGCAATTTCTGTGGGGACTTCATGTCTAAATATTGTCAGCAAATAATTTATTCTCCATTCTAGGAACCTTACAAAGATATGCAGCAAAGGCTTTCCCCCCTTCATGCACCAAAATAATATGCATTTACTGCTGCTTCAAATCCAATTAAATGTTTAGTTTCCCTGTCTGATTTTCCCTTTCTCCCTCAGGGAGAACATTCTTACCATTCAGTAACAGCCCATACCACAGACTGGGCAAACCCAGAATAGAGATAACCACATTTTTGGAAACTGCATCATTGTCATAAAGGGAAGATCAAACTAAAACCATGTAAGTGAGGAAATTATTTCACATAGGTTACTGGAAAACCCTGGAAAAAAAAATCCTATTTTAAGCAGTGGTAGCAAAGATGCTTTAAAATGAAACCATGTGAAACAATCTAGATGAAAATTACTCACTCAGGTCTAGTCAGATGTAACTATTTTAGATGAGACTGCACTTTTATTGCTGCCTCAGTGGGGGAAATCCCCATGACTATAAAAGGCCCAGATGAAGCACCAGTCTATTGCTCATGGGACAAAAGTTATGTATATTTGAATAATTCAATACTGCTAGAAGTAGTAACTGTTTGTAAATCCTAATGCAACAAGCGGCCTGCTACTTTGACTGTATTACAAGAAAAAAGACTAAATTCTTGCTCTCAGGACCCCACTTGAACCCTGTAATTAATTAACAGCGAATTAAAATGGGACAGTGGGCAGACGACCCAGGGAGCCACGGGATACCCGAGCTCTGGGCTCTGCTCCCACCTGCGCTGTGGCTTCTCCATGTGCCCGCCCCGCTAAGCGGGTAACCCGGGTGGGGCATCCCGCGGCATCCCGGCGCCGGGAGGGGACGCAGGCAGGCGGAACTAATCCCCCATAATCGCCTTACAAATACCAGTAGCTCTCCTCCAGAAAATCGGGGGCTGAGGAACCAGAACACGCAGCTTTGTGAGACAGCAAGGCCACGTAAGAAAGACTCTTAAAAGGCAGCCTGAACTTTGAAGAAAGCTGACCACAGGAACAGCACTGTACATAAAAATGTTTATTGAGAGTGTTGTTGCCCAAGAATTGCTACGGTTTCATCAGCAAAAGCAGTGGCAAAAGAAACGTCATTATTGTCATGAAATCTGGTCCGTATGTCAGCACTGGTCTCTCAGCTGGTTGCTCAGTTCCTGGAGTTCAGCAATCATGTTGTCCATGGCTGTCACCTCATCAGCTATCTCACTGTGAACCTCGTTACTCGTCCCATCTATGAAAAGTTGCTGCATGACAAAAAGAAATACTTATAAGTACTTTATAAATAAATACTTTTAAAGTATACATACAGTTTCTCTATTTCGGTGTAGAGACAAAATGCAGGAAGCTCACCACCATATTTTCATATGTTTTCATATTGAGCTTTCATATTTTTGGTAACTATGATGGTATGTCTCTCTAACAAAAGGCCATTCTGTGGCCAGTAAACAGAAGGTGCCCACACACATACGGACACATATCACACATATGAAAGCTGTGCCACACATCCGATGCTTTGCCAAAGGGGTGGAATCCTCCTGTGGACACTGGGTTTCTGTTCTGACCTAACTGCCTACGCTGACTTCTGAATCCATCGAAAGTAAAGAACTTTTCCATGAAACTCATATGAGAAAAGCATCTCACATACTGTCACTGCAGCTTACAAGCCCACCTGCTGATAAATTAGTTGTGAATTTTAATGACCATTTTCCCCAGCGTCATATTCTGTTGCATCATTTTCTCCAAAGCATCAAATAAATATTTTTTGACATTTGATGTCCAGACATGCATGGGTGGAGACATTCACATTAAATTATACAAGAGAAAACAAAACACTACAGAGTAATAAAAACAGACTGTTCTTGAAGACAAAAAGAGCAGCTAACTTGTGAGCAACCTTATTCTTCATCTATTCACAGGGAAAGCAAGGGAGAGAAGTGTTACGTGATGAGTCTAAAGACTCAAGATATGCACATGTTGCACCCAAACATGGTCCTATTGCAAGAACAGGACCTGTCATTTGACTCAACTATCACTAAGGCTCTGTGAGGTGCCACTCCACTGGTATGGTGAAGGAGTGACACCCAAACATAAGTTTCCCCTTTATTATGTAAAGGGAGAGTGATTCACACTTCATATGACACAAACACAAAGCCTACATTTAGAGACAAACACAAACCAAGAAAACAAAAGCTGCTTTGGAGTACATCTGTACAGCATTATATCATCAAAACATAATGGGACAATACAGATACGTATGGAAACAAAAATGTTCTTAAAAGGCTTGAACCAAGGTCTTCAGTGTGACCAAAACAGTGCTGTCACTGAAGAAAGGAACATCTTACACAAAAATAGGAACATGTCTGTGCTACAAATACAGAAACTTCTCTGACTTTCAGCCCAAAAACGTCATACTGGGAACGTGACATGAAAGTCTGGTTCTTTCTGGCTAAGACAGCTAAATAAATCAGGATAATATAATTATTTGTTCTCCCCCCNAAAGTGATCTATTCACCCAGACAGCCTCGAGGAGTTTCATTCACCATCATTCTTTGGGCTTTGTGCTCCATATTTCCCCAAAACAGTACCCATATTTCATGCACTTATGATACATCTCCATAACCTTTCTCTTTTTCCCAGACCCCACCCCATCAGACTGACTGATGCAGGGGGTAAGGAGCAAAAGAGAGCCCACTGTGCTATTTGCCATGGCATGTGACTGCACAGAAAGGAACCCATGAACAACACATGCAGACATGGGTGGATCACATGTCCAGAACAACACAGGAGCCCAAATGTCAAAGACAGAGACCAAAGGAAAGGCAAGAAGTCAAAGAAGCAACATTGCTTCACCTGTTCAAAAAACTAGCGAATTGTTCCAATGGCATGTCCTGACTATTAGGAATTTCATCTTTTAAAAGTTACTTTCACTGTTCTTTTATTCCTTCTGAAATCTTAACTAGTGTGCCTGCTCTTAGCCCACTTTTTCAAGTGCTTTTCTCTATTAAAAGAAAAAATGAAAAAAAAATCCCACGCTAATAGTGACTCATAGGGCAGCAAAGGAGATTCTGCAGTCAAGCCTGGACAGGCATAAACAGTGCTAAACTGTTCGTGCATGGGATCTGACAGAAGATGACTGAGATTTTAAACTACAACATACTTTGAAAATTCAATAGGACTTCAAATTGAAAATAAGATGGTATCTTGGAAAGGATGCAAAAACGGTGAGGTCACATAAACAGCTTCATCTCTAACTTGTCAGTTTTCTCAGAAGTGCCATAAAACTTAGAGGCAGCATTAGCATTACCTGCCAACAGTATAGATGTTCACTTAATTAGTGCCTTCAGAAATTAAGAACAGAGTTTACGAGACTCAAGCATTCTTCATCTTCAGATACTGCATTATCTTTCATCATATAAACTACCTGTACTTGTATTCATATAATTTATATCACACAGCCTTGTTTTCTCTACAGTAATACTCAGTCTACATATTTTTTTTTTAAAAGTGTCTTTTGTGAGTCACAACAACATCTATGATGTGGCCTTTTTCTACACATCCCAAAGTCTTAACCTACGCCAGTATCTAAAAGCAGAGTTACAGTAACTCTCCTAGGTTTTTATCCTTAAAATTAAAGGACTTAGAATGAACCAAGATTAGCACACTGATGATGAATCAACACTTTGCAACAAAAGTACATGTTATAAAACTTCTACTCTATAATTCACAATTGCTACCTCCCCTCCACAGGCAGGAAGAATCCCTCTCTAAGACATGAAGTGTATTTTGAATGAAAACAGATGATTCAAAGATGACGACAACTTCCAAGTAATTAATATCTGAATTGGTAGGGTGTCCATGAAAACCAGACTAGAAATTAGTTCTATCTTTTCATAAATAACTCTTTTTGAAACACTTCAAGTGACACAAAGTAGTTCTGACACCTATTGATCTTTTCTGCAGGTTTGGATTCATTCTTTCTAAGACTACCCTGCTTCTTCCATGACTACTCACATAAAAATAGGTCTTTTAAATTACTGATTTCTTTCAAACACTCAAATCTGTCTGCCCAACATTTTAAATAAAATTCTAACTTCCTCTAAAATGTGAATGCTGTCTCTTAGACTAGTGTGTTTATTTCAGTGAAAGCCTAGCAGGAAGAAGGGAAACAAAAGTTTACTTAAAAACTGGAATCCTTAACAGTATAGAGATGAATATCC
Organism: Campylorhamphus procurvoides; assembly: GCA_013396655.1. Lineage (NCBI taxonomy): Eukaryota > Metazoa > Chordata > Aves > Passeriformes > Dendrocolaptidae > Campylorhamphus > Campylorhamphus procurvoides. The sequence goes on from WBMV01004761.1 coordinate 1,257,487, forward strand.
ACCTGATGATGCACTGAGACAGGCAGGTATTATTTGATCTATAATTGATTCAAACCAGAGAAATGATTTCTGGCAACAGAACAAAGATTCCTAGTTTTCAAACAAAAATTCCTACCTTTCAAACATTCTTACCTTTGCTTTGGATGACAAGCCACGTAAGTTGAGCCGAGCTGAAGAAAGTATCTGCAAAGCTTCCTGATGATTAGATTTGTTCTTGCTGCATTTTATAGCCACTAGAATCCAAACACAGAACAATAGGACCCCACAACAAAAAAGCATTACCACTCTAGCAATAATCTTTAAACAAAAACATTCAATTAAAGATCTTGATACATTCCACAGGCAATTTTTAAATGTAATATCCCCAAAAAGAAACACAAATTTAAAAGGCACCAAGTAATTTTAAGATAACTCTAAACTCAACAGATATATGTATCCTTCTTAAACATAAATACCACAGAACAGTGAATAATATTATCAAGTCGAAGCCTCATCGATGTCCTGACTGGTACACTCAATCAAATAACTTATGTGAATATCTGAGGACTGAGATGAACTGCAGATGCATTTTCACTTGCATTATGAAGTGGCTAGATCATGAAATTAATTGATTCCATGTTTACCAGTCATATGTTTACTGACTCACCCTACACAATTTCTGCCTCATTCTAAGTATATTTTTGTCTGCACTATCAGTATGATACCTTCTGTTACAGAACTCTCAATAGTAGGAATAAATATAATGGGTAAAGCAGAATATTATTTTGCCACTAAACTTCATAAATATTTGTTACACTATTCAAAATAATGAAATTTTTTTTCAGGTGAACATACCATGTGCAATCTCTATGGCTCCTTTTACTACTTCCTTAAAAGAAGAAACATCTTTCTCCCAGTCACTTGATTGAATTTCGCATTTATGTGCTTTAGTGAGACACTGCAGTGACTGAAAGAAGGAAAGAAAAAATTAGCAATATGTGAAAAAACAAACTACAAGACTAATTTAGTTTTAAGTATCTATGAAATTAATGCTCAACATGGAAAATGGATGTATCTTTACTATGTTTGATTTTCTGTGAGCTGGAGCACTGCCCTTCTCTGCAAGGGGAAGCGCCAGCTGTAACACAGATGTTCTTCACCAATATTGCATCTCAAGTATGAGAGGCATATAAAATAACATGTGTCTAATTTTTATCTTTTAAAAATCTGTCTAGACTGATGGATGTGACCCATGTTTGCCAAATCACCATAATTAAATGCACATGAAAAACAGAAAAATACTTGCATTCACACTTCAAACAGCAAATTTATACCTAAAAAAATTATAACTGGATACATCAAAGCTTTCTTCCTGTATATGTATTCTTGGCAAATGATGTATTTTACAGGCACAGCTATTTGCTGCCTTACTGCTCTGGTTCTCAGTGTGAACAGGAAAAATAAGTGTAAACAATATGGAAGGAGGGTCCCATTAAGGGAAAAAACCCAACATATTTAAGCAGAAGAAATTAATTTTTCCTTTAGAGTTTTGTTTTCTTTCTACAGCATCAAAAACATGCAACAAATATATACATGTTACACGGCTTGGTTCAATGACAACTCACCAGTTGTGTTTTTGAAGAGTTTAAATAGCACATAAAAGAATAACAAATTTTCAGTGTGGTACATAGACATGCGCACAATAAAGATTTCTGAATTTGGGCAGGTGTCACTCCAGAAGTGCCCACCTTCTCTCTCCCACCAGAGTTCCAAACACTATGGTACGGGTGACTGAACTGCTCATGCTTTTGCAAATTGTCAATAAAAGGATATTAAGTGAAACCAGAGTGAATTAATTTTTTTCTCTTAATAACCTCGGTTTTAAGTGGTAGCAGTTCTGGCCAGCAGAGGCAAGAACTTCCAAGAGAAGGAACAAGAGTTTTTACAGCAGTCTGATTTCAGTCTGCACGTGTCTGAGTCAGAGCAGCAAACTAAACGGGGGTTTGCTGACAGATGTCAGGGAGGGGAAAGAATTCAAAGTCTTGTGGGCTGTTTGTTTGCACTTCTGGAACCTGGATCTATCCTGAAAGGAAACAGTTACGAGCTGGGGAAAGTTCAAGGAACAGAAGGATTTCATAGCCTTGGTATGGATCGGCAGGAAACTTAAAGGTTGGAAATATTCCTTGGTGGGAAAGGTGCAGACTGGACTGCATTAAGCACAGGGAAGAAAGAAGTACTGAATGAGGTGGCAGTTCAGATATACTGAAGCATGAGAGTAAATGCATATTAAGCTAAAGGAAAAAAAAATAAACCCCCCAAAACCTCAACACCTCAGTAATTTTACACTCCTAACTTGGTAAGCCTTGCCTGACTTAGATTCAATTTACAAAGCACTGTTGCAAATTGTAAATGTATAGTCTAGTGACTCATGTGGCATCAGAGCCGAAAATTAAAACAAAACAACCCAGCCACAAGCAGACATATAAGATTGCTCTTGCAAATGCAATGTTAGGAGCAACATTGGTTAAATATAATTAAACCTGCACTATATAAGGTGCAGAATGAAAGGGTATGGAATAAAGGTCAGACACTACATTTGTAAGGAGGTACATGACACTATAAAAGACCTCTTCCCATCTCTTTGTGCTATGATGCCACAATATAGTGACTAATGCCCTTTCAGAACTTTGGCATAATAAATGTGGGTGGAAAACTACAACTATATATCTAGGATTTTTCTATAGACAGGTATATTCATTGAATATCTGACTGACACATGATGGTGCCTTGGGCAGTGAAGCAAATAAATACTGGTTTTATAATTTTTACTTTATAGTGTGATATCAGAAATCAGTGATTATTTAATGTATTGCAAATTAATTTTTACACTGTAAATTAATGCATGCTGTGGCTGTAGATAGTTTGGCTCTTTAATGATACACATGTAAGCATACCTGAAGTATTTCTAAACATCATTCTGTCTTGCAGGGCAAGCTGGACTGTAAGCATGTTCCATAACCAGTCTGATTAGGAAACACAGTTAAAGTCCTGTCTACTCTACAAATTGAAACCACGTTTTTAACTGGGTTAGTAAAAAATACTGTGATGTAACCAGATTCTGAAATGATTACATTTATAGTATAGACACGGCCTCTGCTACTTTGCATGTCTGAGTAAGAATTTGAGGATATATTACAGGATATTGCAGGGTCTGTATTTCTGAATTCTAAGTAGGCCAAATCCCTTTTACTGTTCGGTTGTAAAGAAAAAGAGGGAAGGAAAAAAGGTAGGAATTGGAGGTGTAACAGACAGCAGCAATGAGAAAACAAAACTTTTCACAGGGCAAAGCAAAAGGGACAATGAGCAAGGCCCAAATGATTATAAATTTAAGCCCATAGGCATGTAATCTGCGGGCCCAACCATCTTCCCAATATGCTTGACATCAAGCAACCCTCCAGACAGACATTTCTGCCCAGGTCAAAGGCATACTCCCAGTAGGGAATACAGACTAAATTCTAACCTTGTGTATTTTCAGCTTCACTGAAGATCTGATAAACTGTAAGTACTTTTGGAGTGTGCAAAGCTATTTGAAATTCGGAAATTTAATATCAAATGCAAAGCATACTCCAGCATACAACAAAGTAAACACTCCTAGCAGTGCAGAGTGGTTGTTTTGGAAATGCAATCAATTTGATTCCCTGGGAAGTGATAAGGGCAAGAGATGGAAACTGCCATAGCAAAACCAGCGACAGGTAAAGAGAAACCAATGGTTCAACAGAACGAATAGTGTTATTTAATTCCATTTTAAACTAATTAAGGCTAAAACACTTTTTACTCTGTGAACTCTAACTGTGATATAGACTATTTAAAATGCATTTTCCCTGAGTGATTGCAAAGTAGAATATACATGGCTTATGCCACCACTGGATCATGCCTTTAAAGACTTTCTGAAAGTCTTTTCCAGAAGCTGCAATATCTTGTCTCCAGAATCAAATATTCCAATTAAAAAACACAAAAGCTCACATCACCATTAGATTGCAGACATTAGATCACTGCCAAAAAAAGTTTCAGAATACAAATCCAGGACAAAGTGCATATGCTGTGATAGAATGTTTTAAAATGAAAAACTGGTTAAAAAAAGAGATTTTTTTTTTTAAGTCCACAAAAATTGACGTAAACCATCTTGCTCCTCTTGTAACAAAAATATGTGCTATAGGAACATGAGAAGCTAAAAATGAGCTCATAAAAACACTAAAGCAAAGCACGCCTGGAACAAGAGCATGTTTTACTACAGCAAGCACTACAGTTTGTTAGAAGGTTTCTACCAGAAGTGTAAAAAAGTATACCTCACAATACATTTACCTTTTCAATATCTTCACTGTTACCATTCTCTCCATTTCCATAAAGTTGGGCATAAAGTCTCCAGATGGCCCCATCGTTTGTCACTCGTGATGTGACTCTACCCAAGAGTTCTTGCAGTTTCCCCTTCAATCCACTTGCTACCTCTCCAGCACGATCTGCCATACCATCCACCACTGCTCTGACCAGAATGGCCAGCACCTTAAAGAAATAGTAGGAGAGAGTTTGTATTTCAACTCCAATCAACATCAGTATATATAATGACATCTGCAATATTTGATCTCTCCTAATGGTTCTGTAAAATACAAATACTATATGACAAGTACAGAATTTACTTAGAAATACATTATTCGTGAAGTAATTCAACCAATTTAAACCTCATCTATGAGATTCTCTGTTGGTGAATATAACAAGGGCCAAAGACTCAAGACAGAAATTTGGGTTACCTAAACAGGCTTATGTGACAAGTAATGGTATAGGAAATTGTGGCAGAATCCTGAGGACAGTTTCACCTTATAATAGTTATAAAAAGATCAGTAAACAGGCTGAACCAAATTAATTCAGGTAATGGAAGACACTGCTGCTTACAGGACCTTTATTCAAAAGGCACAAAAGAGAGAAATGGCCTAACAAAAATTCCAGATCTGAATGCTTTGCTGTTATTAGAAGAAATCAGTGATTTAAAAATATGACTTTATACTATTCTGAAATAAAATTAAAATGTCTGATGTAACGGCAAAAATCAAGGAAGTTTCAAATTATATATTCAATTTCATACTTGTCATTGATGCATTCAGTCTTAAAAGGGGTATTCTGCAACAATGATTATGCTAAAAGCAATTGGTGATTGGCTTTCTGTTTTCATAAGGAACAGGAATCGATAACTCAACGTGTTTCTCCCAGTCTCGTGTATTTAAATTTTTTTTAAATTCCTGCCTTCTTTTTCACCACTGTGTCATCTACGATGACTACAAGTACTAAATATAACCTGAGAGAAGACCATACTATGCTGGATGGAAACAAAGGTGTATGCTTCCATTTACTAACGTTCATGATTATACATTGCTAAATTACAATTGCTCAAGGCAGTTATGCAGATCATCTCTCTTTAGAACAGTCCAGTTGGCAAATTGGAGAGGCTCAGCAATTAATGGTGAGCTTTGTAAAACAATCTCAGCAGAAGCTTTTATTTTTATGTGCTTTTTTGTTTTGCTGTGGAAATTCTCTTCTCTTCCTTGTAAGATAATTGATTAAAGCCTTTCTGAAATTCTTTAATCAGGCTCAGAGGTTTTTCTTGGCAAACTAGTAAAATCCTTCTAATTGAGGAAACTATATTACAATTTACAATGAAACCCATAAAACACTTCATATATCAGAAGTCAAAGTTAAAATTAGAATGAAAGAAGAATTAGGAAAGAGAGCATATATATACTTCTGAAAAAATTATAAAAATTGAATGAGAAGAAAATGAAAAAAGTTATACAACAAAACTAGAAATTCAGTGCAAGCAATATCCCCAAATATTTTAATTAAATGCACAACATAAAATTTGATGAATAACAGTAACAGGAGTCTGTTTCATCTCAAAATATCTAAAATGGGCAAATACTTGTAGAAAGTTCTATTCCTAGTCAGCTGCCAATCTGTTGAAAATAAGACAGTAGACCACCCCTAGAAATGCTATTTAAACTAACAGCTGAGAAAAAAAATCATTGAAGAAGCCAACCATCTACAAGATGTTCCACGACAGGCCTACCAGTACTACAATACTGTAGTTGTCAAACCCACTAATCTTTACCACATATAAGACTGTTTTCCATAGATGTTTCTTAGTGCAAAGACAGTTTGAGACCCTTTAATGTTAGGATATCACACCTGAAAGATTTTATTAATATAGAATGCTATCCTGTGTGGGATTTGCTTTATAGTAGCAAGTACTGCAATCACATACAATTTGTTACTAGAAAGAAATTTGAGAAAAGTGTTTAGCATCTCTGCCCCCCGTGAACAAACGAGATATTTCCACAATCATAACTAATTCTATCTGTTCTCTCTCCTCATTACTGGACTCAAATTCACACAATCCAGGAAAGTTATTTTTTATGGGACAAGAAATGAAACACACTTGTGGGATCCATGACCAGCAGCAGCTGGTTCCTCTTACCCTGGTACTACCCACAATCTCCCTAAGAACTCATAAGCTCTTCAACCAGATCCATTAATTCTGCAAGGGCTTTTGGAGGTGTTTTACTACTCTACATAAGAGATTCTTTGGCTTGCCTTTCAGATTCCCCTTGCTGTTTTCACTGAGTATACAGAACCCTGCTTGGAGCAGAACCTGGTTTCAGGCAAGGTAACATCTCAGCTGAAGTTGTTAAAGTAGGTTCTCTGGATTTTGTCCAGAGCATACATTAACAAACACAAAAGTTAACTGACCTTAACTGAACTACAGTGAAAGATGAGCAAAATACTTCTTCTACTTTCCTTTGTTCTGGTTACTGAGAATCAATGTTGCGACTGCAATGCATTCAAGTTACCTTCAAAGGCTCATTTGAGGAATTTTCAAACACATGGTCAAAGACTACCTTTCTTTAAATAATTTATATTATTTCTGATACTGAGACATGCAGGAACAAAATGGAAAGAGGGGGTTATGCATTGAATTTTGAATAAAAATAGATCTTAAAACTGCAATATGTGTCTTTTCACAAAGTCTGCAATCTGGATGCAAAGGTTTTAATTTTGTGTCCATATTTATTTTAAATATCTATTCTTACAGTCCAAGTCTTCAAAAATTAAATCACTTGCCTACATAACTTCACTGGTATGCATACTGTCATAACTGATACCACTATCAGTAGCTTTTGGCAATCCCTCTGTCTCAGAAGAAAAATTAATGAACATATAGGATGACTACACATAAAAACTTCCCCACCTGTGTATCCTTGTACTTTTCTCTTAAGTCCATGAGCCGGTGATAAGCTTTAATTGCTTCTGAAAACTCTCCAACATCTGTACTGGTGAGAAGATAGTTCTCCCATATTTGCCAGTGCTCATAGTTACACTTGAGAGCTTCTTGGAGGGTTCGAAACGCTTTGATCCTACACAATTAAAAAAAAAAAAAAGAATAGAAATTAAGATTCTGTATTAAATCTTTATTATAGAAGATTTCTATACTAAAATAAGTTGGCATTATATCAACTAAAAAGTTGCTTATTTAAAAAATCACATTTAGAAAACAGTGCAATGTAAAAGCTATTATTTATAATACTGATAATCCCTTCATCTCTCTTGCAAAATACTTTCTATCAGTTGACTCACAACAGTACACTCTGTATTCTGAACAAGGTAATTTCTGTTAGCTCTCAATTAATTTTTGACAAAAAAATCATCATAATTGTGCCATCTATGTCAACATTTTCCTTTCTGACTTTTTAACTGGAACCATGAGAAAACAATCTTACTCATGCTGCACTTGTTAACACACGTGAAAAAATTAAAAATCACTGAGTTCATGGTAGATGTAGAATGCTATTGACTTACTTCATCACACAGAAGAAGGTTACTTAACAGCTTTTTGGGATTTATTTTAAACTTTTGCACATGGTAAACATGCATATGTGTCAGAGTAGCCCCAAACACTATTAGGGAGTCCTTCACCAAAGGTGCTGCCCAGTGAACCATCTCACAATGGCAGTAGAGGGTGTTATGGAATAAAGGTGCACAGCACAATTACTACACAATCACTATTAAGTTATGAAGTATCTTTATTTTTTCATATGGATCCACTGCAGGCAACTCTTGACCATTCCCTTACCAAAAGAGAGAAGTAATGGCATTCTTGGGTAAGGAACATGCCATCTGAAGCGCATGTTAGTAAGGTCTGTGTGCATACTGTAAAGCTTTAAACGTACTTTAAACAAACTTTAAACATGCAATAAATTTGAAAATATAAAAAAAGCTTTGCTAAAGAATTGCAATGATACAGTTGATTCTAAGAGAATGAAGTGTACTCTCAGTTGGACAGTCATGATATGTAAAAAAACACAAAGGAATAGATTCCTTTAAATATAAAAACTTGAAACCCTTTTCCTAGGCTGGTAAAAAAAATCTAGTTTGGGAACACACGAGAATAAATCTCTTCTTAATAAATATCATATAAAGATGGCCTGATATCAAAATTTGCAGTTCACTTCCTCTATTGCTTGATTAAGTTGTTAAAAGTGCTGTCTCTAAAGAAAGCCCAAAGAAATTGTTGGTTGAGTTTCAAAAAGAGGATCCAAGAGGGTAAATATCCCAGCCAGAAAAAGGTAATATCTGACTAGTTGATCAGGCCATTAAAAGTTTAGAATGGCTGGGTCAGCAAAAAATGTAAATAACTGCCAATCTAAGCCCATAATATTAAAAGAGTTACCAAACACACATGAAGAGAGCAGACTGACAGAACAAAATGATTTAAGGCAAACAGGTAATTTGGCACAGCTGCAGTCCACAGGCAGGATCTTCCCATGTTCACTCCCCTTTTCTCTCTCTTCCTGACATACTGATAGACAGGATGCTGATGTGTAAACGCACTAACAGTTGACTCTCCACTGTTAAGAGACTGACTAGGGCATTTCAGACCCTGATTTTGATAGACTATGTTAGAAAAGAGTAAAGACCCACTCCTTACGCTGTGGATTTTGCTACAGTGAAAGCTGGGATCTGCCACAGCTCTCTGACAGGCTGGAAGATGCTCTGCCTGACTGATGTACCCCACTGAGAAACAATTTCTGCAACTGCTCTTCTGTATCTGCAGGATTAGCCTGTATAATGTCACCCATCCTCCCAAAAAAGTTAGTAAATTCTCAGGAGGGCAGATGCCATAAGACAGAAACATGAAATGTAATCCAGACACCAAAGGGATGGAATGGAAGATGTCTTCCACAAATTATCACTCTCGTCATGCTAATAAAGTCCTCTAGAATCTCAAAACAAATCCCCTATGTATTTAACCAATGATATAATGATGGAGTATCCTTTACGAGTTGAATCAATTCATATGCAAACAGGAAACAGTAGCTGTACCACTGCATTATCCTGCTGTGGAAACCAGGAACCTTTCACCCGGGAGAGGACAGAGGGCCAGTCCCAGTTTGTTCTGAGAAATTCGAGACCTAGATTTCAAAGACTTCCTGGCACTCCAAGAAGTTTTTCTGGTAAACCAAATCATAGAGTCTGCTTTCATCACAATTAATTTTTTCTGGAGGAAATTCAGAATACACAAAACTAGTGGAGTCTTATAAAACAAACAGCCTCAAATCCCCTTTCCTTTGGGTGTTAGTAAATTGTTTGCATACACTTTTCAAAAAATGTAAACATTTTATATTTGTCTGTTGTATGAGACTCTGCCAAGCTTTGGCCAAATGCACAATTCATGAGTGGGCCTGATTTAAAAGCCTCATTGGAATAAAGCTTAATTTTTTTGAGCGAGTGAAAGAAAACAATTAACTCAAATATCTTACTTTGGTTTTCCTTTTTAAAATCCGCACTCAATTTTATTTCTTTTTTGCTAGCAGGCTTGAAAAATAAGAATTTAAACTTTCACCACCACTCAAACCCCACTAGAGAAATTATTCTCAAGTGTACTGCTCTAGATATTCTCTGTTTTGAGAGTGAGTTAAATGCGCTCACACACAGTCTTGGTCTTTAAGTGACTACACAAATAATCAAAGAAGTTGCTATCCCACAGCAAATACAGGCCACACTTGGCTGTCAGCATGTAATAATGACTGAGCATATATTCCTATCCCACGTGATTCCTGTGGGAAAAACGTTCAGCAACATGCTCCCCTTCACTGCTTTTGGTACCACAGCAAATAGGTTACAAGTTTGGTATGTATTTAGCATATTAGATCACAAGAGTAGATTAAAAATAATAAAATTTGACCAATAAAGTGAAACTAATCAGTCAGTGTTTTTTCAGTCTTGTAGTAGATGGACAGACAAAAAAATTATTTTGATTAAAGATACTTTTATGAAACAAGCATAAGGCAGTACACTGAGCATCTGACATTCTGAACTTTATGGAAAAGGAGCAATCTACCAGATGTCATTCAAGACAATGAATTGGGCATACCCAAGGCACTGCTGAAGACAAAAGGAACTACTAAAAATTTGAAATGAGCTCTTGATTTCTGTTACTTTTTAGCCTTCAGTAGTTATTCTAACCTTTATTTTCTCCTCCCTCCTGCTCCCAATACCATATCAATTTCTTGAGTTCATTTGTGATATTACTTCCCACGTTTCCTATGTATGTTTATCAATTTACCCTTTTATGTAAATTTACTACTCATTTTCTTTTTTTTTTAGTCTGCCTCCTGACTGCATAACCACATAAACGGATGTCAGATTTCAAGTAAGGTTTTTAAAAATAATTTATCTTATTCTTTTGTTTTGTTCTTTGGGGATAAGTTATAATGTGAAAATTCCTAAATATTAAGTTCTCCCAGGTAAACTTTTATTACATTGAGTTGAAATACAAAGAGGCAAAAGAACAAGCAAGGTAAAATGTGTGCAGATTACCATCTGCTTTTGTAATGTAAAAACCAAACTGTCTGGTTTTCCCTTAAATCTACTGAGAATAATATACAATACAATTACATAGGTCTGAATACATAGTTTGCTTGAAATGGACCTATCTTCTTAACCTCATAGTCAAATTAGTTTTCAATTTTATTATGAATGTTTTGCATTGGTTGTACTTATTACATCATAAATATTTTTAACCAAAAAAAAGTGTAGAGAGAGGTTGCTACTTGTATAAAACTTGCAGCTATTTCCTGTGAAATGAAATAGTTACCAGTGATTCCACCTGGGAGAGAGAACTGGAGGGCTAAGAATTACAAAATATGAGGCAAGCACCATATAAGAATAAAACACTCAATGTCAAAGAAAGGAAATACCAATTATTTGTTTTGGTAGCAGTATCCTCTAATCGTTTTGAAGTACTTACTTCTGTTTTAATCTGATATAAGCAGTTGATAAATTGTTCCAGGCCTCAGCATTCTAGAACGATAGAAGTACCAAAAAATTTTCACTTATATTGTGCTTACTTGAGAAAAATATGTAAGTGAAACTGCTGTAAAACTTCATTGATTTTTCTAATCACACATATTGACACACATTTTCTACAAGGCAGTTAAAATACTACATTGAAATAGAAACTATTATATTAAAATGGAAATACATAAATATTACAGACTACATCAGCAACAATCATGTATATAAACACCAATTAACTGCCTTGTGATTGGAATACACTAAGTCAGCTCTTGCCTTCAATCTAAAATTTAAACAAGTATCCTCTTCTGGATCTAGCTGGAATGGCTGGAAAGGTCATTGCTCCCAGCAGCTCATCACTTCTCACTAGCTGGAAGCCACTTACCTGCACCACTCTCTGTTACTGGAAAAAAGTGATCTGAATGTCCCCTAATGCATCTCAGGCAAAACCACGAGATAAAACCAGCAGAGCCACGTACGGACACGATCCCTGCCCATTGCCTTACACTGCTGTAAATGTGAAATCTGACCACTGAAGTCAGCTAAGTGACAGGTGGAATAGATTTGAAGAACAGAACCTGAGCACTGCACTGAATTGTACTCTGGTACTGAAGGCTGTCCTCAGGCTTAAGTAGCATTCAAATCATGTCGGGAAATCCTTCTGAGGCCTAATTCATAAAAATGGCCCCTACATTGCTGCAGATAACTGTATAAAGGTAGGCTTCACCTCCATAATTGAGAGTCAGTCCAGGATGTTTTTACTCATAAAAGAAAGACCACTTAACCCACAGAGAAGTGAGTTGGAGTTGGCCTGGTCAAATGAATACAATTAAATGAAGGCCCTAGAGAAATAAGTGAACACAATTTTAGTGTCCCCTTGGAAGTAAATCTACTCTACTGAACAAGAAAAAAAAATTAATGAAAAAATTTCAGTATATAAAGTAAAAATTCCATTTAAATACAGAGTTGTCTGTATGCAGATTTTTTCCCTCAAGGAACTTATTTCATTTTATAATAAAGAAAAAAGAATACTCCATCACCTTTCTCTGCTCTCATTCTCATTCCCCAGAGAAAAGAATGAATAATAGGTGGCATTAACTCTAAGCAAGCAACATGCTGGCAGTCAGGCCTTTTGACAAAAGAATTGCCAGTGTATTCCTGAGAGATATTCCAAATGACACTTCCACTATCTCAATGCACAGTCAAACGGCAATACTGTACACTTGCATGCCCTGCATCCTGAAAAATAGCTTCATTCTCCCTGTGCTCATGAACTATATAGTTACAAATTTACCTGTCATACAACTTAATTGACCATTTTTTTCTTCCAAAAGAATTTGATTACCTAAAGGATGAGGTATTTTAATTTAATTTTTTGGTTTATCTCTCTTTTTAGATCTCCTCACAACTACTCATTCCCTTTTCTGTTTTAGTAATGTGTGCAAGCATAAAGGAATTTCTTAAATATATTTAACACTCATATTTGGACAAAGTTAAGCATTGGGCAAGTATTTTTTGATACCTCAGCAAAAATATATCCTTCATGCACAAGTTCAATTTATTCAAAGGGCTAAGGTTTAAACAAGTTTTTCATTATTGCCTTGCTTGTTTATAATGCAAACATCCTTGTTGCTTTTAGATAAGCCATCTGAATTGCTTGTTCAAAGGTACATACATCTGGTTCCAATGTCACACAGCGCTGAAATGCTTTGGCAGCACCTTCATAGCCTTCTAAAGCAATGTATGCGCAGCCCAAGGAAAACCATACACCTAGCTGGAAAGAAAAAAAATCAATGGTTACATATATACATGAATATTTCTGCATAAAAGAAGTAATTTTGCCTGATGAACACAACTCTCGTTGATTTTACCTGGTCTTCAGCTATGATAGTACTGTACTGGGAAAAAATAATATTCTATATGCAGATTATAGGAAAACTTTAGGTTCAAACTTTGAATAAATATGGATAAACAAAGGTGTGGACTACATAAAGATCATGTAATATTTGTGAAGTGCTCTTTAACAGTGCATCTTTGTTTAGAGAAGAAAGTGAGAGCTATTTAGAAGCTAGCATATTTTGCTTTAACTTGTGAAAAATCCACATTCACTTTTATAGTATTACAATTAGGTCAAATGGTAAACACTAGGAAAGGTATTTCAAGGAAATCCCATTTTACAAAAATCATCTGTAATGACTGATCACGAACACTTCAAAGTTATAGCTTCACTTGTCAGAATGCCAATCTTCTGAGTTTATAATACAATGTTTATAAATAGAAGTGTACCTAAGTAATGCCTTGCAGAGAAAACAGAACTTTACTAGTTCAATAATCTTGTATTGAAATTCTTCAGTTACACAGCCAAAAACGTGTCATCCATAGGGAAACAACATAGGGATGCGACCAGGGAGAAGTGCTCCCTTCTCCACTCCCCCTCCTTAGGAAGCTGTAGAGAGCAATGAGGTCACACCTCAGCTTCCTTTTCTCCAAACTAGACATGCCCAAAGTCCTCAGTCACTCTTCACAGGACATTCTTTTTGGTCAGCCCTTTCACCAGCTTTGTTGCTCTCCTCTGAACGCTTTTAAGGACTTTCACAACATCCTTAATCTGTGGGGCTCAGAACTGCACACAGCACTCAAGGTGAGCAGCACCAACCCTGCACACAGCAGGATCATCACCTCTTTGGACCTGCTGGTTGTGCTGTGTCTGGTGTGCCCAGGAACGTGGTGCACTCCTGGCTGTCAGGGTTCACTGCTGACTCGCGCTGAACCTGCCGTCCTGTGATAGGATGTGCGGAAACAGTTCAAAGCTGCACCAGGGGAGGTTTAGACTGGATATGAGGAAGCATTTCTTCACTGACAGGGTGGTCAAACACTGGAGCAGGCATGCTAGTGAGGTGGCTGATGCCCCAAGTCTGTCAGTGCTTAAGAGGCATTTGGACAATGCCCTTAAAAACATCCTCAGCCCTGAACTGGTCAGGCAGCTGGACTAGATGATTGCTGTAGGTTTCTTCCAACAAAAATAGTCTCTGCTACTCTAAATAGCATCAGATAAACCTATAAATTACAGCATAATAAATATATATTTTCATAGCTCTTCAGTAGCAATTTCCTGATTTGCCACACAGTTCATTCTCAAAGAGTTGCAAATTAAGCAGTACTACCTTTTAGAAAAGTTATGCAATTCAGAAAATCATTAAATCCTAAGTACATTGGCAGAACATTTTCTGACAGCATTATGTTGTTTAAATGTATGTACTCAAAACAAAACAGAACATTTTATAAGGTGCTGCAAAATCGTTCCAGGTAGTACTACCTATTGCAATAAACTCAGCCATTTCTCCATTCTAAATGTCAAGGTAAAAGCCCATAAACAGTTTTTCTTGGAAAATTTTTTGAGAAGGAAAGAGGTGGGGAAGAGGAAAATGGAAAATCAGGTTATATTAACTCTGTATTGCACAGCACAGTACTTTTCAAGTGGTCTGTTTAATGTAAAGTGTTTTGGTTACTAGTTCTGGTGCAAGCAACTCTGGCAACTCAGGTTCTTCTTAGGAAACCATAACAAATATTTAAACACAAAAACATTACCTTAAAAAATTTTGCAAATAAGGGGTTTTACAGAGTTGAGGATAAAGCTATTGGTTTATACTCAAGGATCTTTTACCTTTGCAGATCAATTGTGAACTCTGTAGCAAAAAGTCTTGTAGTTCTCTTCGGATGAGACTCATTTTCCTATCTCCCAGACCCAACTTAAAATCAGTAACAAGGTATCTGCTCCTGAACTATCTGCTATAGAATTTATAGTTCTTCTGCTTCAAAGTGTAGATCCCAGAATACAAACACACGAAATTCATCCGTCAGACATGGCACCCTGGTGGGCAGTCTTCATTATATGGAAACAAGAACTGAACAAACTTGAATAAAAGGTTTCCTTTTGTTTTTATGGGTGTACATGGATGGCCCATCCCTAGAGCATGTGAATAAAGCAATTAAGATAGAATGGCCAATTACATCAGCCTGGGCAAACATGAAAATCTACTTTTCAGTATTGGCACCCTGTCACCTTTCACGATCTGCCAATTCATCTATCACGGAGCAGAGAAAACTAAGTTTCTCAAATCTCAAAGGGCAAAATTAACAGGAAATAAACATTTAGTCAATCTCATTCTTTAGGGCTCTCTTATCCATCAAGTTTCCAGAAGTGCAGCACTCCCACATGGCTGCTACCTCATCAACTCCCCGTTATCTTCTTTCTAGATCAGTAGCTTTCTGGATGTGAAAAGCGGGGGTAGAGCCAGGAGCGATCAAGTATGAAATTGAGGGGGCTCCAGCCCTACCGCTCAGGATACAAGTTAAATAGTGCTTGTCTAAAGGGTGAGACAAAAACAATCACTGCATTTTTTATAATTCTAATGAGTAACAGCAGCACAGTCTCACTTCTGAGCCACCATTTCATTTGACTAAAACTTCTACCATTTTAATTTTTTGAGGCTGATGGTGAGCAGCTACATCTCTCAGGGACTGGCTTACTAATGCTTGAGCTTGTCAACTCATTCCTCAAGCAAAAGTTACAGTGTGAGAAAAAAGTAAAATGACCTTCTATGGAGAAAAGCTTTATGAGCAGGTACCTCGTGAAACTCATACAGTGACTGCAAAGAATCATTAATAATTTTATTTTCTGAATAATTTGAAATAAGATATTTTGCCTAGCAGTATGTATGAAGGTTTTGACAGGGTGAAAAAAATGTGAGAACCGGACATGATGGAAGAGGAGATAAAAAGTCTCTGGGATGGGAAATAAGTCAAAGACCTGCATGAGATGCTGTGATGTGAAGGCAAAAAGTATGCAGAAAATGGAATGGGTTGTGCAGATGGGAAAATGTCACTATGTTAACAAAGAAAACTTCGGAATTGATGATACAGAAAATTAACTGTGCAAAAGAACAACAGAACTGGTATGGAATAAAATTGCATGCCTCGGTAAAAAGCAACATAAAGATTGTATCTCAGAATACTTGACTAAAGTGGAGAAGGTAACACGCTGGGGGATATCTGAAGGCTGTGAAAGTAGGAATACCAGAAAATACAGGGAGATTTCAATTATTCCACACAGTTTAGTAAACAGCATAATGGATGAAATTCCAAGGCTAAATTTTTCAGATACGAAGCTAGCCAGAAAACAGTACTTACCTTCATCCTTATCAATATGAATGATCAGATTCAAAATGTTACTACACAAAAGATACTGTGTAATCTATCTAGATTCACTAGCCCTTCAAGAACAACGGCAACTCTTAATTCCGAGGATGTTAAATTTTAAGAGCCACTTACAATACAAAAAGTATGCTAAAAACTAAAAGGGGTAGCTAAAAGAGTAAAGGTCTGCAGAAGACTTAAAACATTTCAAGTCAAGACATCTCAAGGCTTGAGGCAACTACATACAGTCATTCAAAAAGCCTCTAAAAAGACTAGACCAAAGCAACAATTAAAAACAAAATAAAGGAGATTACTAAGAGGGCATGTTTAAAATCTGCTGTACTAGAAAAATGAGAACACTCAAGGAGAACAAGTCTGCAAGTTAAACAAAAAAACATGGTAGCTGGGTATAAAGAGCAAACAAAACCAACCAACCAAAAATGCAAGATTCATTGCCTTTGATCTACTATAGTAATGAAATGGTATTTTATCATTCCTTAGATATCTGGAAAGGGAGTATGAATTGCTTCCACAATATAAGAAGTACAGGGACTCTTTAATCATATATTTAGGATAGAGAATGAATTTCAGCTGGGTTTTTTTGTGGCAAGAATGGTAAGAATTCCCTTTTTACTGGGGAGGGCATTGAAACAGCTTTCATTTTAAGCTTCCTTTGGATAGGATACAAAATAAACAAGCATCTCTGCAGAGCATTTCTCAGTTTTGAGCCTGCAGTCCATTATTATCTGGAAGTCCTCTTGACTTCAGTGAAGTCCCTCAGATATTACATATCTGAGTAATATGTATTTTGCTGGCATTTCCTGAGTCAGTAAGAGAACTGAAAGACAAGGGAAGCATTTTTGGTCATTTTGGTTTCCATTCTAAAGATGGTTATAACTTATCCAGAGTTCATTTGAATAAGAATAGGACTCTGATTCATGGGAATAAAACATGTCACTGGAATACAGAAAAAAGTTTCATGATAAATGATTTGAAAGGTTGAAGCCTTTAAAATTTTTCTAAAGCAGAAGTCCAACTAGTTATGTGGAACTCAAAATAGCAGCTTGAATAGTGTTCTTTGGAGGGCAAGGAGGAATAACCTACTTTTGCATGGACTGTGAAATGGCTACAAAGAGCACAATTAAAATACATAAACAATCACAAATCTGCATTAACCTCTCAAGACCTTCCACAGGGTGAACCTTACTTGGGTGGGATATATAGTGGCTGAGAAACTGAAACAGGATCACAAAAGTTGTCTGCAGAACAGCTTACAAAAGATCCGTCAAAATAACCAGCTTCATCAAGAGAACTCTTTTGACTGTGGTTTCAGTTTTGATGCATTACTATAATAAAAGCTACTGTCATCACGAGTGTAACACACTGCTTCTCAGTGACTCCAGAACACAACAGATTAGACCACTTGAGAAAGATTTCTGTGAAATACAGAGATCAGAGTTTGTAACACAAAGTCAACAGACAGAGCAAAAGGATAATTTCATGTAGACGGTACAGCATTCTTCTAGTAACTATTTTGCTTGACCCTTGTTCATATTTATTTGACGGTAATTACTACTTTCCAGTGGTTTCATCTCTTTGAAATGGAAGAGCTGTACAGGCAAAGATTTAGCTGCACGCAAGGACCTGAATACAAGAGGATGCCTTCATTTCATGTTACCTTTTTACGCCAGGCTTCCAAGCACACAGTGAAAAATATGCTAAGAATAGCAATAAGCTGTTACTTTTGACAACTGTGCACAGAAGTGAAAAAAGTGCCATCATTCAAAACTGAACACACTAAAACAAAGCCATATGTGCATCATTCCCCAACCTGCATAGGGTTGATCTGCACTGAACGTTCAAAGCACTCCACACATTCCCTGAATTCCCGGTTGCGGAGATGGAGGAGGCCTTTGGAGCGCTGGGCGCGGGCGCTGCGATGCCTGGAGAGCTCCCAGGCCTTGTCGTAATACTGGTGGTCTTTAAGAACATCCCCAAGCAAACAATATAATCCTGGTGTTTCCTTTTTCTCCAACTCCCGCCTGAGTATTTCTTCTGCCTGTTAAAGAACAAAGAGAAATCAATACATAAGGAGACGGTTTATTTTCAGTTAATCACCTACCTGAGCCAAAACTGCTTTAGCACCTTGCAATCATCAGCCGGAGACTAAGAGGTAAGGCTAGCGAGGAAATATTACCTTCATCCAACACAGCATCAAAGATGAAGCCGAGAGAGATTCTGGTTCCAAACTGCTTTTTTAAATTCACTTCAACATCAACATAATATGGTGGCTTTTTGTTTAACACGGTAAGGAAAATTAAACCATAAAAACAAGAAGCAGCTTGTGCCTCTTTTTATATCCTGGGTACATATTCTGTCCCAAGAGCAAACATCAGTCCTGGGCAACAAGCTTACACCTACCTCGTAGCAATGCAGTATCAGCACCATTAAGTATCTGCAATCCTGATAGTTTATCATTTGTGGGTTTTATTTACATTAGTAAGTACTCTCGCAATGACTCTCATTCCTTTTCTCTAATTGCTCTTTTCTAAAAATAGTGATTTCCATTCTATTACATCTCAAGATTCATTTACTTTCATCCTGTTGGTTGTACAAATGCTACTCTTACACAACATGCAAAAGTTTTAAATTTATCTAGTTAATAATTCACCTAGTTTGAGAGAAAATATATTCAATATATATACAGCATTATGGAAAAGATGACACAAGCTGTGTCTCCCAGACATCTATTATGGGCTATAACTAACTTTCAAGAGCTCTTTATCTCTGGGCCACTATCTCGTATAACAATAAAATTATTGTTTTTCTTTTAAACAAGAGATAGTCTGCTTTCCGTGGCTTTTTAAAAAGGTAAATACAGTGGACAGATGGTCTGTTGTTCAGACTGAACTCTTACCTCTGTCTCCTGCTGCAAAAATGTAATATACATAATTTGATCAGTATAATTTTTCTTTTAGAAAAGATGTACTTGAACCACCAAAACCAAAAAAGATCCAACACAGCCTGCCACAGAATTAAAGTTTGACATTGTAACACTAGTAATTCTTCTATCATATCTAGTTTATCTAAAAGGAAACCTGAGTCATCTCTGCATATAAATTGTTACTGTAAGAATTGTTTTATTTGACCTTCAGATGATCTCTAGAGAAGCAAAATCTCTTACTTCAATCAGTAAAATCCATCAAACCTGTATGAAAATCATCTTTAGAAAAATGCCTTTTGTTTTGAAATATTTAATTCATAGTATTTTTAGCATCTAATTCTTCCTCTTACTTTTGTTAAATAAACTAACAGTGAAGTCCACAAATATTTGAAGTGCACAGATGTGAAGAAGGGATGTATTGTTCAGATTTCTAAAAGAATCTTAAAACGAGCAAAAGTGGAATCCCATTAAGAAGAAAATTGGTGGTCGATCATTAGGAAAATAACTTGATGGCAAGTGCTTTTAAGTACTACAGAACAGTTCTTCAAAGAAAGCCAAGGAAGCTATTACTTAATGTTTAAAATTAGCCCAGTCAAAGCACTAGAAAAATCTCATCTAACCAGAAGACTGTACCTACAGAGTCATAAAATGGTTTGGGTCAGAAGGGACCTTAAAGATCATCTCGTTCTAACCCCCTCACCATGTGCAGGGACACCTTCCACTAGACCAGGTTGCTCAAAGCCCCATCCAGCCTGGCCTTGAACACTGCCAGGGACGAGGCTGAAGTGCAGTTTACTTCCTCTTACTTGCCTTCATTAGTTGCTACGACATATTAATAATAGATCTTAGAGATGAGCTTTTTTCTGGAGCAGAGAGAGCTGTGTGCTTTATTGTTGCAGTAGGCACCAAAAGATGTTTTTTGGCCCCCTTCAGATAAAAAAAAGGAGATTGAAATGTTGCTGTGTAAACAGGAGATTGGAGGTGAAAAGTGCATTGCATGCTGCTTCTTTACCACTTCCTCTGCAGGGCACTCCCAAGCTCAGACTGCTATTCTGTGGCAATGCCTAGACTAGAAAGACAACCATTCACTAATGGTATTTCACATTTAAAGAGCATAAAAATATCATGTTCCGGTCTAAACTTACAAAAATTCATTGCCAACATAAATATTTCAGCATACAGATAAAACAGAGAACTAAAGAAGCAGAAGTCTGACTTTTTCTACATCTGATTAGTTATCTGATCACCCCTCTGGCATGCTACAAACATTTTTATTACTTAAACCTTTACAGGCTAGTACAAAGTTCATAACTACAAACTAAAAAATCCCAAAAAAACCTCAAGACCCTGTACTATCAAAACACTTGTCTTCTACAAAAACAGATGGTACTTTAAAAACAGGTTTGTTCTGTTTGGGTTTTTGTGGGAAAAAAAAAAATTCCTTTCTCTTAACTTCGTAGTAAACGATTTTCAAAAAAGCACATTTGAACTTTGATAAGAACCCTGCTTCTACAAAAACAAATCTTATCTTTCCAATAAATATTATCAAGAAACATTTTCCACACAGTTCACACAATATACATAAAAGAAATATGGCCATTTATT
Source organism: Campylorhamphus procurvoides (assembly GCA_013396655.1). Lineage (NCBI taxonomy): Eukaryota > Metazoa > Chordata > Aves > Passeriformes > Dendrocolaptidae > Campylorhamphus > Campylorhamphus procurvoides. Next base: position 1,278,611 of record WBMV01004761.1, read on the forward strand.
CATACACCTTAAACAAATATTAATGATTAATTTGCACATTTTATAACTAAAAGCTATATCTAAATTTAATAAGATTTGATATGAAAATTATTGTTTAAAAGATTCCTAAATAGAAAATATGAAGATGTATTTGTTAACACTGCTTTTCACAGAATGGTCTGCATCAGAATGGATGGAATTCAATGCTCAGTTCAAAAGTCAGCTGATTTAAACATGACAAATATTTAGGCTCTGATCATGGTTTCTGGACTACTCTGATTGGCATGGGAATTAAACAGGCAACGCTTCACAAAAACCTCCAATCATTAAAGAGTGGTCTAGTTTAAATAAAAAGTGGTGTCTTTTTATTACTCACTACACAGACTCCTGGAAAGATTCAAGTTCAAGATTCATCCTTCATTTGGCTTCCCAACTCTAAACTTCCATTTGCCATCCCATCCATGTGTTCCCATGCTTTTTTTTTGTTTCCTAAAAGCCTTTACTAGCCTCACTATTCACAGATCTACCCGTTCTATTATTTGACAATTTATTCCTTTGCTAGTTCAAAGTGTTTCCTGAAACACCTTCATCTTTTCCTCTTGCACCTTATTTGCTGGGCTTCCAGAGCAGTAGTATGAAGAAGCAGAATAGATAAGCATGGATAAAGGTAGTGACAGAAAAGGAAAGCTCTTTGGTTTTCATTTCATCTTCCCCATAACTTGATGAATGACCTTCAGTGAGACATTTAATCCTCTTTTTTAGCTTTGTAGCTGCATACTCTATGTAATGCTCACCTGCCTTCTATGACTCTTATGATATGCAGTGGAAATTAATCAAGTTCTTGAACAAGCTCATGTACTAATAGTACTACTTTACATCCAGGAAGCAATTCCTGAATTTAAAGGCGAGCTTTTGAGATCTTGCCATAATTGTGTTTCCTGGTTTAAATGTTTGGAGATACCTGTGCCAGGTCATGACAAGAAAAACAACCCTGTGGAACGTGGATTGCTGGGGTATGTTGGTCTAAAACCAGACTGCATACCATGTTGTATGCTCTGATGAGGTGACGGAATGGAGATAGGGCTGAAAACAGTGTTGTAAGATGGAATATTCAGCTGATGAAAAAAGACAGATCTCATGAACTTCTTGCAGGTCAGCAGCTACCCTGCTATGGAGTTCTTGCCAGGGAGAAAGACCTCATTTTAAGTGGCAGAACTGAAAATTCACATTTCTGGTTGACCTTTTCTTTAGCAGGGAAACAGTATTGTTTTCAGTGTATTATGCATTTCCAGTGAGGTGGAAGAGACCTCTTATTCCTTAACCAAGTTGTCAAATGTTAATAATACCCTTGAAATCTCTGAGTCCCCCTCACAGTTAAAAGAAGGGAAAACAATACAAAAGACCAGTCCTCACCATACACATGGAGATGTCTCCTTTTGCAACAAATCTATTAAAGGAATACAAGTAAACGATGAGAAAGCCACAGCAACTATCAACATACTGTACATTCTAATTTTATACTTTTTTTTCCTTTTTCTGTGCCCTGTTTTGCTCATTGATTGACACTCTGTTACTCTTCTGTTGACTCATTATAATATTAGTTTCTACTAATTTTGTTCAAGTTATGAAACAAGTGAATATAGAACCATATCCAGTAACAGTAAGAAATTCACAAAAAAAGTTTGCTGAACATTAATGACATCTTACTCTGCAAACTTTGTGCTGCTACATGGCCCTGTGATAACTAAATGAATTATGTACTTTCCAACTGCATAATGTGAAGCACCACATGGTCTTATCTACATGTTCTGTTTCTTTATCAGTGGATAATTCAAAAGTGGTAGGAAAGAAGATATTGCTTGGATGTGTATTACTCAACAAACACATTAATATTGCTGATGTCTGGCTGTTTTATTAGAGTTTCAGTATTTTAATTCAGGTTTGCTCTATGAAAGAATTTGTGAATGAAAAACATACAGAAGTTTATTCAGTAGAGTATTTTCTTTTGGCCAGATATTTGCTAAGCTCATTAATGATATGAACATCCACTGATCAACATATTGCTCTAGTAGATTTTCATGCATTTCTACAAGAATAACTACCATGTTTAGAAATATAAAACCATTTTGGTAAGTATAAGCAGTTCACCCTCTGAACGCTTTCCAATAGGGAGCACAAATAGTCACTCTCCTTGGTGCAAAGTTACATGTTTCTAATTTTCTGTCTTTTGGGGTCTGAAGCTAGCTTTCTTCTAGCACTACTGTTATTTAGTACTTACACAGCATTTTCTGTTTTTCAAAGCACAGCACAATCCCTCATTCTGAAAGCATTTCTAAGCAGTTTCCTGTGTCAGATATCCTGTCTTATTCTCTGAGTGCCATTTTCATAACTCCCTAAGGGCAGTTTGTGAATGTAACTAGGACAGAATGCATTTCCAGGAAATGGAAAATATTGACCTCTATTTCTCCACTATACTGAGAAGATTGGGATATTAACATACTATCCCCAAGGCATGCATAATGTGCCACAGAATTTGCCAGCAAGACATATCTGTCAGTTTATAATGACCCAAATCTAGGCTTTGGTCCAGGACAATTAGAAAAAACAAGTATGAGACACTCTGCTTTATTTCTATTAATTGAATTACATCTCTCTATTCTTCAAGCTTAAATTATGTTAAGCACAGTCTTTGTGCTTATGGTGTCATAAAGGCACACACATTCATATATTTAATGCCACCATATATGAAACAGAGAGAAGGAAAGGAAGAAAAGAAAAAAACTATTTTTGTATGAAACTATTTCTGAAATCTATATAAGTTCTGAAAATGCTGCTGTTACAACCTTTCTGTGTGAGAGGTTGCACCAGAAAGAGAACACAGCTCAAGTTACAGGTAAGTAGGCATTGCTTCTAGGTATTATTTTCTACAATCTTCTCTAATAGTGCCAGCAAAATAATCAACAATAAGAAGGCTTATATGGCCTGCTACCAGCATTTCTAAACAGTTATGTCACTGATACTTCAAGTGAAGTGATGGCTTTAAACTGTCTTTGGATCTGACCACACATAGTGGTAGCAGTGTTAAAGAAATGATGGAAAAGTTTAGGAAAACATCACAACAGACTTAAAATAAAACCTTTTAATCTTATGCCACTTCTTTTCTCAAAATGTTTGATTTTATAATTTGAATATGTTAACATGAATTAAATACATCAAGCACTGATGTTATTCTATTTACACTGCTTTTAAAAACTACAGTTAATAGTTTGAAATCAAGTGGGAAACAAAGTTAATATCCCTTCCAGAACAAGTTTCAAGACCCCAACACGAGTGACTGCTACAGCCTTCTTGAAATGTCCACAGTACTCCTTGCTGTCTATCCATAGTACTTCATTTAATTATCCTTGAACATTTTCAAGACTCACTACCACAATCTTCTTGCTTCTCAAGTCATTTTGTATTTACCAACTTCTCTTTCATGTGGTTATTACTCCAAATCAGTTTTTTTCGGGTTCACAGGTTATGACAAGCTATTTTAACTAAGCAGACCTTCCTCATTACACCCCCATAGAAGTGTCATTAGTGACTTGACAGCTAAAGCCAGACAGTCCTTCCTCCTTCAGATGGTATTTTAAGACAGGTCTCAGCTGTGTGAAAGATTTTTCTTACCTTTCCATGTTGTCCTGCTCTTTCATAGCAGATTACTGCATCTTCCCACATTTCCAGTTCCTCAAATATTTGTAAGGCAGAGCTGGTGCATCCCAGCTCAAAGAGTAAAGTTGCAAGCTGCCGCTGGAAGATAAGAAATTCCAGGTAACTGAAAATAGGTAAGTAAATACTATTTACATTTTAAGAAGTTGTTAGAGGCATTTCTGACATCAGTAAGAAGGAGACAGATAATACAGAATTATTCTCTTGAAACTTCAAGCTGGAACTTCAGTGTATATACCTCAAAAAAACCCCATCAACTGAATAATAATTGCTGTGATTTGAACAATTTAACAGTCTAACACAAAAATGGAAATGGGCATGGCAAGAATGAATTGACAGAGATGAACTTTCAGCCCTTAAATAAGATGCATAGCCCATGTGGCTGAAGAACAGCTCAAGCAGGGTGCTGGGAATTCTGAGTGGGAAACAGGGGCTGAAGCAGGGAACTAAAGTCACTTTTAGCAATGCTTTGCCATAGTAATATGTATCTGCAGAAAAACAGATGGGGAGAAAGGCTCTGAAACAATTTTGTTCAGTACTTGTGAGAAATCACTGTCCCAAACAGCCACTGCCAAAGGCTGTTAGTTTTCAGCTAAATCCATACTGGATTTGAGTTCAGGTTCAACTCCCTAGCTGAATTTTCCTCAGAGTTAAGTCAGACTCTTTGTTATTTCAAATTTAGTAATTATTTCAGTGTACTTATGAAAATAAATGAATTATCTTTTCAACTTTAAAACAAGGCATGTCTTTATGACTCTGAAAAGTTGTATTCAGTCTTTATTTTTTAAGAGGAAATTAAAATCACAAATAGGTTTTCACCTTTAAAGAAAGGGCAATTTATTCACTATGTGTGACAGATATACAATTAGGTTGGCAAAAATAAATGGCATAATTCTGTCTAAGGGCAGCTACTTATACTATAAGAGCCCATATAGATAACCTCAGCAGTGGTTTTGGTGATTCTGAACGGATTCTCTGAAATTCTCCACAGATACAATGGACCTCTATTTATTGACTTGGGTTCAGTATCTGTCAAGGAGCTACAATAGGGGAATAGACTGGTAGCAAAAAAATTTAACAACTGGCTACAACTCTTTAATATAAATATGTACCAAACGCTGAAAACCTGATTTTTAGCTTGATATTAATCACTTAGGGAAAAAACCAACATTTGTTAGTGCCTAGAACTAAATCTCATTGATGTTTAATTAAATTTACTCAGAGTTAAATTTGGTAAAATATATATAGGCAATGTGTCTTCATTACTACGACTAGAAGACTGCAGCCATCTTTCATTATAAATCCCTATTTTAGAATTTCTATCTTTGGCTTGGAAAACTGGCTTGGATTGAAAATGTCACTCTGACAACTGGAAATGAAAACCACATTTGATAGTTTTATTGCAAGTGCCTGTTGAAAGGTTATGTAGAATAACTTGAGAGTGCTTGGAGAAGATATGCCTGGTTAAAACAACATGCATTGAGATTAGAAATCAAAAAGGAATAAAACACCATTAAAAGCAAACAACATGAATACCTGTAGAGGTATGCCATGTAAACAGTTTTCTCCAGTTTGTTAAATACTGCATCATCAGATAAGACTTTATTGTGTAGATTTCTGTTCTAAAAAGTCAAGATAAACAATGTAATTATGGGTAAAAAGAACTTGTCAGCACTAGTAAAAAGGGAAAAGTCTCAAAAATAAAAGTTCTCTCAGCTCAAGGAGTCCTTCAGTGTACTATTGAGTCCTAATTTGGCTGTTTTCACCATGATCCACTTCCTGAAGTGAACTTTAAATGACAAGAAAGATGCAAGTAACAGAATCTTAAGTAAACCAGTAATAAATAGTAAGACAGTGGTCAGATTATTTTAATGGGAGATATGTTGGAAGCATGTAAGTTTTAGTCTATTTTTTACTAAAGGAGACAGGAAAGTAAAGAAGAATTGCGCTAACAAGCAATTACTTTTGTGCATGACAGAACAAGACATCTGAAAGCAAAACACTTGATTTCTCTCCAGAAAAACCTCATGTCTGTTTGGTTATGTGTTTATTATCTACAGAGCTTCAACTCAAGGTCATACCACACTTTCTTGACTTTGGAGTGACACAGTATCAAAAGCAAGCACCACAGACATTTAAGTAAAGCTGGAAATGGGATTGTTTCCCACCTGTATGGACCAATGTGGAGGCACCTGACAGCAGTAGAAGATCTTCATGCGTTCAGATACTGATGTACTTGCATTTTCAAACTGGTCTGCAAGTGCCTGTTAAATGCAAAGTATACCCCAATTTAGTATTTACTTAAATTTAATCAACCTAAAACCCCCCATAAATTCAAAGCATTTTGGATTTTAGGTACTTTAGATAATTGAGAAATTATAATCAAGATAACAATAAATGCCAGTAAGCTAACACCATAATACACTACAAGCCTTTTAATGTAAGAAAATAAGCCTTTTTATGTAAGAAAATATTATAAACATTTATGTAAACCCCCTTTATCACAGGTAGTAATAAATAAAAAACCTTTGAAGACAGTCAAATTTCCAAGTGCACGTAATGGGAATAAGAATTAAATCTACAATCCCAAATACTTGAACAGTTAAACCGTGTCAAATATTAAAGTGACTTTGTCTAGTGCATTTCAATCCTTTAGCTAGTTTTCCCCCAGGACAGAATTGATGTATTTTAAGCATGACATTCCTTATTAAAAAGACAAACATATTACAGTGGACCATGGTTTTGGAAACACAACTGTAATACAGAATAAATTATTGTGACTGGGCATACAATTCAATTCAAGCTACTTTTTTTTTCTTTTGGTGGAGCTTTGGATTGTTGAAATATTTTCTGCCGAAGCCCTTTGAATGAGAGAGAATGGTAACTTTTCCATAGAAAAACTGCAGCATTAACTTTTTCTCTGAAAACCTACTTTGAAGTTATTTAAACCAAAATTCAAGAGCAAGAAAAATGCAATATTATAGGAGGCTATAGCCAGAAAGCTGGTTAGAAATTTTGACCCTTCAAATGCCGGTCAACACTAAACTAGCAAATATAAGGCCAGAGGTATAAATAAGGGAATACTAAGTTTATTTGCTTTCTAATGATTCACTTATAAAAGACTTGCTTATAACTCAGTTGAAGACTCATAGAAGAAACTAGACAGCTTGTCAGAATTTCCTCAGCTTTCTAAAAATGAATGCAAAGATTCCCAAGCAAAAGGAAAAAATTGATAGGATCACTTCCTCTCTAAATCCAACACAATCCATAATAATAACGCTAATGGTAAATGTATAAAATCAATTATGTGATTTAAACTGCAAAGCATCTTGTAACTACTATTGATGCTTATGCAATTTACTAAGTTATTTCATTCTTTTAATAAGGAAAAAATCAGACTATGCAGCAGTAATTTAGGCTTCAAATCTATGCTTAACCTCTTAATTTTAAATGCTAATACTTAAAGTATTAAATCTTACTCACATTCTTTTTCATAAAATTATCTCCAGAGATAATTCCTAGAGATTATCCAGAAAGCTATGCCAAGAAATCAGCCAAGATGTATTAGCAGTAACGAAAAAGAGAGACTAATAAAATTGCATTCCTTTTCACAGTTTCAGGAAACCTAAAAGGAGTTGGATTAAAACAAAACTTTTAAAGTAATGTTATTTAGTTACAGACTTTGCTTGAATACAAGCTATATACCAAATCATATTTTGCTGTTTTAGTTCTGCTGAAATGTTGTAATGCTATGCAGAAGCACATTTTTCTATACTCTGTTGCAACAAAAATTAAACTAAAAAATCAATCAATTCCTTGGGTAATCATTTATGAGACCAGATAGAGCAGCAAAATACAGTTGAAAAATTTAAAAATAATAATCACACTAAGCCTCAGCAAAGCCAGAAAACCCTAAACATGTCCTGCAAAATGATTTTTTTTTGAGGAAAACAGAAGATGGAAGGTAAAAAATGTTTTAAATCAATCAAAATGTTTTGCTCTTGTTTTAGTTTTTTGCCTCCCCAATCCCCCTTGTTAAATTTCTATTGTTCCAAAAGAATAACTGGAATTCAAAGAAAAATATTTTTTCAAAACCAATGTATTTTATCAGAAAATTTGTGGCCATATCTTTTCTACACTTTACAAGCAGCAAAGCCTAATGTAAGGGATACAATGTAGGAGAATATGAGTGTTAACAAGTGGAATTCTCCTTCTTCCCAAAACAAGTACTCTGTTCAGGGTTCTAACAAAAACTGAAAATGTAGGTAGAACAGCTGAATATTACACGTTCCTCAGAAAGAGTAAGTGGCAATGACTTTAGAAGTCATTACAATCCATGGTTTATTTACTTCTCTAATAAGCTAAAAAAAAAGCTCTCTGCTAGTTCTGCCTACTAATGAAGGGTAGAAAGTCACTCAGGAACTGAATTCTATGGTTCTGAATTATGCTTGAAGAAATAAAATCTGGGTTGTATAGTGGCAAGAAAATGAGAATCCTAACATTATTGCACAGCTTATATCTAATCGCGGAACAATAAATCAATAAAATAAATAAGAGAGCTCTGCCAGGTGAGCATTCTTTTTCACTAATAACCTTCAACATAAATACCCTGTAATAAAAACCCTATGTAAATACAGAATACTTGCCATGCAGTCAGATACAAGATTTTGTGCCTTAGTTTAACGTCAGACTCAAATTCCTGCCTTGGAAGTTGTTAAATAGAAATACGGCAGAAACCAACTAAAATTCACTACTCTAAATGATATATGAGTTCTTCCATATGCAACATTTGAAAACATTAAACTTAATAGGTCACTCTCCCACCATGGAACACACCCTTCTCCCAAGTCTTGAGCTCTCAGAGATAACAAGTCCTTAAGTCAACAATCACAGTACAGAGATACACATTACTCCAGTTTGAAAACAAACAAACCAGATAGTCTTGATGGAATTTTATATCTTTAGCAAAGACCACATTATTGCCACATGAAGGCAGGAAGAGTCAGCTCTAGAAACTACAATTCATTCTTCCTACCTCGTACTCAAATCTCTGGTACAAGATTAAGTAGTACAATAAGTAGCCTGTCTGGGATAAGCATAACATGTTAATGTGAAATGATCACATTAGAGCTTTCATTACTTGACTAATCAATCTCAGTCTAATAATTTTCCTAATCAAACTCGGCTGGTTAAACTTTATGATTAAAATACATGAAATTTGTAAGGGATATTTCCCACCTTGGATATAATTTCCATACATTCATTCCCCTTGTACATCATTGCTTTGCTTCTATGTTCCAACATATGTGTAACATCATTAAGGTCCCCATGATAAAATATCAGCTTTGATTTTTCAGCTTGACCAAATTTCAATCTCTTTGTTCACTCCACATATTTTACCATTTTTATCTTCAATGGTTGACAGAACTAGAGCTTTTTTCTTTTTTCTGTATTTAATCTCTGAAAATTCTATTAGAGCCTTAAGGTTTCTCAGACTTGTCATTTTTTATGATGTAATGCTATTTGATTTCTCAAGCTACTTACAGAACAGCTTTTCAATTTGTTATTCACCCAACTCGTCTGAAGCGCCTCCCTCAAGGTTTTGTTCCTTTTGTTAAAATATACTCTTCAGGTTGCTTTTTACATCTCAGTTAAATAAATGGCTAACCTTCATATCCTTCTTTCTGTTTATCCCAGATGAAATAGTTTATTTTAAAAATGCTCCTTACTATGTAAAACTGTAACTATATGCAAACAATTGTTTTCCAACCATTTCACCTGAAGAATCTCCTGATCCAAGCTTATTTAGGGAAAAAAACACCCCCAAACCAAAAAGGCACAAATTCCTGTCTTTTGAAAAGAACACCATGCTCATTACTTATCAAAAACTTCTTGGAAACAGCACACCACCTTTGCTTGTGCAGCAACTATTTGATGTGGATCTCTCACCTCAAAAACACTGAAGATAGGCCTACTCATATCCAAACCTAGCATTGCTGGCCCCCGTAAAACATCTTCCTCAAAGCAATGTTGATGTACAGATGGCATTTTATCCATGCTATTTCAACCCACTTCTCCCAGGTTTTCATACCAGTAACCCACAGTGGGACTGCACCAATCTTCCCTTTCCCTACCTTTTCCAACAAGAGCATTTCCAGTTTTAGCGTTCCAGTCACAATTGTTCCCCATATTTCTTTCATCTGTGCAATAGCTTATTTCACAGGTGGTGTCAAACATCGTAGCTTCCTTTGTTTTCCTGTTTTGTCCCCCTGCTAACCAGGCATCCAGCTGTTTCCCACAAAACACACCCTATTTAAAAACATTAGGCTTTACTACTTTAGTACCTGATTACTTGCTATGCACTTATCAGTACCACTATCTCTACCCTTGTGTGCACCTTGTATTCCCTCATACTGTTTGATTTATCCTGGTACATTTGATATTCCTCTGCATTCATGGTTTTATAGGCAGCAGCTTCTCAGTCTAGAGATCTTGTCAGCCTGCCAGAACCAGTCCATAGTTAATACCTCTGGGACTCCAGTGGTGATCATCCACCAAAGAGTCCTTTCCATATCAAGGTTTACAACAGCCATAAACCATAATGTTTCTCTATCACCTAATCCTGACCAACATGGGGACTGTGGCATTATCTTGTCCTGCTTTTACCCTCCTCTAACACCTCTAAGATGTCCCACGTCTTACATGTTTTATCATATTTGACATGAGTTTAGCGTGATTTATGTCAAAGGAAACCACTACTGTGATGTGTTCCCCTTTCCCATATAGCCATGGTCCAGCCTGTACTATCCAACTCGTTCCTTAACACCCAGCAGACGGAAGAGGATGAATGGAAAAGTACCTTTCAGTCTTTTCTAAGACTGGAAACTCCAGACACATTTTCATGATATTCCTGTGATTCTTGGGTCCTTTTTCTTGAATTTCTCCCAAGTCTGAAGAATCCTTCTAGAAGTCCCACAAATCAGTCTGATCTCTCTACACTCTGCCTCAATAACCATTTCCATTTTCCTTGACCACCTTCTATTTCTGTACATTACTTCTCTACGATTTATAATCAGCAAGCTGATGTCACAGCTCTACTGCTCTTGTATTCTCTCTGTTCCCATAGCTACTTATACAACCTACACAGCATTTTAAAGTGCCAAAGTAAGGCCACCAGCTTTGGGACTGCCTGGGTGGGTCTTGGCTTACGGGTCAGCCACTAAAGTGTCTGATGGCACAATGACACAGTTGGAATTGTTCAGCTGCTTGGAACAAAGGTTTTGGAGACAAAGGGACCAAGAGATAAAAATATACCTGTAGGGAAAACAATCCTGCTATCTCATCATTACTATGATTTCTAAGAATTTAGTAGGTATATAGCCCAAACTGAACTGAGCTCACCTACATTATTTACTTGAGAATGAAGTAGGGGAAAATTTTATAAAAACACCAACTACAACTCTGGTTGCAGACTTACAAAGTTCTTGCTTTATCAATAAGCTTATTTTAAAAATTACAAATAAAGAAGAAAAATCAAAAAGCTCCTTTGATTTCCTACAACAGAACTTGGCCTGACAGAGTTTCCACTGCTTAGTATTTGTGAAACAAAAAGTGGGCATTTTTTAAGTTTATGCAACAATAAATTCTTGTGAACCCTGTAATACTTACAGATTTCTGTAAAACTTCCAGACACTCATTGTTAAATTAATTCAAACTTTCACGCAACTTAAGACTTAATTCTAAATGCTTTAAAATATTTACTTTCGGAGGCTGTGATAATAAAATACTTGTCTAACAGAAAACCTACATAATTCTTGAAGCTTCAAAGCATTAATTGGTTTTATTACTTTTTAAGTTGTCCAATGCCAAAATACATTTTCTAAAAATAAAGCCTGAAAAATGTGCCACAAGAAAGTACTGCAGTCCAAGTTAATTTAGGATGTATTATGGCAGTAACTGTCACAGCCTTGTTCCACAACAGTATACTCAGAAATACATAAATACAGGAAATTACAAATAAAAGCTGCATTATCCCTGAAGAAACATATATAAACAGTGTTTATATAAAATTCAGAAACTGTATACATACAAAACAGGTGACAAATACAGATAATTAAATATACAGAATAGTTCAGATTTTCCAATTTTTCTTGTCTGTGAATTAGATCAGATATTACACGTTTTTCTAAGGTATGATAACTATTTTATTACCTTGTGAATATGTAATTAAAACTTGGGTTGCACTCCATTGGTAGTCTTACTTCTAAAAAAGCATAAAACCCCATATTTACATTTCAAACAACAATCTTGTTTCAACAACTCTTTGTCAACCCAAGAGCTCCTGCAAACAAGACCACCAGGACAAAGTGAGACATACACAGACTTCTAAGTATTTTGACAATGGTCAAAATACTTAAAACTACCAGTAAAGCAATACCAGAAACTATAAACCAATAAAAACAGTTTTCATATAACAATGCAGTAAAGTTTCACTTAATGGGAGAGAATAATTTCTGGTCTAGCCTAAACTTCATGACAGAGATTATAACCAGATAGCGATTACTTTATTGATTGCCAAATTTATCAGTAGAGAAATAGATAAAAACCCAGTTCACTTGGACAGATTACATTCAACCATTATTCAAAACAGCATTTTGACATTTCAGACAGGACTTTGTTGCTTGGAATCTAAAATGATTTGAAGGAAATAATGAGCTATCCTTTTAAAAGCTCAGAGATCATATATTTCTGTTAAATGATGAAAATCTCTAAATAGTCAAGAACTAAGGCATCCAAACACACAAAAACTATTAAGCAAGGATGTATTTCAACATCAAGAAGAAACCTCCCGCTCATTTATCTAACTTTCAAAGGGGAATTATGACGTTAAATACTTGAGGGAAATTTATTACAGTGATCACTATTATAAACCATGATTTCTTATCCATGGAAACTCAAAAAGACCATTTCTTACATTGTGCAAATATGCCAAGATGAAGAGCATTACTTACTGGAGATTTTACATTACCCACATTCTCATGAGGATAAAAATGTTCTGTGAGAACTCTACAGAAGTTCAGTGCCTAAAAGGACAAAAATCTTACCCTCTTTTTTACACCTCATTAAAATCTTGTAGCCTTGAAGATTTGTGGTTTTGCTCATTTTGCAAATTTACCCTTTCAGTTGTTCTTCCAATCAAATTATTGCTGGTTAGGATTGACTTCAAATGGTGTGTATATTTAAACCAACCAGGGGACCACGTATCACACTGTTCCCCAGGAGCTAACAACACGTTTAAAATTTGTTATAGCAAACCTTACAAATGCTGTATAGCACTGACTGCTTAATATGTATTGCGCGTAAAAGGTTACAGGGTGCCTGGAATACAGAAACTGCAAGGATGTCAGGATGCTTCACAGAGAGAAACTACCGAGAAGGTAATACAACTGTAGAACTATAAAAACAAGCAGTGCTTGAAACAAAATTAACTGTAACATTCAAGGAGAAGACTTCATGATGCAAGTTTTCAAACCTGAGTCTGCATTGAAAGAAGTGTTTTAACTACTTTTCTCAGTGCTTTGGTAATTATTAATATTTATAAACTTTATATAACTATAGCTGCTTTAATCACCAATACCTCTTTTTGTACTAATAAAAATAGCCAATTTTTTTTCCACCTGCAAAGTGCTCTTTTACTGATACCTGTTTTTCAACTAGTTTCATACAGTTGAAAATCTCAAAAACATCTTTAGTTATTTGGTGAAGGGGACAGAAGTACAAAGAGAAAACACAAACAAGTTCAGTCACTTTTGTCCTGAATCGAATCAGAATGTCTCAGATAACAGCTTGGGACACCCATTGTTTTCTCTTCTTACAAAAAAAATATATCTTTTTCCTAAGAATAGCTTCCCTATACAGTGAAACCTTGACTGATACCCAGTAGTTTCTGTTGAAAAATTACTTGGCAAGAAATACACATTCTTCCAGTAGCTGAGCCTGACCCAGCAACCATACAGTGTATGATGGTAAGTACATTAGAAATATGACACACGGGCAAAGTGTTTAAACTTTAGCTATCCCAAAGAAAGGCAGTCACATATAAAGAAGTCTGTTTTCAATATATGTATTTTCTTGAAAGACAGCCAATCCAGTTCTTCATGTGCTCCTGGAAAGCCTTCTATACATCAGGGAAAAACAAATGACCCCCCCCCATCATTCTCTGTTAATGATTGATCTACTCAACAAAGAGAAAAAAATAAACATCTTAAGCAATAACTGGTTTGAAATCAGTTCCATTTCCAGTGAAAATGAAAACAACTCTAAATGCACAAAATATTCCATGCCTGATTGCATGACATTTAAATAGAAGAGTATCAAGCTACCCTGAAGACTCAGTTCTTTCTTAAAAAAGGAGGAACCCACAAAAGCACAGTTTTTTCCAGAATCACATAGTGGTATTTGGGGTAATATGTTTCGTAAACAACCAACTAGAAAACCAGACCAAAATAAACTTTTCATTCAGTTGGACGAAGTTTTATGGTCTGTGCTGCTCATTCACACCAAACAGGTTGAGAGAGAGAGACTGGACAACAAAGGGCCTTGTGCTTCTTCACAGAAGGACTAAAAACCTTGCCCAACAAAACCATGGGCTGCAGAAACAAAGGGACAGTCAGCACATGTACATCATTTAATCTGTTAACAGCCTTCCGTCACTGAACTGAGGACAATCAGGTGTGAGTTCTAATGGCACCAGTTTGCAAGGCAGGCAATTTTCTTCCAGATCTTCAGGAGGAGGTAGCAGGCTGATGCAGAGGGAACAAATGCACTTTGCTTTCAGCCACCCTATTTCACTTCAAGTACTCTAACCTGAGTCAGAGAGAGAGGACTGAGGGACAAATTAACTCCTCCACCAGCAGCTGCCACCACCTAAGTCCTGCTCCCATTTTTTTCCAGGGGGGAGAACATGAGCCCAGGAGTCTGCTGGGCCCCTGGCCACTCATTCAACCCTCAGCCTGCACCCTTCATGGAGAACCAGGGGCAAGAAGGCAGAGTTCAGACCAAAGGAAATGGCCAGATGCAGCTTGGGAGCTCCTGAAAGAGTTTAAGATCGCATTAAAAATGGGCATTTTAGAGCTTTTAAGTGTCTGAACTTGCAACATTATTAATGGCCTCAGCTTGCGTGCATTTTACACAGAGGAAAATGGAGAAAAGCAGAAACGTTCTGTGGTAGAATCATTTACTACACGTTTCTATTTCTGGGCAACTTCAATGTTTGCACAGATCTGTATCTGGAAAAATGGGCAGGTATAGCATGTCAACGTGCCTAGCAGCTATAAACAATAATATTTATGCCATTTAAAATTCTAGTTCAGGTATGGTAGGTCTCATTGCTTGCAAAAACATCCCCACATCTGTTAAAATGCTCAAGTCTTATCACAAAACCACAGTGTTATCATTTACCATATTCAAACAGACAGTAATACCATGAAGAAACTGGGTAACTGCAAAAGCAAATGGAAATACTGAAAAGAGCCAATATCATATCATTATAGAATAATCCATACACCAATTCAAGTGATTCTTTGAATAATGGTCCTTAAATCAGTTTGCAAAGTTCAGAAGCCAAATATGTTCCTCAATTCATAACTATAACTGGAATAAGAACTAAATTAGTTGAATTAGGCCAGAAAAATCAGTTCTCTGCTTAGAAGCAACATCCAGCACACACTATAGCAGAATTTGTCTCTAGTACAATAGTTTCCAATCAACTGATTCTTTATATGGTGGATTCCTGACATTTTGTGCCTCTGAACATTTAGAAACCACAACAGTTAACCATCTTAAAATACTGTTTTTTTAACCATCCAACCTTCCCTGTAACTTACTGGAGAGCAAGGCCCTTGGCATGATGGAAATTCTTTCAGTCAAAACATCTATAAGAATGTTAGAGAAAACGTGATAGAAACAGAAGTCCTCACTCCCCACTACAATATCACAGTTACAAACTAATTTCAAAGCAGGAACATTTTCATTTTTGGAATCAGTTCTTATTTTTGCAAACAATACAATTGTTTAATCTAAAAAAAGATGGATAACATTTCCCCTTGTTAATTAACACAATACTCCATTCTTTTCTATTTTATCTTTTCCACAAGCATTATTTTCCTTCACTACTTCTATATTTAATGTGCAGGGATTTGTCACCAGTTTAATGACCTTTTTTACAAATCCCTTCACTTGACTTTCTGTGAATCCATATCCTCAGGGTCAAAGATTACGAATCTCCACAGCTTGTACTTCACAGTTCAGCTTCAGAAACTGATCTGCAGAAATATTACTCTTACTGGTGTTCAACAAACACATTTTCTAAGCATTCTCTTTGATTTTCCCTGGTGCTGACCTACATAATGAAAGTAAAATGCTCTCAATGTACTGGTCTCACAACTCTGCCCTGATTTGGTGACACAAATGCTGTCTTGCCCCTAAACACCTGAGAGTAATTCTTTTCAGTTTTTATCAGATTTTCCACTGAAATTCTCCTTTGACAATAAATGCATTGGCTTCCCTTAAAATCACAGCTTGTATGCTGACCTGAGGAACTAAAATATTTTTATCAGTAGAAAAGCCCTACTAGCAGACCATTCATTCTTTCTTTATTGACTGTGTAAAGACATGAGCAAGGACCACCAGTTATTGGAACCTACCAAGTTTTCTTTGACTTGCTACCTTTTCCAGCTTTTGCAAATATTAGAGAACCACTATTTCTACATTCATTCACTTTTAATACTTTTAAAACTAAAAGTAGTTTCCAATGGAAGAATTTTTTCAGAACAATGCTGGATCACTTGCAAAATATTAAAAAACACACAAACACTTCAATCAGTAACATTTGTCTCATTGTGACTGTACTACTTCCCAGAAATTTTTTTGGTACATCTTAGCTTCATTTCATTAAATAAGAAGGTGTTATCTATTACATACATGACTATGAATTAGTCTTTCAGGACTGATTCATCCTCTGTGTTTTGCAGGACAGTTCACCGTGGCCCTGGAACTTCTGCAACTACAATAATCACTGCATTTAGTGCCTTCTCACCATGTTGAAAAACTCATGCATTTGGAGAAAACAGAGGACAAAGAAAACTGCTTGGTTTTATTTAACTGATTGTATGTCTTTCCGATAATAAACTGATTACCACTACTGAATTATAACAGCAAAACAACCATGATCAGGGTATTTTTATTGTTCTGGAAAGTCATTAAACTCTGAAAAGCAGGAAAGATTAATTCTGTTCATCTAAATCTGGCTTTCCAAAAGCCATTTTATGGAGTAGTTTCCCTATTTTTAATAGACTACTATCATGATTCAACAAAATATGCATACAGATTTGTGTAATTGAATGTGAAGCATAACTGAGACAGAGAGAACTATTATAAATTTATGCAATTTGAATTAATAAACTTTAATGCTAATTTGATCAGCAAATAATTTTGGTGGTGCTTTGCTTGTTCGTTTTGTGGTTTTGTTTTTGTTTAGTTTTTTAATTTGCAGCTTCTGCTTTCTTCCTTTAAAAGATTAATTTTCATCAGCAATGAGAATCAGACTCTCCTTCAATTACATATAGCCTTGTGTTTTTTTTTATCCATAAGGATTCAATATAAACATGTTGAAGACAACCTATCTTTAGCATAAAATTCCTGGGTTTTTAAAATTTACATGTTAGAGGATGATGAATGGCATTTCTCATCTCCTAAACAGAGATGTTAACTTGCCATTGTTTTAACACTTTTCTAGATGGAAATGGAAGTGTGATTAGCAAATAAAGCAAATGTACATTATGACTGAAATGAAATAAAATCATAGGCTGCGTAACCAGAAGGCAACTATCAAAATGAGCTTTGCATTTACAATTTGTTCCTTTCTTAGAGATATCTTAGAAATACATAGGTTCTGGTTACACATAAAAATTAATAGATCTCAGTGTTTTAGTCCTAATTTTATAGAGCAAACACAAAAAACATCCCTTCTTGTCCTACAAGCTCCGAAGAAGTTTCTCAATCCTAAATATACTAGATCTTGAGCTATGAAAGAGAACACACCTTTGCACCTGCATGGCAGCTGCCAAAGGCTCGTTTACCCTTTCAAAATACTCTCATTCCACATACGTCATCAGTGATTTTTACCAGATCATTCATCCAGTTGTCTTTAAACCTCAGCATCAAAACATGTCCTGCTGGTATATTGAGATTACTGATTTTAAGTGTAGTTTAAAACATTTTGTCATGAAATATCTAAATGTTAATTGAATGTATCACTTTTTTGGTACCCTAGTTCATGTCATAACTGTGCTATCACTTGGACTTCTAAACTTTGCTGTTCTACAGGTAGTGACTGCATCATCAATTGAGATAGTGAATGTATAAAAAGTTATTGACATTTTGAAGTATTCAGCATTCAACAATTCAGCTAAATTACTACTTTTGAAAAATTATTCATCATTTATTATTCTATAAAAAATCATTTATCACTCCTTGTTAACCTTATTTCAGAAAGTGAACACTTAGAAAAATTACACTTGTTTTACTGCCTACCTCTAGTGGGCCTTTTATCTAAGAGGTTTTCCAGTCTAATTCTCTGGTAGACCAGTTAAAATGGTTTCATTTTTTCTATTTTATATGGTGGAAAACTGGAAAGTTAATGTTGCTGTAACATTTCCCAGTCCTTTATGACATACTGGTAATTCATTCTTCCCCAATCCATTACTACCTTGTCCTCAGGCAATCAAAGTAAACTTATTCCTTAAGTATCCCCTACAGTTTTAAGCAAGATCATCATCCAAAGCCATTCACGTTTCAATGACTTCAAATTCCAAAACTACTGAGGAAGAGACTACCTCCTGAAACTAATGCACTGATTTTACCTGTACAACCTCTTGGATAACAGGAAAGAGAGAAAAATTTGTAAGGCAAAAGAACTGGAGATACTGAATTACCAATAATACTCAGTTTTTGCATAACTCAAGTTGCACTTTTGAGATGCAGGATGACATTGACACTTTTAAGGAAACATGCTCAGGTAGAAGTTGATTAGCGCGTTGAAACACTGCATGTCTGTATTTTTTCTAAAATGAGTCACATAGCGGATTCTTAAAGTGGATGTTTTTGGTTTATTATATCAGGCCCTGCAAATGTATATTTCACTTTGAAAACAGTACTAGCCAACTAAGAAACAAATATTCACTCATTTAACTAAAAAAAGCTTCAATTTCCTTATAATAGGGCTTTTGCAGCTGGGTGGGGAAGAAAAGCACACAAGAGGAAATGAGACCAACAATCCCAAATGAAATACAAAGCATTTTGATATCAAAATTAGCACAAAAGAGGGCAAGGTCATGAGTAGGAGACAAATGGACTCATGAGCACTGTACGTAATACTTCCTTTTTGTTTGAAGCTGAGAGCCAAGCAGTGTACCAGGCAATTCAAAGCATCCCAATTCAACTGCCCTTTGGAATATTTGGTTGCAGTCAAACACTACCACCTAAAGAAGCATGGTAAAACAAATGAGGTCTCTAACAGCACAGCAGCATTAGTGACTTTCAAAGTGATGAGCTTACTGCTTTGGCCAAATATCGAACCCAAAGTTACTGAGTGCCAGTGCTTAGGATACAGGTTTTAATGTTAGACCCTGTTAATGACTTAAGCCCCCACTTACAAAAGACAGAATCTTCAGAAAAGTACTATCTATATTTTATGATCTTTAAGCCATTTACACTTATTTTTTACTTCATGTTACCTACATAAAATATAATTTTAGTCATTGCACTATCCCTATCAAGCAAGTGTACCTCTTAAATGATTTTGTTTTCATATTAAAAGCTGTTTTACCTGTCGATTACGTTACTTTTATGACTTGTCAAAAGGTGTAAGCAGAACTTCCCCTAAAGTCTGTAGAAGAAGCTAAATTTACAAACTTAGTTGTGAAGGATGGATTTAAAACCAGACCACTCACTTTCTGCTGCAAGAGCAAGAATACTGGTATCATCCGTCAATTCATCATAATAAGGCTCCATTAAAAATTAGTCCAGTTACAAGCTAGACTATTTGGCCTTTAGGGAAAGACCATTCCCACTTCCACACATGCATCTTGTTGCCTTTTGGTATGCCTGCAGGTTCTTTGTTTGCAGTGCAGCGTCAGTCTTTCTAACTCTACACTGCCAAATGTCAAATATATCTGGCTGACCTCAGCTTTAAACTGTGTTTTTGTATGAGTCAGGAGCAAGGGAAGTAATTGCAGCCCCTCTCCCAAGGAGATTGGTTGAAGGTCTCCTTTTCCTATCAGATGACATGACATTTTTGTCACAGTTCCATCAATATAGCTGCATACATCTGCCCCCAACCAGTTGACACATGTTTCCTGCAATCATACGTGTGGGGACTCCCCCACAGAGGACAAGTGCACCCTGTATAGATGGGGGTTCCCTGCTTGTAGCTAGTTAGCTAGCTTCGATACTGCCACTGGTGAACAGTGGTCATGAAACACTTTGCACAGGGTGCAAAACCTGCAGAGCAACTGCACACACTTCAAAATAATAAACATGCATTAAGTTCCAAGCTGTTGTGGTTACACTGCTTTTATAGTTCCCAAATTAGTGTGCTCTGGGGAAAGGCAGAGCAACAGTCAATGCTGAAAAAGAGATGCAAAGACTGCTTGCATCAGCTTTGCTTTCTGTTTTCCACTGAAGGGGGGAGTAAGGACAAGAATGGAGAGAGAAATGGAAAGAAGAACAATTATCACTGTCAAGGTCAAGCTGAACTACAACACAGGAAGAACAGACAACTGCCTTGAGGTACGGCAGAGTCTAGTTTGTAATACCTAGCACATGCACTGGACAATGTGACTGTCTACCAGTATGAGGCTGTTTCAGAACATGGGTTGTTATCTTATCTCAGGATACCTATCTCCAGATTTGTAATGGCATTTGTGACATAAAAGATTCACCTATTCAAATTTAGCAACAGCTGTAAAACTTCGTCTATTCAATTTAGCAATAGGTGAGAACAGTGTGTCCATGCTATGCATCTGGGCTGTGGAACTTAACTATTTAAATGGCTTAGTTCACTGAAGTTGAGCTTATAATGCTTATGTCTCCCAGGGCAAAGCTTAGGCAGAACAACGTTAATTTTGTGTCCTGGTACTTGTATTTTTCTTTGCAACTTACTGTCATTACTGTGCCTACAAAGAAAGTGTAATATAGCTGTTCAATATGGCTTAAGGATTCTCCTGTGACCATCATTCAAAATGTCACAGCACTAAGTGAAGGGAGTCTAAAGGGAGGAAAATAAATGTCTTCAGAGCTAAGATTCAATAGGAAACATTTTGAAAAAAATGGGAGGCTTCAGATTTTTGGCTTTTCCAGAAAGTGCGTTGACAATAGAAGTGGAACAGGTCAGGTGTCAAATGAGCAAAAAGGTTTGTATCTTAAAAGTAAGTAGCTGAGAAAATGTGACGAAACTTTAGCACAGAAAGAATGGTTTCATTCTTTTCCCCACACCAGTGCCGATCCAAACTGGCAAAACCAAGAGTGCAGTAGAAAATTTTTAGGCAGAAATCATTACCTGGAAAATCAAACTACTCAATATTCTCTTTTTCACTAGTGGTACAAAACCACTTCAGTTACTCCTGAGTAACTCTTGGCAGACTGGTTCTCCAATTCCCCTCCCGCCCCAAACCCACAATTACATAGTGGAAGAAAAACAGAAGTAGCCAAGCACCACCACATTAATTATTTTGAAGTGTGCTAATGAGCTCAGTGTATCCCCAGACTCAGTTGTATTATGTAACATCTTCTGTCAAACATGTCATCTGCTCAAGCAAAACGAAATATATTCTGGCAATGTGTGTCTTGAGACTGAAATTGTAACTATCACCAAGGGATCACTCCGTCTTGAGATTGCTTTCTGAAGTAATAAGGTTTATTTCTAGGGTTCTGGAGACCTTGTGATCTTGTGTGGAATTCATTAAGAAATGGTTTTATAAGTAACTTCGCTTTTTTCCTCTTTTTGAACACTTTTTGGAACATGTCTTCTAATAATAAACACAATTCATAATAGTTGAGAACTCCTAGGATATCAATGCAGGATCCCTACAGGATAGAAGACGGCTGTCTTCCACTACTACCCTCCTGAAGAAAATGAGTTAAATCTCTTTCAGTTCTCCAGTATATCTCAAATCCCAGGAATTTTCCACTAAAATTTTCAACTTCATGTAAAACAAACTCATTAGCAATTCACTTTTTCTCCTTCTTCCTGCCCTTTCCCATTCCACCCACAACTAAAATCAATTATTAAAAATCTTATTTCATGTACTCCTAGAGTACAAGAGGGGGTTAAAGAACAGAAACAGGAACTCCTAGTAGAGGGATTTAATAGTTTAGCTGTCATTACCTTGGTCATTCTATGTGGTCTTGAGAGGCCTGATCAGAAAGATATATGACTTGAGAAGCAAAAGAAGTGGGAAAAATCTGTTAGCCTTAAACCTCTCTAGATCAGCCTTTTGGGAGGAAGATTGCTTCCCTCTCCTTTTTGAACTCTTGAAAGGCAAATAAAGAAAGGCAGAGGGAGCAATTTGGCAAGGAGGTGACACTTCAGTTTTGAAAATAAAAAGGATATGTTTCTATGATAAATGACATCACTTTCTTGCATCAATGTGAAAATAACAAAGCAACGAAGTTGCAGTCAAGCTCATAGAGCTCAGGACACCACTTGTGTTGGATCTGTATCCTCCTTTTCTTCCTACAGACATAGATAATTTTTTTCTGATTTGAAAGAACTGAACACCAACTAACATGTTACTGCAGTAAGAACAATTTAAACAAACAAAAAACCCCATTATTTCCCTCTTTGATACACACAGAATAATATTAGTTGCTGGAGAAAATGACACGCTGAAGTATTATTTAAGTGAAAATTACAGGGCAGTTGACAGAATTCCCAACCAAATACATCTGTGTATGAGTAAGGATATAAAACAAGATCTCATGTGACCTTTCAATCTTAGACATAATGATTAGCCTATAATATTGCTAGTCTGCTCCCAGCTCTCCTGAAGTCTTATTAAAACACCCTTTTCAAGACACATTTCTCTGCCCCAACAGGCAACTTCCTTCACTGCCAAGAAAAGCAAGCGCGAGGGAAGCGTATGAAATACTGCATGTGTTGCAGGACGTGCTAGGAAAGCCAAGCGACCAGCTTGCAGGCACGCTGGCACCAGGTGCAACAAGCAGCCGAGAACACCGTCGGGAGAGGGGCACACGACAAGCTGCTAAAAGCTGTGAGAGCAGAGAGAGCCACTGTACCCACCCAGACCAAGCTGCAGGCAGGAGCTGCAGCAACTCACTGCAGGGTAAGCCTGAGAGGGCCACTGGCATAGCAGGCACGTGGCAGCTTCACTTCTTTCACTGTTGGTCTCATCCAGCAGCAAATGATGCTCTTGTTTCTACCCCATCACCCTTTGGACAAAGCGCGGTGTTTTATTTCATTTTGCTCCATTCTTAGTATTTTAAAATCCACGGCAATGGAAGAATAAACTTATTTCATATATCCAGAAGCTACAGTGGGATGCTATCCTTTGTGTTTGAAACAGGTTTGGTTGGTTGTGGGTTTTTATCCATTTATTTTCCTCTTTTTTTAAATTATCCCTCATTTTTCTCATTTTTTCATAGCTCCTAGACCACTCAAAATTCCTCTTTTCTCCCCCATCCTGTTACTTGAGCTCTGACTGCACTTTCAGCAGTAATTTGTGGCTTAACAGCTTATTCCAACCCATTTTTCACTAGTAATAGTTTCTGAATTTCTGTCTTACTATAAGAGGTAGGTGAAGATCCCAAAACTGATGGAGAAATGGCAATTTTCTGGTTATGCAGAGAGCTATTTATCAAAAAACATTGGTTCCTGTTTTCTCCACCCCCTGCCACTTTCCTTTCTTTCCACCCTAGTACTTCTCACCCTCTTTCACTACCTCCAAGTGGAAAAAATCCATTAACCCAACCTTAAAAACATCATACTGTATCCAGAGGCACATTTTAGTTGGCACTACCTTGATCCAGACTTCTCTATATGTTATACTGGTCATGATTAAATATTCTAGTGGAATGTAAAATAACTGTTTTAGCTTTCAAATGCTGTTTTCCTTTTCTTAGAAAAATGGTTCAAAAAAGTACTGGCTTTAGAAATCTGCACCCTTATTTTTGTGGATTCAAACCTCATTTAAGCAAAAACTGGGCAGAGACAATCAGAAGCATCCAGAAAAAGTTAAGGAAAAATATATCTCCTCCTCACTTGCAGTTAGTTACCACCTGAAATACATTCCAGAGTACCCGGAATGATAATTTTAAGAACTGTTCCAAAGACTACACTATCTGTAGTTCAGATTTTTAAAGGAATCAGAAAAAGGGTTTTAAGATGATCATTCCTTTTGAAGTTTTTCCAATTAGAAAAAAATTACTTACAAAAAATTATAAAAACTGTTTGGAATCAACTAGGGATATATGTAATATTTGGAGTGGCAGGTAAATTCAACCAACACATCCTTATTTGAAAACCAGCTGCAATTATTTTCAAGTAATTAAACTAAGGTAAACAATCATAACCAATCCCAGAAAAGATAGTCAAGAAATGCTTTTTTTGACAAACCAACCATGTAGCTTGGCTTGCTGTAAGGCTGCAAAGCAATATACGCCTTCTCAGTGATACTCATTTTAAAAGACATTTATCTACTACTATGCTTTCTGATTCCTTATTGCAACTGTCAGAAACAATGATATCAAAAAAAACTCTGATCTGACCCCAAGAATGAAAACCTTACATGGAAAGTTATTCAAGTTATTCGATTAATTTAGCACATACAAATCCTTAAACAACTTTTAACTATTTTTGGAAACTGAGTGTGATGCCACATCAAAATAAATATGTCACTATATTCAAATGACTAGAAAACTTAGTGAAAGAAAAAATAAACATGTTAAGATTAAAGATAAAACCACAGATTCTGTGTCTACTGTGGGGTCATCTCTCCCAGTGCCACAACCCATGCTAACCAAACCCTTTGCATTACTGCAGTTGCAGTGCATGAAGTCAGATAAATTTCCTTGCTAAGATAACCCCTTCATGAAGACTTCTGTCATGAGACTGTCAAACTGTATAACATAACAATCTCCAGCACTCAGGTTTAATCAAGCTAGACAAAAATGTTGGAGACACTCCAACTATTTTATGGCTTAGGGCATCAAGGATCCTGAGATCGCTTCCCAAGTGCTGTCAGATGCTACATCTCCCAGATTTGGACTCCTGGCTTCCTTGACAGCCTCCTAATGAGTACAGGAAATTCCACTATAGAGATTCCATGTCCTCATCAGCAAAAGAAAACTCCAGCAGCACATCCAAGCTGCACTCCTTCAAAGATCCATGCTTTAATAATGATTTTAAATGGAACATCAGCTTTCCATGATTTAAACACATAGCACCATAACCATAACTCTTAAACATTCCTGGCTGTTCTAGCCACCAGGAGTGTTGTCTGATGGACATAAATGACCACTGTTCATGTGTGACAACAAGAATCAACTGCACAAAGATGACACATGGCTAACAAAACCGTGATATGAAAGCAAAAAAATTGTGATATAGCCTACAGACCTTTCCTTTGAAGAATTTATTTTTAAAATAAATTCTATTAAATGACAGGTTTTAAAAATTTAACATTCCTTTTTTGTATTTGAAAAATGATCTTCTCTTTGTTTGGAGCACGATTATTTAATCACTACCTCAAACTTGCAATAAAAATAGTAATCACCAAGTATCACATCAAAACGGTAAATTGAAATTGCTGCTTTATTCTCAAATGTGTTTTCTTGTTCTCACAATTCCAATGATTATTTACAAGTTTCAGTGTTTTACAGGGATGATTTCCCTGTGCAAAAACCATGAAAAAATTTTGATGGCAGTGTAGCAGCTTTACACTCCTGAACGTCTACATCAAACTCCTCAGATCAGAAGGCAGAAACTAGAGGTACAAAAGCAGATTTTCATTTCAATCTTCCAAAACTTGTCATGTTTGTGAAAGTGATCATTCATTACTTGTACATATAAGCTTATCTCCAGACTAGCAGATGTGGAAGGATTTGTGGTTTGTGCATCTAATTTAGAGACATAATTAGAAAATTATCTCACTGTACAGTTTGCAGGCAGGAAATGCAGAACCTCCTAAATCCTGCCTGTTTGTATTTGATATATAGATAGATAGATAGATATAGGATATATCTCTATATATTAGAGTAAGTCAGCTCAGAAGGCTTACCTGAGTCTGCTTCATTGCCCGTTCCATTCTGCGAGTACTCCCTCTCTCAAGTTTGGTCCGAAGGAGTAAGGCAGATGTCTGAATGGCCCAGAACTTTGGCTGAGAGAGCAAGCACTGCAGAGAAAAAGAACATTTTGTCATTATTCACTTTAAAAGACATTGAAGACAGTAAATTTTTTAACGGTATTCTCAAGCATGAATGCTGTTTCCTATTCTAAAAGTCAAAGATGTGGTTGTAGTAGTTACTTGATGAACTGAAGGCTGTATAGAATACCTTAATCTACTTTCACGATAAGAAGTGGCCTTCAAAACCGTTTCCTCCTTCTCATCTACTGCAGCACTATGTGCACATGTACCCATACACTGCATACACTCAACTGCACAAATTAAAATGGCCACTCAGAATCAAAGAAAAATAAAGAATTTGATACTGAGCTGACTGGCCCAGCCTTCTCCACACCTGCATACTGGAGAGTTTTGGACAGCAGCAGGGACCCTACTTTTTGAGGCTGAACAAATCCAGTTCTCTCTTGGCCTCTCCTCACATGGAAGGTGCCCTGATGCCTGCATTAACAGCACTTTCACATGAAATACATTGAAATTGCTAAGAATCTGAAGAATATTAATTAATCTAGAGTTTGCCATGACTTGAGAATAACAGGAAGATTTTTTGATTTTAGTAGATGTATAAGGAATATGGAATAATCTAGGAAAAAAGCTGTCCTAAAAATATTTTAAGTCATCACTTGGAACACCCTGCACTGATGCCAAGAACTTAGTGCCAGTCTTCAACCACTGATTTTTAGGAAACTCCAATAGGAGACATGTAGCCAAATCAACTTCGATATCCCTTAATAATTTACAGACTACCTGGATTCTTTCCAGTATGGTGTTAGACACAGTATACCATTTTTCTGTTAGATATTCACTCTGAAAACAGAGACAGCAGGAAAACTTCCTTGCTAATTTTATTGACACTGCAAATACGATCCATCTTCTCTGAGAAAATATATTTCCCTATAGATATTTGTAAGCTGTAGAAAAAGCCCCAGTGGTTTTATTCTTTTCTTTCAAAGATGTCCCAAAGCATTAAAAAGTATGCTTTGCTCATGGTTTGTGTTAAATGCCTGACAAATTTGTCATATTGTAATCTGTTTTTCTTTTCCCTGGTGTTTTCAAAGGAAAGGAAGCAGAAAGAAACAATCTAAACCAAATTCCCTCCAAACAAAACTACAATAGGAAAAGAAGCAACAGCAAATGAAAACATAAATGAAGACAGTATGAATGCACTTACAGCCAAACCCTTCGACATCAGCTGATCCCTTTGTGATCAAGAACGTCTGCACTAACTCTTTCCTGCTTTCTATTCAGTATTAGATCAAGAGGCACCCAAAGGCTTCTATACTCTCCTCTGCATTCTGAGGACGTAGAAGTATTAAGGGAACACGATTGCAACATTCTGCATTCTATAGACTTTCAAGTGCCCTTTAACAAATTATGATCAGTCAAACTGTTAGCTGTACAAACCCTAGTTCTCAGAGCTCATCTCTCTTCTGTTTCATCAAAGGTGTCTCCTACCTATTTTTGTTTGGTCTTAAGACTAACACAAGCAAGGCATTCCTAACAGAGGACACTGGTTTCTGAATGTATATTTTGACAGCCATTTCAGGTGGCTGCTAAATAAAGCACATTAAGGCACTGCAAGGGCAAACCCTTGAACAATGCCTACTTTAGCTTAAAAGCTTCTTTTGTGGGAAAGGTTACCATTCTTCCCTTTTTCTCCATTACATGGTGGTAGATACCAGTACTTATTTGACAAATTATTACATCTCTCAAAAAGAACAATGACAACTAAAGGGCTTGGCTAATAACTCTTCTAAAGATATTTTCAGTCCAATTATGGCCCTTGTCCAGCAGCACAGGATTTGTTCTCTCACTCTGGTTCACCTCAGCAAAGTGGCACATGGAGGGCATAGCACAACATTTCTTTATCCACTCCAGGCAGCTCTGCAAGAGAACCGACAGTGCAGCAAAACCTCTTCTGTGTTTCCACGTCCACCTCCTATACCCCTGTCTAAGCAGTGATTTAAGCAAGCATGCTGCAAGGGAGATGTGCAGGAGGAGAGGGTGGAAAAGTATAGAGAAACAGGGTGAAAGAGAAGTAGAGATAATTATGTTTCACTCCTCTGCAGGAGCAATGACAAGTATTACTCTGAATAACAATCCCGCTTTTTAAAGGTATTCAAATGAAAGGTATACCTGCTGTACAACTACAGAAGGAAAATTTAAATTCTCCAACAGTTTTATTGACAAAAAGAAGCACTGCAACTGCACAGGACAATGAGAAGCAGACCTAGTTTTTATTTCAGAAGCACTTGTAATTTTATATTTGTACTGAGCTCAGTCCTGCACCAGAACTCAAAATGCTCACCTTTTCATTGCCTAATTATAAAGTTTAAAGCAGCACAGATACAAAATAATACATGCATAAAGGGCAAAAAGCTTACTCATAAGGGCTGTAAAGAATAGTTCTAGAACCTGTATCCATAACTATTAAGCAAGCTTTAATCTTCTAACCCAAAATGTCCACGTATTCCAGATAGTAAATACTTTCCCCTAAGTCCCAAAGCTTTATATTTTCACCTGAAGCTAAATCTAGACTTTATTAATATGACTACAGTTAAAATAAAACATCTGGAAAAAAGAAAGACTTAACCAAGATCATGCAAGTTTTGTCAGCATACTTGAAAGTTCATTATACTGCAGCAAAGGCAGCTAAGAAAATTAACAAAATAATTCTGAAACAAAACCACTATTGAGAATCTTCACAAGTCATCTTTGTTCTTGCTTTAGGGAAAGAACAATAAAATAAAGAAAAAGAAACACAGGAAAATTAAGACAGGGTGAGAAGAAATGAAAGGAAATAAGGTTATGCAACATTTTCTGCACAGAATAGGAAGTTTTCACATGGGAAAACTAATTTCTCCCCACGTTTTTTTCCTACAGACACAAAGCCTTTATATCATCCTCTCCCATCATATCAAAGTATAAAAAGAAGATTATCAAAGTACTACATAAATCAGAATATTTAATTCAATATCCTTAATTAAATCATCCTTATACGACATTCAAATGAAACAAGATGATGCTACAAGTCTTAATAACAACGCAGTCCAGTACTGTACAACATCTTTATAATATCCTCATTACTATATCTATACAAAATTCAGAATAAGTTAGCAAGAATCCTCATGGAAGCCTGTGCCATTGGTATTTCATATGCACGCACAGATACTTACCAAGTTTCAATGTTTGGTTTTAAGGAAACTACACAGAGAGAAAGCAGCCTGCAGCTTAAAAATCAGTAATGTAATACATTCAAGGTAAAACAGAAAAGCTAACCAAAGAACCCTCAAAAAATCAGGACACACAGAAGACAGTTACACAGTAATAGAAGATGTCCAACCAAGAACCCAAACCAAAACACTCTTCTGAAGGGCAGATGAATAAGACTGTATCAGTCAGTCATGACTTCTAAAATGTATAGGTTGGTCAGCACAACTCTTTTGCATTACTCCATCTGCTATTTAAAAAAGTTGGAGGTCCTACAGGAGCTCTTTCTCACATCAAAGACAGGAAGAGCTTACATGGTTTTATTAAACATGTGAGACAAGCTGGAACAGGTAAAGATGATCCTTGCTAACTGCATTTCTAAATAATTTGAGTATTTTCCAGCTTTTCCTTGCAGTAAATCTATGCATTAAGCCCATTCTTTTATTCTTGCAGCTTGCTCACTGATAAACTATCGGTAGCCTAGCAGAGTACTGTGACGGTTGTGATGGAGCTACCATTTGAAAGCAGCCCTGCAAACTGAGCAGCTCTAATTGCAACCAGTTGTGGTATTCCCAAGAGTTTGCACACGAGTCCAGCAGTGAACCCAAAATATTCTGCTTATTGGCCAAATTGCCAGGATGTGGTGAAATTACTTAATTGAAGGCACAGGCATGAGGCACCCTGAAGATTGCTCTGCTCCTTTGTCATCCCTCCTCCAAAGACATGACCTTTAGTTCAGATTAGGATCAGGTTATTTGCTAACATATTTTAAGTTACAAACAAATAGAAAACACCAAGAGGGATTTAGAAAAACAAATGAAAAAAAACATCCCTTTTTAGTGTCTTTTCATTACCCATCTCAGTTAACATACTTCAGTGGCTTTGTTGTTTCTTTTCCAAAAAGCCACACATACTTAAGATTTTCAAATTACTCATGTGGATTAATTCCTGCCTATTTATCATTAGTCTTGCTTTATATAATGACATATATCTTTATATGATGATTTTCAGTAACTCATTCAGATAATTAACATGAAGACCTTATTTCTTCAACATAAGGCATATCTGTTAATCTCTGGTGAAGGACTCTACCACTGAAAGCTACCTTACAGGTGTTTAATTTGTTTTAAGTATACAGCAAAGGACATAAAAACTAGTATGGAATTTGATCCTAAAAAGAAGAGGAGAAAATTAGTAGGAGATTAGGGAGGATGTAACTTTTTTCCCATATGTTATTCTCATCCACATAATCTGACACTTCAATTTCTGCATAAATAAAGCTTTTTGTTTAAAAAGTTATGTTCAAATAACACAATTTGAAATATTTTGGAAGTTTCTCCTAGCACTAAACTGGTGACCAAAAAAGTAAAACAAAATAAAATTAAAAATAA
Source organism: Campylorhamphus procurvoides (assembly GCA_013396655.1). Classification (NCBI taxonomy): domain Eukaryota; kingdom Metazoa; phylum Chordata; class Aves; order Passeriformes; family Dendrocolaptidae; genus Campylorhamphus; species Campylorhamphus procurvoides. The sequence continues at coordinate 1,309,380 of WBMV01004761.1, forward strand.
TCAACTTATGGAAAAAACTGAAAGATGCTACATTACTGTGGAAAAGTTTCCTTACATTAAATTTATGTATTCTCAACAGATCAGTATTTATGAAAGATACTTCTTGCAGTTCTGGACCAAAGCATGTACAGAAAACTGCCCTGGGAAGTAGTTAGATGAATTTTATGAAAACATTTTTAATTGCCTAAGAGAGATTAAGGCAAGGCAAGGCCCAGAGGGAAGCAAAAACAATACAAGTTTTGAGAAAAGACCCAAAAGGTCTTATAATAGTAACTCCTCTACTAATTGAGCACGTACAGATGATTTGCAGTAGTCCTGGCAGCTTCTGGTTGAAATGAGATTTGTAACTAAAGAGTAATTCTGTTAGAACTCTGTAAGGTAAAATAAAGCACATTTGTGACTAAGAGGTTTCCAATATCAGTGCATTTTTTTTATGTTGCACTGAAAAGCATAAATATCAAGAGGGTAAGAAAAATACTAAATTTCTAGTTACAATTAAGCATGGCTTGGCAACAAATCAAGCCACTCAATATGACCACTTTTGGCTTTTCTGCTTCGTGTAGGGACATGTAAAAATTTCCTGTTTGCTGAAACAGAGCAAGTAGCTGAGTTCAAATCCAGTATACATAACTATTCTGCCGTGCAAGCCCATCCCAAAGATGTAAAACTAAATAAGAATCAAAATAAGATTTGATCATATATCACCACTAGCAAACACATGATGCTGAGATTTCACAGAGCTGAAATTCTTCCTAATAGTTTTTTTTTTATTCTTATCACAACACTCAAGAGTTTATTAATCCTTGACTGACCAGATATTAAGACGAAATTATAATAACTATGCACATATACAAATCCTCAAAATAAGTACACAACTAAAATACATACAGACATATTTAACTGAACCAGAAGTAGTACTCGATGTTTAAGCTGATTTAAATATATCTGTCAAAGGATTGCTTTTAAGCACAGAATGCTGTTCTTTTGGTGAATATAAATATTTTAATGCAAAAATTTGCTTAGCAACCAGCTAAAGGAATTGCTATTCCTCTGTCTGTCATTAAAAGTTTCTATTTTGCAGTTATCATGGTACACATGCTCTGTATACTCAGAGATAAAATTGCAAATAAATCTAAAAATGCACTTGGAATTACAGAACGTTGAATAACAACTAGAATAACAAGTTTTTTCTTTGATACACCATAGTAGTTCAATGCTAGCTCCAAGATTTTTCCTCTTTTTATTTTCCCTCATTATACACAAACCCACTCCATTTTTAGATGTAATGATATACAACTACTGTACGTAAATCTCTATATGTATTATTATATAACTGCATTAAAATTGAACCCTTAAACTAAAATATGTATCTGTAAACGCCCATCTGATTGACCCCAGATAAAGACTGAATACTATGATTTTCAAGAGGTTATGTTTTCTTTCATCCTAACAGGGGATCTCCTCCAGTGTCTTCATAAACCATAATTCTATTGACATTGAATAATCTGAAGTTCAATAGAAACAATTCCCATAATTAAATATATAATACTTGTATTTCTCTGGGATTATCACCTTAATGAATGACAACTTCACTTCAGGTTCAAAAGTCAAACACAGCCTGACAAAAAAATAAAGATTTCCTATTTGACACTATGTTGGAAAAGGTGGCAACAAAACACACCACACCAAAGGCAAGCCTACTGACCTTACTGCTTGTACAGGAGAAGTCATGCTAATGGAATCCGCAGTTCAATCCCTGATTTGCATAAAATACCATGAGTACATGACAATTCTTAACAAACAACAAATTAGTGGTTAACTTGGGCACAAACAAATAGGATGCTGAAGTAAATTGTTTCAAACCATCCTCTTATTTCAGCTTCTGTCATTTTTAATCACTGGCACTGCAGATGGCATTCTCAAAGAAGAATTTTGGAATTTACACCACTAATGAGGGTGGCAATTTGAGCACCTATAAATTACTCACATTTCCAAGTATTATTGACAAGAAGTATTTGATTGCATGTGTCAATAGTTGGATAAGACATACTCATCTGAAAAAATGAATTTGGGGCATCTGTAAATTCATTTTCCAGCAAACCTTCAGATAAATAAAGTTAATTTCTAGAAACATTAGGATTACTTTAAGCACAAACAATTAGAAGACTCTATATTCTTCCGTCACATTTTATTAGCACAAACATCTTCATATTTTCTAAGGCCCAACAGGAAAAAATTACATTAGGATTTCACTCCAGATGATTCTTGTTTCAACTTGACAAATTCTAATCCTGTTTGGCATAATTATGTCTTTGGAGAGCAACACAAACAAGATAAGGGACACAAACATAGCAAATAATATTTTCATACCTTGAGAATGCAAGGTTTCCATAAATACTACAATAATGGATATACTTAGCAGTTCGCAGAAAGGCGAAAAGAAGATAGTCCAATTCATGCAGTAAATCTAGTTTCTAGCATGGACTATCCAACAAACTTAGCAGAGAGATTTTTATTTCTTTTCTTTCTATTTGATAAAAAGTATCTAAACAGAGGGAATACTCACATCAGTGTTTATTGTACTCCACTACATCTTTCCTCCTCAAGGTCAAAAGACTTGCTCAGATATCAAACAAACATCAAAGCCCCTGTAGATAAGTTTTAACAATTATCAAAACTTGTGCTGTATATGGCTTGACACATCTGTTTAATTTCACACTTCCACTAAACCCTGAAATCTGTCCTGCCCTTCTAGTCACTCTAACCCTGACTTGGATGAGAAAAAAATCAAAATATTATCACCTAATCCTGCATATTAGAAGTGTATATACATCAACACAAAAGCAACTGCCTTCAAAATGTCTGCATTTTCTGTTAAACAGACAGCAATTTTAGCCAGCAACCAACTGCATCGTTTTCCATACGGCCTTGCCAACTATAATTTACAAAAACACATCTAAGAACAATATGCAAAGTCTTTGTAGTTACAGATTACTAATTGATCAAACAGCCTTAGGGCAAAACTATCAAGACAAAGATAATTTACATTTTTTCTTTGTAAACATGACAACTTGTACTGTCTACTTGAATTCTATTTCAGACATTATTCCAAGTCTTGTGTTAGTGTTTCTTTTTCAGGGTTGCATGGGGAAAATATGTTATTACTTCATTAGGGCTTATATATTTTCTTACCTAGCAGTATCCAATATAAATTCTAGAGGCACCTTTAGAGCATTAAGGTATTATTTTCACTATAACAACAAAACAAAAAATGAAGCAATGCTTGAGCCTGTACAAAGCGCATTAGCAGAAGTTCTGTATTTTTGTTTATTAGGTCTTTTCATTTTCAACAAGTTGTTACACCATGACAGCATGCCACAGAGTCAATTGTGTGATCACTCGTGATGGGTTTTTTTAAGGTCTCTTCAAATTTAAATGCTACCTTCTCTTTAAATAAATTGTGTCTGACTGCCAGTTACGTAAACCAGAGGGAAGGCAGAAATCTCACAGTATTAAAGTGACAGAGATTTACTTTCCTGCACATCAGCACGTGCACAGTGCCATTTTCCAGTGCTGTTTTAATATTCTATATATATTTCAGTAGGTTTAGACCACACACTCAGCATATTTCTTCCAAAGTCTAAAGCTATTCACTCAACTGGATGACAAGGGTTTATTTTGGTCTATAAAACTAATCCTGGGACCGTTCAACTAAAATAGCTTTTCACCACAACAGGTGTTAGCTGATCATTAGCAGAGCTAGGCTTAAAGCTCTTAACCACAAACATTAGAAATACCTCTTGGTGTTAAAAAGTCAAGAGCAAGGCCAAAACACCATCAGTGATCTGCATCAAGGGACTAGTTTAATTAGAATGGCATTTTTAAAATTGGCCTTGTCTAGTCTTGTCTGGCAGCCTCAGCACTGAAGTTGTAACATTACATCATTGCAAATACAGACTACCTTTTCTTGATTTTCATTACTACAACAAGAAGACACTAACTGATTTTTTTTTGCATTATTATATACAGCTAAGAGCCCTGATGAGGAAAAAGGATGACCTCCCAAAAGAAAATCTCCTCAGACTTTATAGCTTGTTTGTTCTTCTTCTTTTCTTTAGCAAAGGCAACATAGGCAACATTTGAGTAAAATGAGGCTGCCTAACTTCTGGTGCTGGTTCTTCTAAGTAACATCAGTTAGCAGAACATCTAACTTCTTTCCATTCTCCACAACCATCTCATTTGAAACCTGAATTCATCTCTAGTCAGCTTGCCTCTTCAGTGAATTTTATTTCATTTTTGAAGGATCAGGAACAAAAACAGTTTTATGCTTACTGAAGAATTTTCAGTGGAAACAAAAGACTCAAACAAAGGTTTGTATGGATTTAAATAGAAATATAGAAAAGCGAGCCCACATTAGCCTGCATGGAACAAAAATATAACAAAAAAGTAGGGAGACACTTAGAGCTATAAACACAATTCTTTGATTCTGTATAATGCAGTCTGTTACTTAACTTGTATGCATGCAAGTACATAACTTGAAGAGAAAGCTATGCAAGAAACAAATATCACAAATCAAAGTTATTTTAGACACAATGAAAAAATCAACGTGAATCAGTTTTGGTTAGGAAAATGTTTCAAAGCTTTCCTCCACTTAGGATTTTTTACTTTCTAATTATAGTACAACCACATTGCAGATGTATCCTGGGTGTCCCAGATTATATAGGTTTTCTTCCACATTAACAGGCATTGGTGGGCTGGTACTTAAGTTTCTAAGAGCTTAATGCTCTGTTATGATATTAAGTGGTATACATATAGTATCCTCTTGTAAGAGTTAAAAGTTAAGGATAATATTTTTATGCTGTTGCTTAAGCTACTTCTTGGATTTGTTTTTTCTTTTCATTTTAAGAGACGATTTAAGTTCAGAAGTAAGCTTTCCTTGGATGTTCTTGATTTCTTTTTAGGAAAAGAAAGAAACTAGAGAAGAAAAGGAAATGTCATAAAGAAAGAAGATACTGTTTTATATAAAGGAATCAGCTTTCGGGGACTAGTGAAGGGTAAACCACATAAGATATGGCTCCTATTTTCACTTAGAATGGAGTCCAGCCATATTACTGACACTTGCTCTGCTGTGCCAAACACATCACTTATTCCGTGTTATGCTGAAAACAACTTCAGCCAGATTTGACTGTAGTAGCATTGTCTTTTTCAGGTCTGTGGTTTGGACTTACTCCTGAAACAGTGTAAATACAGACTTACACACCACATCACAGCACTGCACTTATTTCCTAAGGCCCAATCTCAGAAGCAATAAATCACGGGTTGGGATACAAAAGACTAGACTTTAACTCTTTGGTAGCAATGATAAAGATTTCCCTAGTTATTAAATAACAGCAAATTTCTCATTTTAATTGCTCAGCCTCAGGAATTTCGCCATCTGTGCTGAGGTTCTGAACACGTCATATGCTCTTTAGGTTACATCCTGAAAACCAGAAAAACACTTTTTTGTCTCTCTGCATAGGTAGTAAAACTGAATTTTGCTTGAGAATGGCTAGATATCATATTTTAAAAATAGATAATTTCAGGACTATGTGTAATGGTACATGCTGTCTGAAGAATTGCAATCTGTTTAGTGTCAAGATAAACAAAGCAAATGACTGGAAAAAGGCTGAAAGTTAGAAAAATGGTGTCAATGGAGGATATTTTCTAACTTCTTAGAGTTCACCATGTGGGAGAAGAAACCTCTGCTGATAGAAATTTATTCTTCAGGGAGACAGCTATGACTTTTCGTCTTTCCATTTCTGGTACTGCTGAGTGTGGCTACAGACAAGAACCATGATTTGTCAATACTTTCTTTAGGCTGGTCAATTTTTTTTTTTAATAGTACTTCTTTAGTACTTCTTATTCAGCTAAATCCAGATACAACTGCACATGAAGGCTCCCATTTCTTTTCCTCTGTTTCTTGCTTGTTTGAACTCCCCAGGGCAAACTCAATGCTTGCAGAACTCCAGATCACTGGAAAAATCCTTCAGGCCTGACAGATCGTGCACCCTTTATGCAGCTGCCCCAGGCTGGTGGGATTAGTTTGTTCTGCCTGCCTACTTGCATTTATGAGCTCACCACTATGGGTTTGTACATAGAGTGCTGGTAATGCTTCCTGTTTGTTCAGGCTATCAATAGCCTCTGGAAGAATACTGCTTTCTACACTGTTGCTGTCTGATGCATACATCTGTAACAGAAACTTTTTGCTTTACTTCTGCAATAATAACTTCAGGACAAATATCCATAATTACTCTTAAAATACCTTAACGGAGTATCATTTGCAGGAAGAGCATGTAGGGTAACAAAAGTACTCATTCCCAGACAGATTTGGAGTGCAACCACAAAAATTACACAGAACAATGGAGCCTTAAAAGCTCCCTTCACATACTCAGCAAAATGCATAAAATTATCTTCTTGAAAAGAACTAATTCAAATATTTTCATAATTTCAGAGGTGCTACATTAGTCAAAGGCACAAGCAGAAAAACAGTTGCATATGGTTTTTATATTATAAAATTTAAACGTGCCATTCAAGAACCCATCCTATAATGATGGTAACTAGTCAAAATCAGCTATCACATTTTTTTTCTGTAACAGGAACAGCCAACAAGATCAGGAATAATTACATGCCTAGACCGGTGATTTACATCTATGTCAGAACAAATTACAGAATTTCTATAAAACACCTTCACAACCTTCAGTCCGTAAGAACAGCTGCCTGTAGAAGAACAGGGAGGCACAGCAAGGGAAAACCCACACAACGCCAGACAGAACTCTACAGAGAGTGTGTCTACCTGGTATTCCCCCATTCTGAATGCCAGCGTCCACCACAGGAATTCTGCCTACAACAGTCTCCACAGTTCAGCCATCTACATACTGCCACACTTGGTGTCCACAAATATGTCGAATGCAAGAGGCATGCCTCACTTATTGTCTGGTGGCTAAGGGGCTAGCAGATGACTCGAGATGACAATTTCAATGAGACTTCTAGCAGGGCCTCAGCAGTTTCCCAGCAAAGAGCATTCACTCAGTTCCCTCCTGACTTCACCAGCAGAGGTATTTTGCCTCTGTAAGAGCTACTGCTCTCATATGTGACAGGATTGAGCTGCTGGAGGTCACCAGCAGCCTGGCTTTAAACCTTATGTGCAAAAAGTTTAGTTTCCAGGAGCAAAAAAAAGATGTCACCTTGCTTCTAGAGACTGAGGACACGATGGTCCTGAAAGAAGACTAACTCCTTAAGAAGCAAATAAAAGCAAGGAAGGAATGGAATAAAAATAGAGGCAGCAATACATGAGAAAGAAGGGAATTAGGGAAGATGAGAGCAAGAGTGAAAGTCAGATAAACAAGAGGTGAGAGCAGACAAAGGAGGGCTGAGGGGAATATGGCATGGGTGAGTAAACAAAAAGGGAAGCTGACACACGTACAAGTGACTCATACTGGGGACAAAAAGGAGTGAGAGACTGCTGGGAAGTATGAAAGAAAATCCTGTCTTGGTGGACAAAAGTGAGTAATATGCCTAAATCTGACAGAGTTGTATAGAGAGAAGCTATACCCTCAATATATTTACTAGAGACCAAAGGCAGTGTCTGGGATGTGCTTTGGCTTGAAAGAAGTTAGAAGCATGAGCTGTAATGGATTAAGATCCAAACACAGCAGTCTAGTATCTGACCAGTTGTATTATGCACAGAAACAACAGCAGTTATTAAAATCACTATGAAAAGTGTATGAAGAATCTTGGAATGGTCTGAGTTGGAAGTGACCTCTAAAGTCCCAGCAAAGAGTAGGAACATCTTCAACTAGATCAGGGTGCTCAGAGTCCCATTCAGTTTGACCTTGAATGTTTCCAGGGATGGGGCACCTACCATATTTTTAGGCAACTTGTTCCAGTGTTTTACCATGGTCTTCATAAAAAATTTCCACCTTATATCTAGTCTGAAGAAGCTACAAGACATTTTGCTTTGACAAACAAGAGGCAACCTTTTTACTTATGTACTGACCATGCTTCACATTTTCCCAGCTCTATTAAAGATACAACATACAGAAATAAACATTTGTCTACTACAGATAAGGAAAAGATACAGAATATACAGACACATGAAGACACACTGCAGTTCTTACACAATAAGCTGTAAGATGAGAAATATGGCCAGATTCCAACAACTAAATGACCTGCTTGCTTTTTGACTCTTACTACTAAGCTATTAAAGCTTCAGATCACGCAAGCTGTTCGAAATACAAACAATTTTCTAAACATATTTCCTTCCTTTATTCTAAAAACTGACATATTAAACTAAAAAGCAAAGAAAACATCTCAGTTTTAGCCAATGATAAAAAACAAACCAGGTACAATACTGATTTGGGGGAATGCAATGCATATGCTTTTCCTCTCCAAGTGTTGGAATTTTGAAATCAAACATTTCATTTTACAGTGCAGAAAAATCTTTCACAGTCTATTTATAGAAATCTGTAAAAGATTTTTTCTCTCATCTTTTGTCTAGACCAGACAGAATTCATTGTAGAATGTGCTGGCCAACATATTCTGACAAATGTGCTGAAGAAAAATCTAGCTGACACAAGACATGAAGCCTTTCAAGAAAAAAAGCCTAAGCTGCAATTTAATTAATGCAAGACATGCTTAAGGATAATACAGACAAGGCAGTAAAATCTCAAATATGTCAAAATATACCAACTAATACCTAGTGTGATGAGTTTTATTTCAGTTCAGAAAAGGCCTCCCATCTCAGCTTCCCAGCTAGAAAAACATTAAATAGTGTAAATATTTTAGAACATTTTTGCAAATTGAAACAAGTAGAGCATGATGCTTTTAAACATTCTATTGGCATTTATTTGAATAGTCTTCATAACTAACAGCTCTACTTGCTATGATTAATGCAACCAATCCAAACATGTCAAAAGTATTTATGCCATACCATATTATCCTATATGCTATGCATATAAATCATATGCAGGGAAAAAAAGCTGAACTTTCTCACAGTAATCACAAGACTCATTTATGAAACATATTGCATGGACAGTGCACTAAAGGAGCTGGCACTGGTTCAATTTCCTGATGCAGTGAGCTAACCTTCATGAACTGAATACGAACCTTTCTCATTCATGTATTTGCACAACTGGAAATTCCTTTTATAAGGGTCACAAACACTTCATGTGAGCTACCCAGTGAAGTTTTCTTGCATAACTGATGCTACATGTAAGTATTAAAAATAACACTTTCCTTTATCAGCATGTACATTATACTAGTAAAAATATATCTGTGGAAGAAAAAACCCAAACAGCTGAGCAATGGGGTCCTGCTGACAAGAATACCTGCTTCCCCCTCTTTAGTCCTGATGTTACTGTTTAATACATGAGCAGTATTCTATAAACACATGCAAAATAAATGTACATACATCCTCCACACAGATGCATTTAAATGCTTCACAAATTAATTTAATTTTAACTTCTTAATTTCTGGTCAACAGCACTTGAAAATTCCATTTTACTATTTAAACATGCTGCTTTTGATAAAAGACAGAAGAGGAAACACTGTGGAAATACCAGAATTAGAGCTGCTTAATCTTTGTCCTTCTATAACAGAGAGGGCACCATGTTTTTCCATAATATATTGGAGCCAACTAACTCCTTCTACAAGGGCAGGACACTGTACAAATCCATACCAAGATCACTGCTTAATATTACACCGTTAACTCAAATGAGGACAACTAAGCAAGTAAATGGATGTCTCACTGAATCTAAGCTGTAGGTGTTTCTTAGGAAGATTTTCCAAAAATAGGTACTCCAAATCTTTCCCCTTTACATCTCCTTTCAAAAGCCCTTGGTTTATAGAGTTAGAAGCTGATGAAACATTTTTTGCACTCAAAAATCTTGAACTGACTATCAACAAATGTACCAAAGAAAAGACCATTTAGAAATTGTTTTCAGTAGCTTAGCTACCTAAAACTTAAAAAGTTAAAAAATCAAAGGAAAAAAAATTAAAGAAAGAAAAAATCATTGGAGCCATTTAAGTTTTTCATCCCTAATTTTTGGGGAATAGAAAAAGACATTCAAGCAGGAGCAGGGTATGATAGATTTATTGCTTATCGAGCTCCTATATTTTTTCCCAAAGTAGCTATAATAGGAGAATAGCTAGAATTGACTGCATCTGTTTTTTTTAAAGAAGAAAACAAACAACAAAACAGTGACGTTTTACTGTTGACAAATGAATCAATGAGTATCGGATTGGCACACTTCAGACACCTTAGGAGGGAAATAAAGATACATATTTCATTACTGAAATAGAAGAATATGACATTGTAATCAAATCTGTCCTAAATTGTGCATTAAGAAAAAAAATTCTGTTCCTTGTTCAATATTTCATCTTTAACACAGACCAGAGAGAATGTTTGGTGTACTGATATAAAAAAATATCAACTTCCAGTCAAAACTATAGACATGATATGATCATAGAAAATTAAACTCAAGTTGCTTAGATGGTAGCAAACAAGAATTAAACCATCTTCATTTTTTCAGATGCTATTTACTTTGAAAAAAGGGAGACTTGCATTTACTCCTTGTTTAGTTCATCTGTGGCCTCTCCAGACAAACAGGCAGATCAGTAGAATATGTCACTAAAAAAAGTGACTGCTAGTACTGATAACACATGAATGGAACTGATCATCAGAATATTGTAAAAAAGGGTTTATTAAGCACCATACAGAATAGTGAGAACATCCTATTTCCTTCAGATGATACCTCAGACAGCATTTTATTGAATAGAGGGGTTAATTTCATTTTCTTGTTGCAATGACAACTTTCTTGCTTAAGTAAATTGTAATAGTTATAACTGGTCAAGGACATAAGAGGGGGAAGGGAAGCCTGTGACATCTCAACTGGCTGTCAGAGAGGCTGCTAGAAAAAATAAGTGAGCTGCTGATAGATAAAGAAGAAGGAGGAGGGGGGGAGGACAGGCTGCTGTGGGAAAAAATGTTACTAACTGTCATCAAATTTGCCTGCTTAACCTCTCAAACCCTTAGACAAGCAAGTAATCTATTAATATTTAAACACGATTTTCATGTTCTTTCACCACTGCAGTTTTAGTGAGACCCCTAAAATTTACTGCTTGAGTAATTCTGTACAGATTATACAAAAGGGCACACTATTCTAGAAAGGAAAGGCTATCCCAAATTTCTTGCCCAGAAAGTCACACAATAAATCAGGAATCATCTCTTGCAAGATATGATGCAAGCAGAGCTGTGGATCCCATGGAATGAGGGCAAAAATGTAGACCACAGCGGAGAATAAAGTTGAAAGGGATAAAAGTGTCAATTATGTTGAAATCTGATACTTTGTAAAATAAACCAACTTCAAAGAGACTGTTACTTAATCCCAGTTTTGGAATGGAATGCAAGCTTCCCCCCTGCCCTGCAACACATGTACTTCAGCACCCAGTTACTTTACCCAAAACACCTAAATACAACCGCAGCAAACACAGCTCACAACACTAGGCTAAGTTCTTCTATGTGTAGCAGACCCTTTGTGAAGAAGCTTCCACGAAATCTAGTTGAGTCTTTGCACATGCAGCAGAAACAGACAGCTCCTCTTTTGCTGTCCTCAAGACAATTTCCCAGCACTGTGTGATGGGGCCAGAAGGCATACATGCATTAAATTAGCAAGTGTTTAGATCCTGACATTCCTGCAAAATGATTCAAACTTCTGAATAAAAGCACTTAGAAGAAAAAAAATAAAAAAAGAAAAAAAAAAAAGGAGAATAAAATAGGTTTGAATTCATTTACTTAAAAAAAGTCTCACTAGTACTAGCAGGGCTTTGCTGAGAGAAAGTCTTTTCAGTGTTATAATCTTGTAACCAACAGAGGCTATTCAAAATGGGCAACACAGCTTAGAAAAGAAGTGAAAGAAACTTTTTAAAAAGCCACGAAAGTTACAGCAGTAGAGACACATGGCACTCTTAATGAGCTTTTCAATACTCTTGCTACTTATAAAACATAAAAAAAACTACAGCCATTTTCTCAGCAGAGAAAAATGCACTGCTTTTATTTAAGCTATATAAACAACTCCTCTTTAGAAACCAAACTGGCATGTTAGTTTTATAGAGATTTTGATAGGAAGGCTTAACATTAAAAATATCATATGCCGTGATTTGATTGCTCCCCAGTTTCACATTAATATCACAAATGCCATAGAAAAGATGAGAAAAACAAAGCATTCCCATTTCCACCTTCCACTCCCTCATCCCAAAGGCCCCCTCCTACAGTGAAAAGCAGAAAAAGTATTCATATATGCATATTCATACACACACACACTCAATAAAATGTGCACTATAATTCTCCACTGTGATTTTCAAAGGTACCATACAACATTAGTTTCTATTACACTCAGTAAATGGCCACCTCTGGAAAAAAAAAATAATCTGTTCAACCCTTCTCAAATTCCTTTGTAAAAAGAGTTCCACACAGAATCAGTAGCTCAACACAGTGAAAAAACATTTCTATCAGGTCTATCTTTGGAATACACAGTATTCCTTGGATTTTGCAGGCTCCTTCCACATTCTCCAAGTCCTCAATCAGGCCTTAGTATCCTCCACAGCGTTACTGGAACAATTTCGGAATGATACAGTATTTTTGTTAGAAGATGGTGAATAACTTCTAAGTTTTGTACTCCAAGCAAAATAAAAGCTATTACACTGGGTTTTTTCCTCTTTAACAAAGATATCCTCACCTGTTCAAAGTGTCCACAGACAGAAGGATTGCCAGAGCTTCCTTTTCCCGTTTTCACCACTTAATAAAGAAACCAACTGTTCTACTCTCCATAAATGATAGAAGTCTCTGGAGTATAACAAAGCAAAGCAACTGAATTTTCCATAGTCGCTTTTCTTTCCCTTCTCATCTTCTATGGATTCCAAAAGGTACAAATATGGGGCTAAGATGTGGGATGCATAAAGCAAGGCTCCTCTTTCACAGTTTCTGGTTACTTTCTCTCCCCAGTCCCCTACAGATTAATACTCAGGCTACCATTCAATGTCCCTTGATCATAACACACTAATAAGGGGAAAAAATAATATTCTCCCACACTGGGCTAAGCGCTCATCACGTTTACTACAAAACCCATTTCTCCTGGACTATGCAAGGGTTTCGACAGATGGAATGGGTAATTTTAAGGACCAGCTGCAGTTCCTTAATCCTGGATACTTATTGGAGTATCACATCAGACTATGAAACATAGAATTATCTCCACAGTATGTAAACTATGAGCTACAGTACAAGTTTTCTATGAAGCAGTAAGAACTTGCATCGCAGAGTTTAATCTTATTGGTATTTTTTTTAAGAAGAAAACATTTTTCTCTTCTGTGAGAGAAAAATGCAACATCATCCCGTATTTAATATTTTCCCTATTTCCCTCCAAGAACTGCATAATATTAAAATTAAAACATAAAGTAATAATTACCAGTTGTTACATAGAGCTTTCACATGTTCCTGAAACTTTTACACTTCAGAAATACTTTGCAGTATTTCTGCAAGCTCCTAATCCAAAGCTTATGTTCACATCACAAAGATCTTCTATAAAGCTTTAATTTTACCTTTTTTTAATACCATATACATTTATATAACACTGTTGTTCAGTCTCCTCTTCATCTTAACTGCATGACCTATTCAAAATAATGCAAGCAGCAAGTATTTAATACAAGTGATTTTAATTTTTTTCTAAAAAAGGTATTTTGGCCACTGAGATACAGCTCAGTGATGTACTTTGTAAACTGGGAAAAAAAAAACTGCTGCCCAAAATTCACATTTGTATTTTTACATTAAAAACAATACACTGAAATTAAAGATGGATAAGGAAGTATATTTAGGCACTGTAAAACTAACTCAGGGACCTGGGACTAAACTAAGCTACAAAACCTCAATGTAAAAGCAGCCCTGTGTCAGTTCTTTGGTTTCTTACATTGTCTACTTCCTACACAGAAAGCTCTGGGGAAAAGTTTATTATAAGGAAGAAACCAGTAGTTCCACCAGAGAAGCAATGAGTCTCACTATTGGTTTACTGTCCCTCTTTCTCTCTCTTAAAAATGGCTTTAAAAGGCAATACTCAGTTAGCTAAATGAGAAAGTTCACCAAATATCAGCTGCATAACTGTTTTCCCAAAGTTGTTGTGATATTTGATTTCTCAATAAGATCATAGCTTTCTTAGGAGACCAAGTGCTTACCATAATACAATTAATTTTAAAAAATTCTAACTATTTCCCTAAACTTTTAAGTGTGAGAAAAGTACTATTTAATCCCCCTTAAAATCGAATGTTTTATTTTTGTGTTTATTCTTACGCTATGCTATAATATAGCATCTGAGCTACATTACCTCTCATATATAATGAATCAACAATTTAAATATAAGAAGAAAAAAAATCAAGTGTATCTAATTTTCCTTTACAGATTAACATCTTAAAAATTGAAATATTATGCTGATGATGGGCTAAGAGATTTGACTGGAGCACCTCAAGATTTAAGTCCTAATTATTGTACCGAGAGGTTCCATCCCAGCCAGTGAGGCTACATACACCCCTACAGCTTGCTTCAAAAATTAGCAGCACTGGAAGCAATTCTTAGTTACAAAAGCTAGTACTTTCAGGATAATGGCAACTACTCCCAAGTGATTTTAGTAAATGAAAAGCAGCAATCCTTTTGTAGTTGACTACAGTTGCCAAGAAGTGAATTATAGTGAATTAATAGTGCTATTTTTAGCATTGTAAGCTATGTTGTTAAATATACATATATATATCTTAAGGATCTAGTAATTTTCACCTTCTACTGATCTAAAAGGGAGTTTAGAATGTCTGTTTTTGTTTTCCAAACTATACCTAATACGAGACAGAACCTCATCATCTGCCTGAGATCAAATTGATCATCCATTTCCTCTCATACTACCTAGATCTTAATTCTTGCTGCTCAAGAGAAATTGCATGCCACATGCATTTATTTTGCAATGTCCCAAGCAAGAGGATCTCTTGATGATTCACTGATCAATTAAAAATGCCTAAGAATTTCTCAAGTTTCCTAAGATATCTTGAAATGCCTTCCTTTATTTTGAGGAAACAAATTTCAGCAGATATCAGATGAATGCATGACAACCATCTAACCAGCCTGCAGATTTAGGAATCCACATGTAGGCTGAGAAGATGCCTGCTCACACACACACACAGAGCAGTTTAAATGATGCTAAAGAAATTACTAGAGAGCACCATTGATACGGTGCTCATGTGCCTATTTTGGTAGTACCAAAGCTTGGTAAATAGCTTTAATATAAGTGATAACAGTTATGGTGCTGCTTTATTTACTCAGCCTGTAGGCACCATAAGAACCAAGGCTGTGTTAACAATGACACAGAGCGTCCCTACTGCCAGGGAACACAGTGATGGATCTGCCTCAGTGACTTGGATCTAAGACTCAAAAGAGCTCAGAGATTTCATCATGAAATTCTGCTGTGACTATTCACAATTTTAGGCTCAGATGCAAAGGCCACAAGACGCATTTGTTGAAAAGAACTTATAAGAACTAATAAGAACTTATAAGCTAATATCTGAATCCTGTTTTCAGCTTCCAGGAAAGATTTGGGATGGTATTGTAACAATTCATACTTGCTCGTTTGTGCCTTGGGAGCATAGGCCAAGATCAAAAGAGAAAATAATGGTAAGACTAAACTGTGTCCCTATATCCAGTTAACTTGGAAACATTAAGCAAAAGTTTAAAAGAACACTATTTTGATATTGAAATTCATTATTTACTCTCCTTTTTAGACTACCAGCTACTTCTTTATGTCACTGCTGTCCACTGAATTTTGCATTGCCAATGAGATCTACATTCCTGTTTGTCTACTACCATAGACCTTTCTTTTTTGCTACTCTGAGCACAAAGTGATAGGAGAGCCTACACAGATCTTTCAGCTCTGTTTCTCTGGAGATCCAACCTGATAGTGGCTGCTGATCTTACTAGAGTGAAGCAAGCTGCAGCTCTAAAAAAAGACAAATAAATCAGGTACCCACAGTCACTGCAATAAAAAATTAAGTGCAAGTTAATCAGTTCTCCTGTGATTTTTGAAGGATTGGCCACTAGGTGGCAGAAAAATGCAGTTTAATTTTCTCATCATGGAGAAGAATTCACCTAACAGATCTCTTACAACTCAGATATCAGGTAATACTATCTGTCAAACAATGTCAGATAAAAAGACAACATAAAAGCTGATTATCTTTCTTTCCTAATGTATGAGCTACCTCAACTTTTTCTATTTTGCTGTAAAACCTGAAGAATATTTAAATGTTTGAAAACTCAAGTGTTAAAACAGTTAAACTCCACTGATAGTTTCATTATTGTGGAAAGTACACGCTACAGGAGTAGGGTCAATATTGTTCTGTTATCATAATATCACTTCATTTAAGTATTAAAATGACAGAATATATGGAGAAGTTATTTCAAGATTCAGGTATATAATGGTTGCTTTTCCACCCCGAAATTATGCAAGCAGCTAGCGAGAGGACTGAAGCAAGGAATATACAAAAACAATGCAGGGAATTTGAAAATTAAGTATGAGAAACAAGGTTCTACATTTTCATAGAAAACCCTCTATGTATAGTTTTAAATGGTGTTTTAACATTATTTCCACCAAAAAAATGGTAGGGTTTGTTTCAATGAAATTATATGCATGTCTTGAAACTTTGTATGTTTGTATTAACAGCATTTTTGGGGAAAACCAGTATTGTAATAGTTTTACTATTTTTAAAAAAGGCTTGCAGTACTCAGTTCACCAGTTTGGTGGGTTTTTTTCATTCCTGTGGGCTTTTCTATGTATGCATTTCCTTACTTTGTGTGTATTGTTTCTGTCATTTTTTCTTCTCCTTTGGTGGTCATCATTCTTTAATATTCTTATTGAGTACTTCAATGACTACAATATGAAATGAGAGTGGAAACTCATTTTTTTCTACCTTTCAATGTTTTCCTGCTCTCTATTCCTACTTTTTCAAAAAAAAACACGGAACAAAACTGTAGTCCAAAACAAAATCCTTCAGAAATGAGAAAGCACTACGACCACAGCAGCAACAAAGAGAAAACCTACGAAACCCAAACTTTTTACAGCGATTCGCTCAGTTCCCTCATGTATATCATACAGGTTCTGTATTAGCATAAGGACCTAAACACACATTCATTTAAAACCAATCTATTTTATATTTATCTACTAAGATTAGGATTTTCATTTTTACAGATTGAACTTCCTTTTACAAAAAAAAAAACCCAACCAAACCTTACCACAGTCAACCTTAGATTACTGTCCATAATCCTTTCACATAACTACAACTGTCAGTGATAAGCTTCTAGCTCGATTGAAATCAAAGGGATTTTTGCTAAGATCTAATAATTTACTTTTTCAGATGACACTACGACAGCAACAGTCTCAGACCACAAACTTGGGTAAGAGAGCAAGCCCTCTTTACTGTACCCAAACTTAGGTCTAACATTGTGGAAAGTAAGTAAAAAAGGCAACATAGTCACACACCTTTCCTCCTCCAGGAAGAAGCAAATTATGTTTTGTCTTAAGGTAAAGAAAAATTACATTGAAAAATTACTGAGAATTTTCAAAGCTCACTGAAAGTTACAGAATTACTTTGCAGCAAATCAGCCACTGAACTGGGAAAGAACATGTCTAAACAGAACAACTGATACAGACTGAATAAATCTGACAGAATAAAGCTGAAAATCCTTTTGAACTCCACTTAAATACTGTTGAAAGAGGAGCATTTTCAACATTACCATCACAGGAAGAGTTTGCTGAACTAGCTACAGTTCATATAGCTAATAAAAACTAAACGAACACATAAAAATGTTTTGCATGCTTTGCATGTGTTTTCAGGTGAAATTAACATTTTTAGATGTCAAGTTCTTCCTGCATGATGATGGCTGAAAACCAGACAAAACTTCACTACCACTTAAATTTCTTGAAATAAGAAAAAATTAATGAAACATCTGAGTACTAACACAAATTTGGTTTACATTTTCACCAATAATGTGACAGATTACTGCTTGGTACTTAAGTGAAAATATGTTTACTAAGAAGTCCAGATAAGTTACTTACTGAAGTAAAAGCCAAGAGTTCTTCTTCGGTTAATTTGTGTATTGGATTGTTCTTTTGGAAGTCTATACTGTAAGAGAAAAACAGAAAACAATGTTGATTTCATCTTTAGAATAACATTATGCAGAACACATTTTTCAAACTTGCAGAAATCTAAAGGGCATTCTGGAAAACTGTTACAATGACAAATGGGAGTATGGTATGTGCAGAAGACGACCTAGACCTAGGGAGAGTCACAGCAATACAGAACTATATAGAGGACCAAGATATTTTAGTAGTACCTTTCTAATACCATTCTCAAGTGAAAGGTCTTACTCAGTTTAAGCTTATGGGAACAATGATTTCACAAATCCTGAAAACTCTGAAATCCATTGTTTGTTTTTAGAGAGATCAAAAACACACTACTGCTCAGAAAGTGCTGAAGGGTAATCTCAAACAAGCACCCCCTTTCTAGTCACTCAAGAAACATGACCACAGGGGTCCATCTCTCACTAACCAGCATTAGCACTACCCTTGCAGTGTTCACAGGGGGGAAACCAGAAGAATACACAGAAGTGAGAACTAAAGCTGTTTTCTTCAGAGTTGGATTTGCTTACAGAGATGATAAAGAAATTTGGCTTGCTACCCCACATGGGTGGATGTTCTCCTTAGACAACAGCCTGCTAGCATTTACAAACACACTGTGAGAGATATCACCTAACTGCACAAAAAGCAACAACGCTGTAATTCAAGCTCCCTGTAAAAACCAAGGTTATCAAGTGAAAATACATAATAAGTTATACTACAGATTACGGATCATCACCAAAACCATATAATGGCCATATACATAAGCTTAAATTTATCCGGCTATATTTTAAAGCAGGCTTCATATTCTAGGCTAAATTTGCAAAGATACTTGTTGCAGTTATAGATTGAAATTAGGTTCCCTACGTTACATACCTTACTTTGGAGATAAGATTTTGCCTCAATCTAACTTTTATTCTTGCCATTTTCATAATTCTTCTTTGTACATATTACCACTGCAGAAATAATCAGTACCTCGATTAAACCCCTGTTACTAACCACAAGAACAAGATAAAGAAGAGATGCCTGTTGAAAACTCAATTATCTTTAAGAAGTCATGGCAATCAAGAGAGGCTCCTGAGGACTGACTGATGAGAAATTTATGCTGTGTCCAGGACATACTCTGAGAGACAACTAAAAGATGTGTCAAGTCATTAAACAGCCACAATCTTCATGCCTGGGTATACTGAGATTATATAGAAGCTGTGAGAGTAGAAAGGAATCAGCACAGAGAAAATTTCAAGAAATGCAATAATTTGAATTTTATTTACATAGTGATTGAATATCCCAATGGAACTAAGAATATGATTTTCAGTAGAAAACCTTCCTCTGTCTTCAAGTGCTTACTGTAAAAAATGGTCAAGATAGAAAAGGTAAACCACTGATTTGCTTTTGGTAAATTCTATCAAGGTAGAGCAAGAATGCATCTTGAAACTTTTTTATATTGTATTAATTTTTACTTCTAAGTTCTTTCCCCATCACTTGCTTATCTGCCATCTGTGCTAAAAAGAAAGTCAGAAGTGCCTGATGTATTTTGGTTTTCCCTCTGAAGGCATGATATTAAGACATAATAAAAGAATTCTAAGAGTAAACAGCAAAGTATTCAAGATAAGAAAAAGAAGAATTGATGCTATACAAGCATTCTTATCTCTTCATATGCCCACAAAAGGAAATAGAATTATTATCTGTGTAGCAGAGTGCCAAGCCACCGTCCTCATGGCATGGCTCTCTTTCAAATTCCAGCCTCATGATATGGGGGAACAGAGGGGAAAAAACCAGAGGAAGAAAAAGCTCTCTCTGAAGAGCACTGTTTCAGCATTTCTAAAATGGCCCTTCTTTAGGAACCACTAATATTCAAAAACTAGAGCAGTCTACGAATGAGCACAGATAAAACAATCAGGAAATTAAGGGATGAGTGTGAAACAAATTCTATTCTACCAGTGCAAATGGCATTTGTTCAAGTGACTGCAGTCAAACGCAGGTAGGCTCAGCTGGAACAAAACAATAATTACACCCCCTTCTGACATTCAATTTCCTGCTTCTATTATGAGGGAAGATTCTTCCCTCTCTTTTTTTTTTTTTTTTGTAACTTAGAGGATCCCCTCTTTTAATAGTACTTTCTTCATGCTTTCTTACTAAACTTTCCCCAAAATGTTGAGAGGTGAATGGCGATGTCACTATGACTACAACACACCTCTGAATTAAACAAAATTGTCAATGTGTGCAATGAATTTTCTAAATGTATTTTTAGAAAAAGGTATCACAGAAGGTCAGTGGCATAGAGGAGTGACTCTCAATTTATTTAAATGGCAACATCTAAAACTGTTACATAATAAAGAATCTGAAATCATACCAGGTTTAGAGCTGATGATTATTCATAGCAACAAAAGCCAAAAGAATAAAATGTACACATTTTTAAAAACACCTGAGAGATGTGCAAACACAAATGTATGAACTGATATAAACATAAGTAGATTGCTTAAACTTGAAGTGAAAATAGATAACTGCAGTTCTTTAAGTTTCAAGGTTTCATGTAAAGAGTTATTTTCATCTCTTTGATAATAATGCTCTGATTAATCAACCAACTTGTTTTATCCTGTAACAACAGAGGCATCTAACAATGCAAATAGAGTGGGTGGATGATAGAGGAGGCGCCTTACTGACCAGAATGTTTTGGAAGGGAAAAAAAAAAAAAAAGAGAGACTTGTACATTACTGTAGGGAAGAAAATATGACCAGAGTAGCTGCAAGACAATAATTTCTACAGTGGAACAAAGCTTGAGAGCTCTTCCAATTCTCCTTCTTGCACTACAAACCTCTAACTTCAGATAAATGGTTATCTAGTCTGTTCCCACAGACTTCCCACGACAGAGGTTCCACACATGCTTCCTACTGTTTATGCTCATGTTTCATAATATCATCAGTTGAGCAACCTATATGAATGTGGCCGCAAGGACATACCAATCTTGCTTTTGGTTGAGAAAAGGCTTCAAAAAGCAAGCCAGCTCCTTTTGGTTTTGTTACATTCAGAAAAATTGGACTGACAAGAAGGAAAACTGTCATTCCTCCTTCCCCATTTAAATTGTGTGGGTCAGAATTTTGGCGAAGAGAACATTTGGAAGAAAAACAAAATCTGTCACATATATCACTGTTTTTTCCCTTCCTTAAGAAAATTTTTCATGCAAACAGGAAAGCAATAAAGGATTTCTCTGCCTCAGTTACTTTTCTCCTTGTCCAATGTCAGCTGCTAGCAGAAATACTTAAAGTCACCTTGATGTAGTCAACTCAAGTCACTAAACACTAGTCACTGATATGAATGTCACTTCAGGTAAAACATAGTAAGTTTCACTATGTGAAAAAACCAAAACAAAATAAGAGCATAAAAAGAGGCAGCAAGAAAACTTCAAGTATTATAGCAACACAACAGCAGTTAGGCAACCAGAATGCTAAGTGACATGACCATAGCTTTTGAAAAGCTACGGGTAAACCAAGGGACAGGTAAACTTTGACAAAAGTGGAACCTATTTTTCAGCATCTTAAAAATACATTGATTCGAGCAGAAAGGATTAATTCTCTTCTTATTCTAGACCAATTTTTGTCACAGCTTTTTGAAGCATATAGATGCATTTCTTCCAGATCAAAGCAGTGCTAAAATAGACCTCTCATTTCCATTTCTGCCACATCCATCACAAAGCTTGAAGACACGTAAGTACCATACTGTAAGTCTTGAAAGAGAAGAGAAAAACTAAATTTTTAAAATTATTTTTCCACACTGAATCAAAGCAAATCTGAAGCTATATTTTCAATCTGAATCTAGAGTAGAATTGTAGCTTGGTTTTAAGCATTTCTAAAGACTGCATTGGCTTTTGTCAGAGTACCTGATGAAAATTTCATTTTGGTGCCCTGTATTTGTTCTGATCTCAAGGACAGGTTAAACAGTTCATCCCTGAGAATTTCAGGAGTTGAAATCTGAGTGGAATTTAGGACCTATTGCTGTAAGATCTATGATGAGGGACTTTTTCGTGACAATACGAAGTCACGAATCATCACATCATTCAGCTTCGTCAGTTATTTAATGTTCACTTTTGAATCCTCTCTTAAGGAGTTTATTGAAATAGAAGAGGGAAAGAAAACAATGAGAAAAAGACATTCTTTAGGCAGATAAAACAGAACCTTGGAGTAAGATTTACTTTGCAGCAAAAAAAAAAAAGTGTTTTCTAGTAAATCAGCAAAAACTAATTGCCGGTAGCTTACAACCAATTCTTCAATCTGATTAATCAGGTCTACACTGGCAGCCTAATGGATAAAGTATCCAGCTTAACTAAATAGTTATCTAATTTGGGACTTATTTAGCTATATATGAAACAGTGAAATTAAAGGCAATCAAAGTATCGCTCTCTGGATTAAGACTAAATATTTGTTTCAAGAATTGATTTAGAAAGGTGAAAAAGGTTAATGAACATTGCTAAAAGCTATTAAAAATAAGACAGTGTTCTTCAAAAATGAAGTTGTTTTGAAACACAGAATACAGAAAGGATCGAAATCCACTGTAATATTAAATAAGGAAACAACTTAAAAATGTAATTACAGAGTCCAAAAAAGTGCATAAGGAGCAACTAACCAAAAAAGTCAAAATCACTGCTAAATTCTTCTTTCAATGCAGCAGGAACAAAAATCTGGAGAGTCTATAGTACCAAAATTACAGCTCTGGTATGAAAGCCAATACAGAAAAGCTATATGAATTCATTGCATTAGCATTTATAGCAGAAGAACACAGTAAAATTCCCACCAGAGAGCCCTTTTGGGTAAGGGAGAGAATTACAGGAAAGTAAAAACTTTCTCTAATTAAAAAGCTGCAAAGGAAGTTACATGATAAGAGGTTGAGTGCTAAGTTAACAGAACCAGAGAGTATTCAGGAAAAAATGAGTTTTTTTGATTAATAGCTCAGACACTCTTGTGGGTTAACCCCAGACAGCAGCTAAGCAACACACAGGTGTCCACTCACTCCCCCACCTGTGAAGTGGGTGTAAGAGAACTGGAAGAGTAAAAGTGAGAAAACTTATGGGTTGAGATGAACTAAAACCCCCCTTTCCCCCAGCAGGCAGGTGTTCAGCCACCTCCAGGAAAGCAGGGCTCCATCATATATAACACTTACTTGGGAAGACAAATGTCATTTCTCCAAAGGTCCTTCCTTTCCTCCTCCTTTCCCCAGCTTTATATACTGACCATGATGCCTTATGCTATGGAGTATCCCTTTAGTTAGTTGGAGTTGTGTGCCCTCCAAGCATTTTGTGTAGCTCCTCACTGTCAGAACACATGACACTGAAAAGTCCTTGACTTAGGGTAAAAATTACTTAGCAACAGCCAAAACATCACTGTCTTATCAACATTATTCTTGTGCTAAGTCCAAAACACAGCACTGTACCACCTACTAAGAAGAAAATGAACTCTGTCTCAGCTGAAACCAGGATGGATGATAAAAGCAGTGACTAAGTTTTCATTTAAAACTAACTCAGTGCCTGAAAGAAGATAAGAGAGCAAGAAAAATAAAGCCAGCATTTAAAATTGGTGTCAAGGGATCAATTTAACTTGCAAGCATAACATCTGTTGCAGGTAAGTACGGAGAGATTATAATGAACAGGATTTGAGATGCACAGACAAGTAACAATACAAGTAGGGAGAGTCAGCCAGGCTTCTGCAACAAAACAACCAACCAACCAACACAATCCTGCATTACAAACCTCTTGGAGGCTTTCAGAAGGTTTAACCAGCATAAGGATACATGTAAGCTGGTTGATGAAAGCAGCTTGGATCTCAAAGAATTTTTGAGAAGTTCCTCACCAAGAAGGGCTTTCAAAGAAACTTGGCATTTATATGAGATATGGGGGAATGTCTTGGCAAAGGTCAGTACCTGATTAAACAATAGGAAATGACATGAGTAAAAGAGTCAGCCATCCCAATGGAGAAGGTCACTGGTATAATCCTGCACAAGTTTTGTGCTGTGATCCATGTGCTGTAATATTAATAAAAAACTGGAACAGGAGAATGTATAGCAAGGCAAGAAAACTTGCAAATAATATGACACTCTTTGAGGTAAGGATGTGAATAGACAATAAGGAGCTGCAGAAAGACCTTACAGGAAAAAAAGGTAATAATATAAAAATGCCAAGCAATGTACAATAGGAAACACAGTCCCAGCTTCACAAAAAATTATAGGCTCCAATCTGACCATTTCTACTCAAGTGCAACTTGCTAGCAGTGCAGCTGCATAAAAACATTAACTCAGTACTATGTAACTGTTAAAAAGACAAATCAAAATGTGAATAATTAATTAAGAAAGCAATAGAGAATAGCATACTAGGGTATATTAAATTAAATACACAAATCAATAACCTAAACCTTGCATAAAAAGCTATATAAAGCCTTTGTTTATTCATTCTTGTATATCATGTTCTGTTCTGGACCTTTCATTTCAAAAGCAACAATTCTGTATTGGAAGAATTTCAGAAACAGCCAGCTAGAAGAAGTGTTGGTTTATATGAATAAACCTTTATGCCTTATAAACATGTAACATCTACAAAAGGAATGTCTTGCTAGGCTAGGTCTAACCAAAGAGGGACACTGCAGGTTTTCAGAATTGTAGGAAATAGAAAGTGAAGTCACAAAATTAAGCTCCTGGCAACCAAAACTACCTGGAGGAGGTTTTTTTGAGCAGCAGACAAAATATGTAGACAGACAGCTTTGCCAAAAGATGCTACTGATGGAAGAAATGCATGTGGTCTTAATGAAAGACAGCAAACATCTGAGAGATCCATTGAGGTCTGCAATGCAAACAAGTCAGATTAGGCTCAGGAAATCACTGGTCAGAGGCTGGGAAAGTATGCAGAAGGGAGCAACACACATTTCCCTGTTATTATTCACCCTTGGGTGTCTTCTCACAGTCCGTCTGGAAGTCAGAGGATAAAGTTAGATGGATGCAGGTAATTGCTGAGTTTTTGTTTGCTTTTGTTTCCTGGCACATTACCTCTGCAAGTGCAGACAAGACAAAATCAAGTTTCTCAGCTAACTGCTTAAAACTCCAGTTAAGGTGCATGAGATAGACTTGAAGAATAGATGGGTCAGACTTTCCACATAGGCATTTTATGGTATTTGCTGTACATCTGTGAAGTTTTACCAACTGTGTTAATTTTGCGAATGGAAAAGAGCCAGACTCAACAAAGATGAACCATAGTGCCAAAAAGTATTTAACAGAAAAACCTTCATCACACCTTTAAAGCTGTCCAAGATTTTATGTCATACCTTTTACTTTCACAGGACAACGTGTGTAAGCTCCAGCCTTAATAACCACAGGATCCATCTTACCTAATTTTAACCATGTAAAATTCAGGCCTTTAATCTTGCTAACTGCCCATGTTTCCTTCAGAATCCATGCAAAAATACAGATAAATTTAGGAGCGATTCCAACCATTGTAAAATAGGAACCCAAAGTTAAATGAAGCATACTCTGCAGGTGCTGATCGTCTCCACTGAGTAGAGAATGAACACACAGCTATGATTACATTCTCAAATTTCAAGTAGCTAAACATTCTCCTGTTTCACCTACTCAAGTTTCCCAAGAGGTTTCCATTAACAACATGTATATTGAGATTTTTTTATATAATTTTTTTATAATTACTCAATTCAAAAGCTTGTATTTGGTAATTTTGTTAAAAATCCTCTCGCTCTAATCCTATTTAGTGCTTATGCAGTTGCTTCAACCATGCTTCTACACCTCACCATGTAAACTATACAATATATTATTAAATAATGTACTACTGTAAAGTACAAGTTAAGCTTCCTGATTTCTTAGCAGTTGAAGCCTGGTGCACAGCCTTTGGCTGAACTGAGGTACCTCCAGTATAACACAGTATTTCGACCTGATTTGACCCTTGAGAGAGAGCAAAAGATTAAGAAAGAACCAGCCATGAGACATTTCTCTTTGCTTTCTTTGAATTTTCTATAGCTGTAATTAATTTCTAAAAGCTTTCCCCTTTTAAAAATGGTGAATCAAGTGATGAGAAGGGATTTTTCTTCCCTTTAGACTGAAACTTGAATATACTTTTCCATCAGCCTCTGAAAGCTTGACTTGAGGCTCTATACAAAGTTTTGGCCACAGTCTTAAGGCTTGACTATAAAATAAATGTTATACCATCATGACTAATTATTTTCACTTAGGATATCAAAAAAGTCCTAGCCAAGTGACATTTCCACACTCCTGGGAGTTTCTTTTAGTATTTCCTTTAGGTTTCATTACTGCTGCAATGAGATCATCAGAAGATACCTCTAGGCACTTTTTTCCTATACAGTTACTCCAAGATATGGATAGGATGAAACAGGAGACCTTTGTGTAAGTGAGGCAGTCTGGAGTGCTTTTTCCCCTCACTCTACACTTTGTTCTAGCTACAATTTCATCATCCAAAGAGGCAAATGTTATTTTTCAGATTTAGTTCTACAAACAGTTCAGTATTTGTAAGAAAAGGAATTTGCAAAGAAGAAATAGCATAATCAAACACTTTAAAAGAAAACTGCCTCCAATTACAGATACCACAGAGGCTTATATTGACTTTTTCTTCACTTGCAAGCTGCCTTTCTCCAGCAAACCAGATCAGTGTTATATAACATGTATGGGCTTCCTTGCAAACTGACATACCAACAGCTGGTATAGACACCAGGGGTACAGGCAACAACCCAGGCCTAAACAGCACTCAAAGCACAAGAGAGTTCTCAAAGCTGGCATCCTACTAACCTTTCTGCAACATGGCTGGTGTCAAATCCTGTCCCCTCTGACTGAAACAATTTCAGTTGCTAAACATTATCCCACCCACTGGGTGGCATTTTCCATTCCTACAGGGAAGCAACACTGGATTTTGTTTGGTTAGTTGCCTTTAGTGCCTTCTTGCCTTGAGTCCTGCAAAACTCACATACCAATTAGATTATAATGTACACACACAGCTGTCAGTCAATATGTTTTCTAGCCAACATTCAGAGCATGACAGTGGTGGTTTCAAAGTGATGTACTGTGATCAAGAAACCTACTGTGCAGCCAGCCAACATAAAATTGAAATTCTACCCTTTCAAAACAACAAAAAAAAGGCAAAAAAGAACAACAGGCAAATTAAAATTTCCTTCAGAAGGATAATCTGAATACAATACAATACCGTGCTAAAAATAGGGTGCTCATGAAAAAGCTCCTCAGAAAGGGGAAGCCTTTGCCTTGACTTGAGTCAGTGTGAAAGACTAAAAGTGCCTGGGCCAAGAATATATGTCAATTCACTGTACACTCCACTCCTTGATCCTCAAACCAGATAGAGAATTGGCCTTCAAACAAGTTAAAGACTTGGGGAATAAAGAAAATACGGAGCCACAGTACATACCCTGCTCCTGAATTCCTGATTAAAGGGCACAGATGAAAGCAGAGACACTCAAGCTCACATTTGACTTCAAATACACAGCCAAGCAAGCATCTGGCCCTTCAAAAAGCTGACCTCAGAAGTAGGCAGATGAAAGACAAATCGCCTCTGCACTACTGACTTCCACTGCCCTTTTTGGGACAAGAAGGGGAAAAGTATCTCACAACTTTGACAAGTGGGGAGACAGAGAAAGAGAAATAACATAGACTAGAAAACAAACAAAAACTCCCACACCACAAAAGAACTGCTGTCAAAAGGCGCATTGTCAGCTTATGCCACTGAATTTTCTCACTAGGATTTTGCAGACCTAGGAACTACGATTCACCCATTGTTCAGCCCCTGGCCCTCTTCTGACTTGGACAAGATATTCCAGCAGTACGGCAGATTCCATCATTTTGCAACTCATAGATCAGAAAAGTGCTTTGGGAGTCATTAATGATGAACACTACATCAAAGTCACCAACTGACTGTACAGTACTTCTACATACCATAACTTCTGAAACAAACCACATATAAAAAATTGTAAGGTAACTGTCACTGGCTGAATAACTACTATGTCACAGGAAATAACATTCTCTATTAGAAAAATGGGGATACTCTGCAGCAGCCAGATTATGAGTCTCAAATCTCAAGCCGCTTTTTGTTCTTCTGCGTTATGTCCAGAATCCACACAGCATATAATTACTAAAAGCCAGGAACATAAAAACAACTGAGGTGCAAAACAATGAGGACTTTGCACTATAGCTTATAACTAGCAATGGACACTTTGAATTTATGCAAGTATTCCCATGTGATTGAATAGCAGGGCAGTGTATTTCTTGATGGTTGATCCTCACAGGAAGCTGACAATCGCAGAATCCGAAGTATGTTTTCAAAATATACCGAAGTGTCATCAATATAAGGTAGCTAATCCTAGTTGACATGTGAAACACAATTAACCCAAGGCACAATATTGCAATTAAAAAAATATTGCTGAAATTCTGTACTGGATGCTAATGTTCACTATGAGGAAACTGAAAATGCTATCCTCGTATAATGCAAATCTTTTAGCCTTTCAGCCAAAATATATAATAAGGAAGGGAAAAAAGTCCCATCAACTCACCATTTAATTATTTCATTGTCACAATGATTCATGCAGTTGCTTTTTGGGTTTTTTTTGTTTGTTTGGGTTTTTTTTAAATAACTATAAACTAACTTACCATATTCCAAGGATTACAGCAAGCTCTTCTGCACACAAATCAGGTACCTGGTACTGCTCAGCATCTGCTAGTTTTATCTCATTAAGCACTGTGTCATCATTTAAATCGTAATTCTGTTGGAAGAGAAAAAAATACTTTAACATAGAGAGAAAAGCTACAAAGAAATTTATGCCTTCAATATATGAAAAATACCTGTTTGAAAAAGGACAATACTACCCCGAAGAAAGACAGAGTGGAAAGTAAATTACCATAATTATGATAAAATAACTAAATAATGAAGTCAGCACAAGGAACTACCATCAAAAACACTTTTGCTACAAATATACTGACTCTTATGAAGGAACAAAAAGATTCAGAACTCTACATTTACTTAATATCGATTTTCAACTTAAACAAGGACTGAAGGTAGTTTCCCTTTTTGATCTGTTGTTTATAGAATTTATCAACCATTTCATCCTCTATTATATATATACACACATAGACAAGCTGAAACAGATGAATGTTATGGTCATGAATGCAAGTTTTCAGGCTAGCAACCATGTACCTCTGGGAATCTTAGGATTTCTTTTTAAGCACCAGCAAAGACCAACGATGTAAAGCATGCCTTCTGCCAGTACAGGTAAATTCCTTACACAGATTTATTTTTTTTAAGTAGTTTCTAAATTAAAAACACACAGACTGAAAAAAACCTCACTGAGCTAGCACCTTCATATACTTTGTCCTAGTAGAGGCAAGAAGAGGTATTCTGAAAACATTTGCTCCTGAACAAGTACTTATAAATTTCTATAAAATTTCCTCTGTAAGACTTTTCTTAAGAGTATTTAGTTTAACTTTTACAAAAAGTATGCTCCCAGAGCTTTATTGTTTGTAGCTTAACTTAAAGGAGAAAGTAATACAATCTATGACTGAAAAGTGTAAATTACTATGTTCATAGAATTTGTTTGTTTGGAAACAACCAAAGATTCCCTTGGCTGCATGAGGAGGTAGCTGTAATACTATTTCTCCTTCCTTTGGGGAAAAAAAAAAAGAACCAAACAAAACAATTGGTCCTGAAACCAATTACCATACTATTGTCTTTTAGTTATGAGTAGTAGTTTTCATAATCTATTAAAAACAGATAATGGATTTATATTAACAGTCTTCCAAACTTCCTATTAATTTCCCTTCAGTGTCCTAGTAGTAGCTGTTTCACATTCATATCTTCGATAGGCAATGTCAAAATGAATGTCCACAGAAGAACAAAGAGCAAACAGGAATGCTTTGAAGTGGGTTATCTGCATTCATCATCAGTATTTTATCACTACATGAATGAAACTAAGCTATGATTTGACGTAGAATGTGAAGAAAATAAGCTCATTTTATTTTAAGGAGATAAAGAAGATATTTGCACTCTCACATATTGAATACCATCATTTTCTTCTCTTACTACATTAGCATATATAAGGATTATCTACCACTTCCAGATGAAAATTATTTAAAAACTAATATAATGATACCACTTAATTAGATGCAACATAAATTACAATTTAATTTATATGGCAATTAGTTAAAATTTTCTGCCTTCAGGTCTACATAATTTTTAAAATCTAACCTGTATAAACAGTACTAATTGCTTTAGCTTCAATATGAATATCAATCCACTGAACTCCATGCCAGAGTTTTAAAGCAAGACTTCCATTCCTAGATTTAAAAAGAAATTCCTCATTCCCCGCAAACATAAAAAAAGTTTGGAATTTTTTAAAACTAATCAAACTATTTTAACGTGCCACTTCATATCAAGAGTCCTTGTGCATCACCTCAAGCCTGAGGCTTTCCTTTCACAGAAACTGATGTGTGAGCAAAGTTTTGGACTCACAATCTCAAATATTTATTTTGAAATGCGAATAGTTTTCCTTCTAGTGCCATCTGAGATTACATAACTGCTCAGCACCAGAGGGAAGCATGAAGCCCTTGACAAGAAATCAGCCCACCTGCCAGTCCAACAATGGGACACATTATTATTTTGATTGTATTTTAATGGAATTTAATCACTTAATCACAAATTTTGTTCAGTCTTCCTACTGAACAAGACCAGGGAGAGAACTTTAAGACCATAGAAGAAAGCACTCCAAAACAGGAGTTGAAAATTAGATGTGATCAGTCTCAACTTGGCCTTGACACAAACTGTCAGAGTTCACGATTCTATTAGGAATTTTTCCACTCAACCAGAACAAATCCTGTCTTGAAACGAGTATTTTCCTCTATCTGCAAATGGCACATGTAAAATATGACCACTGGAGAGATTTGGAAGAAAATCTCCCTATTGTAATTTTGCAGCATGGTCACAGGCCTTTCAGTTTTCCATACACCTATGTTAATTCTGTGGAGACTTTCAGCACCTCTCAAGACTTGCCTTCTATGAATTTGCCACAAACAGCCTTTTAAAAGTACACAACAAGCATCCTCCCTAAACTTAGACAGGGATGCAAGGATGATGTTGGTCAGTTTTGGCAGAAGGAGAATAGCATTAACTCCAGTTTTAACTAAAAGATCTTCAAGATACACTCAAGGCTGACAAATTTGAGATCAGATCTGGCAAAACAAACACTGGGATTCACTGTTTAAGTTAAGTACACCACACTGACAAATTAACATTAATAAGTTGTACTTTGATACTTTGTTATCAATAAAGACATACTTGAAACCAAGGAAAACAACCAAACCTTTTAACTGGTAATTCAATGCACATATGAACTGAAGAATCGACTTAGCCAAAACTAGTCTAATACCCCTGACAGACCTCCTATACATTAATATAATGTCTGAACTTGAAACATCTCAGGTTTTCCTGAAAGCAGTACATGGTTCTAATATTAGGTTTCCTAAAATTTGATGCACACACAATGCAGAAATAAAAGGTTGTGAGGTTTTTTTCCCTCCAGAAATAGACTGTGGGAACAGAAAGCCTAACTTTCTTTAATGGGGAACCTGACTAACTTATGAGAGAATTATATGACACAGCACTCAGGCTTGCACAAAACTCAACTCCAGTCAAAACCTCTGAAGTTGTTTCTAGTTTCATGTTTTTATTTTCCCAAAAGAGTAGATATCCTTACTTTATCTAGCATTATTTTCAAGTTACATTCAGTAAAATTTTAGTCGATAGCACAGCATAACTAACTTTTAAAGGTTTCAAATACCCCAGTTTTCTTTCTCAAATTCTCTGCTAAACTTACTTCAGAAGCAATGTGTCTGTTCACTAAATGAACACATGAATATAGTACTTGATTAGCAAAATATTTCATTCTTGGTTATACCAACAGCCCAAAACAGTGTTGTCATTTTTACTGAAATGATGTAATTATTTTATTTTAAAATAAGTGCCTATTAGAAATAGACTACAAAGACAAATTCTTCAGAAAGTGGTGAATAACTGGAAAAAACAGTCATAAAATACCCCAGTTAGGGACTCTAGGAACAATGCATCAGGTAAGTTGTACCTGAAGTCTATAACTAAGTCAGTCATTCACCCAGCAGTTTCCCCTGAGATCTCACTATCCTATAATGGGTTGCTATATGTAAGCCTAAGACGTGACA
The DNA here is from genome assembly GCA_013396655.1 of Campylorhamphus procurvoides. NCBI lineage: Eukaryota > Metazoa > Chordata > Aves > Passeriformes > Dendrocolaptidae > Campylorhamphus > Campylorhamphus procurvoides. The sequence continues at coordinate 1,341,833 of WBMV01004761.1, forward strand.
TATGACTTGAAGTAGAAATCTTGGACCAAATGCCTCAATTTATCTGTCTTCTTTAGCAAGTTCAAGTAACTTTGAACCTTCCTGTGAAGGAAAAATGGCATCCTAAAACAATTCAATGGTTCTTGAGCAATTTATAACTGAAGTCATTACGCACACCCTTAAGATGAGTAGGACCAAGTCACATAATTCATGCCATAGACCAATTTCCTATCTTTGCACTGTAACTGAACACATCTGTCATTCCATAGGGATCTATGCATTTCTGTGATGCCTTGCAGGCTATTTTGAAATTCTGCCTCTCACCTGTTTTCCCAGCTCCATCAATCTTAGTCACTAAAAACTGATACATAAACTGCAGAAGATCATATTTGCAAACATGCTTTTAGTTGAGTAGCCACATCTGTCTTGCAGATGTTCATATGCTGGTTTACCCCATGTCATTCTTTAAAATTCAGCAAATTACAGCCCCACAGCTTTACTACAAACTTTCAGAAATCTCAAGTGTCTTCTAGACATCACACGCTTTTCCCTTGCAGATACCCAAGAAAAGCTTCAGAACATTTTAATTTTAAGAATTCCAAGTAATTCTTCTCATATACATACTATTGTTAAGCTTTCTAGAGGTGTTGGAGCTGGACTTAGTTCACTGTGAGGAAGGACGAATTCATCTGTTCTTTGGACATCCAAAATAAGCTGTGCAACATATTTTTCCTGAAACCGTGTTCTCTTCCCCAAAGCACCTGAAGAAAATACGTTTATATTAATGAACACTGAAAAAAAGCAATCTGATCATATGTGAGAAAGTTACTCACAAAAAAAAGCATACCAAATAGAGAAATATACTGAGGACCCATGAAACTTAGCAGTGGTTTAACTCTGCTTTCTCTCTTTCAGAGCTACAAGTGTTCTCACTGCTAGCTAAGACATAAAAAGAAATACATATTACAAATATACAAACACAGCTACATAGGTCTTGCAAAGCTGTTTTAACTTAAATTCCTCATAACCCAGGGTATTGAAAGCTCATAGTCATCAAGTTTGAGCAGTTCCCTACTTATTCCCAAGCAGTAAACCAAAACCAATTGTTCAATTTGCCAGCTAAAGGTTAATGACTACATGGAGACATGTAGGCAAAAGAAAATGCCGTCATATTTTTCAGGACATAATTTTAAATATTTCAAATGTTCATTTGAAGACTTAGGTCTTTGAAGAAGGATCACAGACATGGCATTACCATAATATGGCATATAAGATACTATAAAAGTAATACTGGGAGTGAGTGAAACAGCAAACCAATGAAGGCTGTATAATGAATTAATCAATATTCAGAATGCACAATGTGAAATTCCTCCATGTTATTTCTTCAGTTCTTTATTGGACCCTATGACAATTGATATTTATAGCAAATTGTAAAGAAAAACAAGTCTGTTCTTTCTCTCTTAGCAACTTGTTTGCAAAGTGCAATCATAGAAATGAAAAAATAAAGTTCAGGACAGCAACTTAAAATAACAGAATCCTAATCAGAGCAAAAATGGAGCTAAAAATTACTCCCTAAAATTTGAAGGTTTGCTTGGTTATTATTACTACAATACAATGCCCACACAGTGAGAACTGTGAAAGTCAAATAACAGAAATGGAGGAATGAGTGCTAATCCACTGCTGCTTTTGCAGAACTGATTTAGACCAAGTAAAGTCCTTAGTTTGATTATAATGTTGAGAAACTTTCAGTATATAAAATCTTTGAGGTGAAGATGATTGATTGCTCATGTGACAAAGCCCTGAAGATGAGGCCATTGTCTGTAAGAATCACCTGGCAGAGGCACTGCAATAGCAGTAACCCACTTTTCTTCCTGAAAGTAGGAGACTAGTAAAGAAGCCAGAAATTGAACTGATTTCTCCTTTTCTGACAATTACCACTTTTACTGGGAAAGCCCTGCATTAAGAGTTAACGAAGAAGCGAAAAAGGTTCTAAAAATATCACTTTGAAATCACACAGCACACTGCAGAGAAGAGACACACAGGGAGAAATACTGGGTAATGATTCATACTAATTTTACATGGTAGCACTTAGTGCTCAATTTTAATACTGCTTGAAAATCACTATGCTGTAATTCACTTCCTATTATGTCTTACTGCTCAAACAGCTGAATAAAACACTTGCAGAGTTACTCAGGTTACCAATAAAATTGCTTGCTACCACCCAGAAACTGCGATTTGCTTATGCTCTCATACGCACGCATCTCCCACCATATTTTTATAAGCTAAGAATTCCTTGTTATTACAGGGACAAAACACTATGTTTTACTATTTTTATATCATGTGTTTAAGATGAGAAAAAAAATTTTGATTGGTTTGTACCACTAAAAATGGCAGTGTTCAAGGCCAGGACGGATAAGGCCTTGAGTGACGTGTTTAGTGGGAGGTGTCCTGCCCACAGCAGCAGCGTTGGCACTAGATGATGATTAGGGTCCCCTCTAAAAGTGAACATTCTATGATTCTATGACACATCCTCACAAAAGAGAAGGACTCTACACAGAAATTTTACTTTCTGTTCCATATTAAAAGTTCCCAGAGATGTATTACTGGGCATGAAAACAATAAGCAGACAACACGCAGATCTCAGAGTTCAGCATAATTAATCCTCCAGATCTGTTATCATAAATTTAGTTTGGATTACTACCCTTCAATTCATTAAATTGATATGCAAAAAAGATCGCATTGTTCTCTTCTACTGGAAATTGTTTTATGGAGTTATTGATGGTTGTCATGCACTGTGAGGGACATAAGGATGCTTTTTAATAAATGATGAATACAGCACATTTTTGGATTAATGGGACTTTAAAAAAAAGTTCACAAACCAAGTATGATTTATTCACACATTTCTAAAGTAACTTTGGAAAATATTGGTCCTGAAATCTCTATTTAAGAACAATATAAGTTTCCATGCTGTAATAAAACATTCAACTAGTAAGGATTACAACCATTAATGCACACAAACCTCTCAAAATCCTTTCCTAAAAAAGGAAATTCCTTCCAAAAGCCCTAAAAATGTCTTTGCTAGAGATTGAATTTTGACATTAAAGCAAAGTCTTTTTTGATGATGTAACATTCCTCCCATTTAGCCCAAACATGCATGTCAAATGAATTTGTCTAGAATGCCAACAATTCCCAGATGTTCAGTTCCATTCATTTGCCTTCAGTTTAGACATCCTTCATAAGCACTCTAATAGATTTATGGAGATAAACCACAGACTGTTTAAAAGTTTCACAATGTTTTTCCAAGATACCGTATCCCCACAATCTTTCTCGGGGACTAGCATAACCTCTTAGTAAAGTAAACAAAAATATAAATAATTCCACTGCATCCCATCTCTTTTTTTCTCCTCCAAACAAGAGGATTTTTTTCTAAGTTAGATTTTAGGAAATAATTAATCCAAAATCTAAAGATGTCCTTTAAAGGAAAACAAAAATCCAACATGCAAGTAGAGGAGTAACAGTGAATAGCTCCCTGCCTCTTTCATTTTACTTGTTCTGTTAATTACATTTTTATAGCATGAATATCATCATGTGTAGTGATGTTTTTTAATAAAAAAACCCCAAGAAAATATTTGGTTAATTTTAAAGAAAGCTACCTTACAATACCTAGTTAGCATCACAAGCCCACCTCATTTTGCACACAGGAAAAAAGGGTAGGAACAATTGAAAAGTATAGAATTCCTTCAGACATATGTAAATTACTTCTGTGTTTTAAGTAGATACCATTGAACATAATCAATTCATAGTTATGCCAAAATATTATGCCACAAGATTTTCATCATGGATCTTTCAAAGTAAACCTTTAAAACCATTAAATAATGAGCATGGGGTTCCACAAAATTTATTTGATTTTCTGTTTCCTTGTGGGTTTTTTGTTTGTTTCTCTGTGTGTTTTGGTTCTTTTTCTGTTGGTTTGTTTTTTTAATTAAAATATTAAGCTGACACAGGGTATAAATAGGGTTAGCTACAGCTCCAACCTAGATGTGATGGAACAACTAGCCTTGTGACATACAGTAATGTAATAGATAAAGAAGCTGCAAGTTTGAGTTCCTTAGTGCCTACTACTAATAAGTCTATAGGAAGAAACATATGAAGACTTTTTGCATTTCTACTTGGGCACAATTATAAGTTCTCACACTTAGAAAAGGGGTATATTTTATGTCATTTTGATTACGTAGCAGGACCAACTAGACCAAAAAGTCCCATATCTATATATTATAAGTGAAATTGCAAGTGCAGCAATCTGATATGCCTGACTTCAAAGAATAGATTCTGAAAGGATAATTACAAAGTCTCAGTAGTGATTGAATCCTTGTGATTTCTGTTGATTGGAAATTTGACTCCTTTAGTTATTTCTTGAGATAACAATAGTCCTGGAAGACGTCTCCGAACAAACAGAAGAAAAAATATTCATCATGACACCAACAGAGACAACTAGACATAGAATTTGACATGAAACACTAGAAGGAAGGATCATAATACCACAACCGCTCAGACACCCATTTAGGGATACTACTGTAACTAGATGTCCTATTTCTCTACCAAGCAATGCTAATTCTTAAAATACAAATAAGACTTACCTACTAAAGATCCAGTTTTTTCAAGATACAGTTCTTTTTCACTTGGATATGTAAAAAAAAAGCACCAACTAACAAGACATAGTTAGTTTGGTCCAACCAACCATCCCCATAGACTGTACAAGCAAAGCTTACCTGTAAGGTTAATCTGCAGTTTTGTTATATCTTTAGCCATACTGAAACACTGTTTAGCTTTTTTATACTCATAGTAAAACAAAAATGTATAGGCACACTCCAGATGGAACTGAACTGTTAAGTGCCAGCTTTCACCACTTGTGAATAAAGCCTCTGCTTCTGTTACTGCAAGAGAAAGAAAAGACATCAGGATGCAGTCCAGGAGAGAAAGTCTGCTGTTATTTACACCTTCAAGCATTTAAAAACTCACTGACAGTACATAAAAGATACATATGATTTAAAGCATTTTTCAAGTTTTACAATCTAAGGATTACTACTTCAGTCTTTGCTTATATTTTACAGCAATGCTGAAATGGGAAACGCCACTTTTGCAGAAAATAAACAACTGCAATTGTATTTGATCTGCTAAAGAACACAAGAACTCAGAATACAGAATACTGAGGTAATACCCATCACTTTAAGTCAGAGGCTTCAAAACAGCAGATTGAACATCGCGTAGTAAAATACAGACTATCAAGTTGAATACCATGTCCATTATTCTTAAACAGAAGTAGGTTTTTTTGCTTCATGCTTTATTTCTGTGTTTTGTGAAAATATTTAGAAAATAAGAGTTCCATAATACCTCACAGCATCACAGTACTTAAAAAGACTGGTATCCAATTCTAACATTAATGCAGTGTTACTTAATGGACGCTTAATTTTTCAAACAAGCTTTATTAATATTAGTAAAAAGTCTTATTATATGAAAAAATAATACTACCAAGGATTTTTAAAATACTTTTCTCTGACTTTGGAATTTAGAGATTGGCAGTCAGCTCTAGTCTGAATGTATTTTATTGTTTAAACCTCCTAGAATTTTTTTTAAGTACTTGTTAATCCTCAAAACCTTTCAATTAATACAGAAAGCCACTAAGTCTGAACGTAGTTTTTACACAGCTTTTTAAGTTCAGCAAATAAGAGTTTGCATGGATAAATCCTGACTAGTAACAACTTTTTCAAAGACTGGATTTAAAGATTTTGTTTAAAGAATGCAAACCTGTAATTCAAAAATATTACTCCAATGGTTTTCAACTGAAGCAGGATACAGAATGCAGTAGGTTACAACTTAATCCTTAAAAAAAAAACCCTCAAGAGACTACAACTATTTTAAAACAAAGTCTGGGGAATTTTATCACGTTTACCGAAGTCTGTTTCAAACAGATGAGAAAGTTAACCTCACATTTAAGGAACATGTACTCTTCATTAGGAAACAGTCTGAGATTTTCATGGTTTTGTCCATATTTATCATTAAATACTTGTATTTTTAAAAAAGAGAATGACATCCACAGGTCCAGAAAACATCTACCTTTCTAGCAGATCTCTAGGTTTTGTACAAAAATACTGAAAAAAAATTAAAATCAAATCAGTAAATTACTTGGGTTATCTGCCATTCTTACATGCTTTTCACACTCTATCCATATACAATGACACTACAATGGCTTCCCAAAGGACAGACATCCTATTTACACAAGCCAAAAACAAAAAATGGTTTTCTGTGAGATACTACTAAAAGCATGCAAAGACTCACTGAGGGTTTTAAACAAATGCAAACAGATTTGCACTGACTCCTCAGCACAATTTAAGCCACTAAGTCCTGAAGGGCTGTTGTAACCTACGAGATGCTGAATGTGCATGTGCAGGTACTCGTGGAAGACACATAAAAATGCAACTTTCAAGCGGAACGATGTTGATTTAATTGCAAAGGAAAAAGATCAGGTTATAGTCTATAATCACACATTACTTCTTGATTTTCCATAGCTAACAAGTTCCAGTGATCTGAATACAAATTTACTTGTGCTAAAGACATATACAGTGCTATAATGAACTCAAGTGATTCAGTGGGAAGTAGTCTTATCACTACCAAAGTATAATTTACTTACATAAGTGCTGGATAAGTTTAGGCATTTGAGACTTCAAGGACCTTGGGGAAAAGCTTCACATCATTACTACTATTGATGTAGTAGCACAGAAGCACTGATGTCCCAAACTTAAGACATCCTTCTGGCACCCCATACCATGTTTGGCACATGGCCAAATGGATGGGACACTGCACTGAGTCCCATTGGGTTTGCATAACAGCTGCTTCAGAACAGCAGGGAATCATTGCATCTGTCTTCTCTTCAGGAGATGATATTGACCTTATACTTGAGAAAAATGTATTTTAAATAGAAAAGATAATTTCCCCTGAATTTGAAGGTTTTTTCCTCCAACAACTAATACAAAGTTTTCTAGAGGAGCTGGTATGGAACAAGCTATTCACGCTCTGATCAAAAACTACTTAAAAGGTTTATTAAGTATTTATGTTATGGAATAAGAAAGTACTTGTTTGAAATACCAGATGGCTTCAATTTGAAAACAAACAAACTGTGAGAGGCAGCAGGCAGCCAAAATTGCTCCAAAGAAACTCACTACAGATTTAGGTGTACTTTACATCATCTTCTCTGGAAACCATATCCAAGAGTTTCAAAACAGGTCACTGTTAATAGACATCTTGGTACTTATTTAGTATCTGATATAAGCAGCAGCATCTTCTACACAGACCAGGGCTGTACAAACTACAGGGTCTCTACCCAGTACCATCTAGCCTGTGAATTTTAATTAATTCTATGATTACTTCTCTTTCAGTTTCGTTCAAATTTTTTAGGTATTTCCAAGAAGAAATAACAGTCACATAAATGTGCTACAGATTTCTCTATTAGACTTTTTATCCACTTAACAGAACCCAAAAGTGTTTTCATGTGCTCTGCGTTCTCCAAAGTTAACGTAATAAAGCTGTTTTGTCAAACAAGAATCACAGTACTGGAACAGAACTGCCAAACCACTGGCATCTCAGTGTCTTTATAAGGGACATCCATGGAACACATACTCAGTACAACAAAATAGTTAGGAATGAGCAGAAAGCTACTTACACTTTCAAATCTTTTTAAAAAAATAGTATCAACATATCTCTTTAGCCTTCTTTATCTGAATAAAGCACACCAGCACCACTTGCTTCATAATATAAAACATATAGAAATTTTTTGGTAAGTATTTAGAGTATATAGATCCAAGAAGTACTATACAACCTAACACATATATATTCAAGCCTTACTACATTAAAACTAGGCAACAGCAATTTTGTCTAAAGAAGCTTAGCTTCAGCCATAAAAACAAATAAAATAACAGAATTTTAAAGCTACAGGCTAAGGGGACTTTTACACCACTTGCAACAAAACCCTTCTATTCTAGCCCTTTTAGCATCCAGTCAAAGCATTACATCAGTTGCTTCTTCACTGCAGAGGACACAATAAAATCCTCTGCTCAATTTCACTACTCCATTAACATCCTTATTACTTATTTGAAAATTCTTCAAGGACTAAAACTCACTTGACATTTTACACATAATTTACATGGCCTGAATCTATATATGGTTCAGATCAAAAAAGCTCCATTAAGGTAGGAAAGGGGAGACTTAAGGCATTGGCCTTCTTTATCAAAGTATAACATACATGATAACTCTTCTCTAAATGCAATAGAAAACTCCACAAATCTAATTGGTTGTAAATTTCCGGCTTGTGACTCAAAAGACTAATCTTTATTTACCTACTTGTGAGGGGCAAATGTACATAAAAACTTGCCTCTTTTTTCCAGTTTTACTGTAGCATCCCTCTGGATGGAATCTCTTTTCTCCAGCAAGTCAACTGCACTACACAGCTTGATGTCACTGGCAGACTTGCTGAGGGGGCACTCAATCCCACTATCCCTGTCACTGACAAAGATGTTAAATAGCCCTGGTTCCAGGATCAACCTGAAAACTCATAACTGGTCTCCAGTTGGAAACTGAGGCACTGACCACAACTCTGAGTGTAACCATCCAGTCAATTCCTAATCCATCAAGCTGTCTACCTATCAACTGCACAACTCTTCAGTTTAGAGACAAAGCTGTTGTGCACAACAGCTCAAATGCTGTGCACAAGTCCAGACAAGCCACGCCAGTTGTTCTTTCCCCATCCACCACCACTGTAACCCCATCATAGGAGAGTCACCAAACTTGTCAGGTATGATTTGCCCTTAGTGAAGCCATGTTGGCTGTCACTAATCACCTCCCTATTTTCCATGTGCCTTAGCATTGTTTACATGAGGATGATCCTGCCTGGCACAAAGGGGAGACTGACATGTCTGTAGGTCCCTGATCTCCCTTATTTCCCTTTTTAAAAATGAGAGTAATATTTCCCCTTTTCCAGTCAGTGGGAACTTTACCAGACTGTCACAACTTCCAAATATGATGGATAGCAGCTTCTATCCACTTACATCCACAGGTCCTGAGGGAACTAGTGGAGGATCTTGTCAGGTCCCATGGACTCATGCATCTTAACATATATATATATATGTATATATATACACACCCATCGCATAATTCAATATATAACAATATACTATCAATATAAACAATATATATTACATAATTGAGTTTTAATGTTGTCTATTTTCTCCATATATAATTCAGGAAGGTAACAAATCTCAAAACTTCAGTGGGTATAGAGAAAATGGAAAAAAAGTTTATCACCACCATGAAGATAAAAAACAACAAGGACATTTCCTTTTTAAAACCCAAGCAAGCTCAGTTAAATAAGGAATGGAACCTGTACAGAATGGCTTCAAGTGAACTTGTGATAAGTTAACAGTGCTAAACACTGAGGAAGAAAACCTTTGTCTTTGGTCACATATTCTCATTTTCATCTTAAGAGACTAAAAAATACCACATGCCATACAAGTCCATGTCAATATAAGTGAATCCTACTCCCTCCCTGTTCATTGCAGCTATATGTGTCTGATAAGCATCATGTGAGAGTTATGCCTACAAATTCCCCTCACATGTGATATCTTAAAAGTGATGCTGCAAGCCAATAAACCACGTAATTTGAAATATACCTTGTTTTATACAGGTCTGGGCAAGAGTAAATAGCTCAGGTGATCTCTCCTCTAACAACTGCTGGTGAATATTCACACATCTTAGAGTCCACCAAGGTACTGTCTGAAAGAAAATAGAGATACTTCAAGTTAACAAGTATAGATCATTAAAAAATAAAAGAAAGTAAATGGTTTTAAAATGCAGATTTTGTAGTCTAGTCACTTCTAGTTTCCAAAAAAACCACGAATGTCCAAAATGGCTGTTTTATATAAAGGGAGCACTAACCTAGCATAAAAGATGAACTTATCCAGGCAGCTCTACAGTGCTCCAAGAGTTTGATGGATTTTCCCTCTGTTAATTTCTCTAACTGCTCTTTGAACCCTGCAAATCTTTAGTACCACCATCTGGTAAGAAACACTGTGAACAGCAGATAAAAGAAACACTTGTGAGCACTTATTTTGGAGCAGCCGCTTGCTACTTTGGTTTCATACTCCTAATTCTTGTAAGAGAAGACGACCAAAATAAACCCAAACCCCAAAACTCAGCTGTTTCTCACTTGTCTTCTTTCATGCCACATAGATGATTTTAATAGACAGCCATGATCTCATTCTTCAGCAATCTTTCTGGCCTGAAGAATCCTAAACTATTTAGTTAGTGTTTGTATGTAAGCCATTCAGAATTTCCGATCATCCAATGTTTCCCTTTTATGTTCTCTTTAACCTTTTTTTTCCTTCAGGTGGCAGCATAAAGGGACCAAGAAAGTCAGAATAGGACCAGAGTTGCACATGAGAGCATCTTACAATCACAATTGAAAGTACTAACGTTTTTATGTGTAACTTCACAAGGGCAAATACCTTACTGAACTAAATAATCATTCTATAGCAGGCAGAGCTGAATCACAACTCAGGAAATACCTCATTTTACAAAGCTATGTACACAAAGCCTAAGTTTCCCATTTTAATATTTTAAATTCTACTCTCAAAATTATATTTACAATTATAACCTGTGAATGTAGACCGCACTTCTACAAAGGCTCTAATGTTTACTATTTATTCTGCTGCTGGTAGCACACCCATCATTTTCTACAAAACTGATGTCTGATTGCTTTAGAGGCACCATACATACAGGACATACAGGCGTGCTTACATCAGACAGACTGAAGGGCTCTACAGTATTCAAGCACAAACATCTGAACCAATTACATGTAGCTGACTCTAATGTCCCTAGAAAGGAACAATCAAAAAGAATAATAGCATCTATTTCAAAAAGCAATGAAAGATGACTGTTGATATAGAGTAAAAGCACACAGACTTTGTAAAAAAGGTCAGATCCTAGCATTTCATCACTTATTTAGAAACCTAAAGGTAATTTAAGTTAGAAGTTTCACATTACTTGAGTTTAGCTTTATATAATGAAGTATTAATTTTCCCACACAACTGCGTATCCAGCCTAATGATACAGTTTCCTGAGGCATTATACGTACCACTCAGAAATGTTAGAATCAGTGAGAATATATTTATAAAGTTTCAGATAAGCCAGCTGAGCTCTGTACAATATTTTAAGAGCAATGGTTTTTGGGAGCCAAATTGAGAATTTTCGATGATTCTTAAGTATTTAATCTTCCATGTACAATAGAATTTTAAAATAATACAGTGCTTTATTGATGCTTTAGATATTATATTTTACCATGTTTTCAATGTATTTGCACTAATATTAAAGAAACAAAAGTACGAAGAAGAGGCTACCTTTGAATCAAGCTGAAATGAGAAAGAACGGCAAGCTTTAATTGCTACACTGACCCGCTGATGAAAGTGGTTTTTATCAGTTGCTGCCTTTGAACTACTATCCAAACTTGATGTAGCCGTAAGTAATTGAACCTCAACTGTGCAGAATAAAGCCCCCCATTATGTCATTCTTAGGGGAGGCAGCAAGGGAATTCTCTATACCAGGTATGTTTTCTGTTTCCCTGACTGACCCAGTTGCTGAAATTCAACAGCACTCATCTGTGAATAGCAGGGGAAACGATGGAAGAACTTGGCTTCCAGAAATGCAGCACAGCCAACATCTCCCACACAGTTTAATTCATCACTCATACAAAGACCCAGCTGGGAATGGATGTTGTCAGCCAAGCATAAAGAGGGACCATGTGGCATTTTGATCTCTAGCCAAATTCTGTTCAACTGGAATTCAATAAAGAGAAGTTGTTGCTGTTAAAAGTCCCCCAGTTCCAGAGAGCTCTGCTACCAACCAGCCTGCTGCTGAACTACAAAGGAGGCAGAATAAAAAACCCTCTCAGAGGTGCTTTATCATATCTTCTTGTTTTTAATGTGCATGCACAACAGAGGTTTAAAGTAGCCTCTCCAGGGACAGTGCAGAATAGGCAGAGCAGAATGACAAAAAAAAGAGAGGACTTCCTTTCCACATAGAACTCATCTCTTAGAATTCATACAGTAATGGTTAGCAGTATCCCAAAGCTTGTTAAAAAGGACATAGCATATGTAAAGCTGCACTATATGGCATTCTCCTCACGTCAAATAATATCATAAAGTATGCATGTTAAAAAAGTTGCTTTTTATTACATTTTAAGTAAATAGCTTATCTTTAAGAAAAAGATACTTGTGATTAATTGCAATCACTTTGCCCAAACTATTTCTCAGACAGAAAAACCTCAGAGCTACAAGAAAAGGAATGGAAGTTATAATGACTCAATGAGGTATGAAGAAAAGAATGAGAGAACCAATTAATGGTAGTCATAGTCATCAGTCACATATTTCTTACCTGAAGAGATGTAAGTTTGTGTCTTGAATCCACAAGGATTATCCTGGCTATAAGCAGCAAAATTGGATGAGAAGTCAAGGTATAGACTGATTCACCATCTAGAACCAGCATCTTCAGAATAGTTGCATGCAGCACTTTTGGCTGAAAGAAGAAGGGGGGAGGTGGGAAAAGGACAAGTTTCAGGAAACTTAAGTTGATAAATAATATAAAATAGAATTAGGAAAAATAACTATTCATGTATAAAAGTCTGCTCAAAACAATTTAAAAAAAAGACTGTCTCTTGAAGTCTTACTCTTTTACCAAGTCACGGTAAATTCTGCATTGTTTCTTGCTGTTCTGATACATCATGTCAACATGATCTGAAAGACATTGATTTCCTCCCACCTGAAATGCATATATCATTCAGTCAACTGTCCCTAAACACATTCCAGTAATATAATCCTTCCCATGATTTAAGGAGAAAAGCATCTGGTAAATCCATGCTGTTCAATTTGCAACCACAGAAATAAAATAATTTTATAATTAAATTAATCCTACAGCATTCAAATACACTAGGTATTCCTGCAGTAATGTCAATGTGTTACCATCTTCTTTCCCCAGAGGGAGCTTCCTGTTAGAGTGGCATCAGACCAGCAATACTAGTGCCATTCTTCCTGTTAACCAATAAACAAAAACCTCTCCCTGTTTTGGATGCATTCCTGTATGACATACACTACAGTAATTCTTTTACTTAATGGGCTTGAGGTAGCTCTCCAGGGAATGTGTCTCTCAGTGGTGATTGCCATCTGACAGTCACCTATTCTTCGCTCCCTTTTAATGCAATGAAAGCATTTGAGCAGCTTATCTTCAGGCTCAGGGAGATGTCCCCTCATCAGTTTATTTCTGATTCTCATATGGCAGGTTTCCTTTGCAAACTAAAAAAGTAGTGTCTTTGTTTCCAGACAGTATGAAAGGGGCAGGAAAAGGGAATGGAAGGAAAAATGTAGAGGAGGTTAAATGACAGTTTGCATTGAAATCGCTGGCCAGAGAAAGATTCTTAATCAGTCTACACAACCAGGGTAAAAGTTATTTGCATCACATTTCAGCTTTTACAACTAAATAAATACTGTTATTCTTAAGTTATATGAAACTCTTTTCAATACCTTTATCAACAGGTCACATTGAAGACAAAAATTATTAAGCCACAGAATTCCCCTAGTTCTCTTTTTAATAACAGAGTAATTTCAAGTTTATCCTGATTTGCTAAGGTATTTTTCAGTTTGTATTAACATCAAAAACACTTCTGCTTTGCAGACAATGACTTGGGACTTTATTTACTCTAAGGGGAACTCTTGCACAACATCACTGCAGTCATTTCAATCCCACTGTGGAAAACAAAGTTTACAACAGTCTGACAAGCCACTTGAGAATAAGGGAAACTGGCAAGCGGAACTATACCAGATCTGCCCCACCTCTAATGACTCACAAAGGAATAGCCTTAACAACATCTCTGATTTTGAGAGAGGAAAGTCATCATACAGTACTTCTAAAAGTTAATTTTTCAAATACACACACGGAATAGGACACAATACAATTTTCAGTTCAATGCAATTTTTTTCCCCATTGCACATTTTTGATTCTTTCTATAATCAAAGCAGACCACCCTTAAAATACTCAGTGGGAAAGCAAAGAAGATGAAAGCTTTGTTACAGAACCATTTTCAAAAACAGCCTTGCAATGCTAGAGTTATCTGTAATTGTTTAAGCACTGTAGCAACAAATTAATCTCAAATTCACATTTCAAGTTATTTTGCTGCAAAACCCAGCCCTGCTAATGTAACATTACAAAGAATGTAATGAGGGAGGGAGAAGGGAAAGATGATGACATGTCACAGCCTTGACAATAAGCCAACCAGTCTCGGAGCCAAAGAACTGCTATTTTCCATTTTAACAAATCCATGTTCTTTTCCATGAAACAAATCCCACACAGAAAGACTATCCTACCTTTTGGTGGGATAGTCTAAACCAACATTCATTCTTCTACCTTATGCTCTGAGACAACATTATCAATGTGGAATTTGCTGCCCTGAGGTGGTCTTGAAGATGAGAGACCAGCTACAAGAGGTAGACATCGAAGGTTTTACAACTTCAAGGACTGAATGGTCATGAATCCAAGTCCACAAAAATCTCTAAAACACTGATTATGGGTAAAAACCTTGTGCTCTTGTGTTTAAACATATAAGTATTCAATGGATTAAACCTATTGTGTAGCTCAAGAATTTCACATACCTCCATAACCCCACACTTGTTAATATAATGTTCCTGACCTAGTAAGCATGGGTTACATTGTTTAGTCTTTCCATTCTTCATCAAACTTGCCATCAAAACGTGCAATCATTTCATTCAGAGATAATTCTCTTAAAGCACAGAAACATATAAGAGACAATTACGTTATGACCATATGCACAGAAATCTCTGAGGCAGTCATCCAGTTTCTGCTGGACTTGCAGGTGGTTCTGTTCGACCACTTCTTGACTGAATACACATAGATGAAGCTCAACTCACTCTAGATAAACATTTTTTAATCTCTGAAGCACAGCTGTTTCTGTATGCAGCTTCCAACCAGCAATTTAATGGCTACTGTGAAGTTACTGCTACTAAAGCCCTAAATCAGCTGCAAGCTGGACAGTACTCTGGGCTATTTCAGTTTTCACAGTATTTCAAAGTATTTCCCAGCACAGCTGGTACCACCCGAGTAATGACAGTAATCAGAAAAAAACTTCTGCCATTCATGTTCAACAGCTCTAAAAATAGTGTGAGAATTTTAGTTTAGAGGATTTGTGCTCTTATCTCACTAATGACAGTGACTAGAAGCAAAGTTGAGCATTCAGTGTGCTTTTACTTCTGTATTGGGAACTGCTCTGGCCTTGCTGACATTTCATCAGCTCTTTCTTGGTCTTGGGGATCCTTCCCCTAAATCTAAAAAGGTAAATGCAAACATTAAGAAGCTGACAAAGCCAGACTGAAAGCTTGAAAAGACTTAATTACAAAATGGAAGGAGAGTTAGGGTGGAGACAAACAAATTATCAAATCAGGCAGTTGCAGTATGTGGCTACTAAGCCTTATATATTGAACTTCTCAGATTTTAAACAAAGACTACTGCACAATAATCTGCCATTTAACAAAATTAAGGAGATTTGTCTTTCAGATTAACAGAGGATGTACTGAAGTTACCTGCCAAACATTTAGTGCTTGAAAACAGAATTCACTCTTTAAGGGATGGAAAAACTGCTTCTGTTTGTAAAGGAAAGAAAGCTCCATGGGCGGCTGTCTCCAGTTTTATGATCCAGACTAGCAACAGGTAACCTATGCAGAGCTGAGTTGCAGACTAAAGGTAATAAAGGAGCACAAGCAAGTCTTGCCTGAGAGTGCTACATGTAAAAATAGTTATGAATCCTCTTAATCATATTCCCTATGAGGGCAACCCTGCCTCATTTCTAAGGGAGTATTTTCTAAGTAAAAGCATTAGGAATCCCCCTTCTTTTCTATATTCATAGCAAGGGAATGTAGGGCAAGACTGTAGGCTACTTTAGCCTTCACATTTAGTCTTTGTCATCCAATCCTACATTCCCCACAAGAGGGAGAAATCTGCAAAATCTTCAAAGCCTACATCTTGCTGCTCACGAGTATTGAAAAAATAGTATTTCTTTGGGATCAGACTGGAAGCTACAAAAAGTTCAGCAGGAACTGTTGTTATATGTATTTGGAGGATTCCTACCAGTTATTTACATGTATTACCAATTAACACGTTGAGATCTTTTTCCAGATGTAGTTTCTCACTGTTACTAGATATATTCTACTTGTGAATATGAAATCAGACAACAACAAAGCAGCTTGTCCTCACAACATTCTTACAGTCATCAGGAGTCTTAGTACTACTACACAGTTTTGTCCAGTTTGTCTCCTGAAAATACTAAACTCAAATGTATGAGCTAATACAAAGAAAATCTGAAACTTCAGGCAGAATAAATATGCTTCAACTTCAATAGCTCTGTACCTTTTATTCCCTTACATGCAAGAGATGGTGACAGTTCTTTTAAGACACAAGGAGCCCTTTACTTATTATTAAGTCACTTATTATAAGCACTGAGCTCATTAATAATGTTTTAATCTAATCCCAGCAAGTTTAAAATCAGAACTGCTAATCCGCTTTAACTGACATTCAGTACTTTTTAAATCTTCATTTAACAGAATTCACTCATTAAAAAACTTCAGCAAAGGAGCAGTCAGACTATTAACTGGTGTGGTAAAGTCTCACAGTTATTACAGAAAACTGAAATACACCTGATTATTAAAACACTACTTTTATGTGTGGATTACAAAAATCACAAGCCAGTTCTGCAGGACATAAAGTGGAATCCTAACAGAGCACTTGAATGCAATCATAATTTCAAGAAAAGGCTGGAATCAATTTGAGGAAAGGGAAATAATATATGCATACTCATGAATATTGTTGGTGGAAGACATCCAAGAGGCTCCTACCAACAACTCATCTAGAGAGGCTATTTTATTTGTTCTTCACTGAAATCAATTATACTCTCATGTAGTCTCATTGTACTCACAAGAAAAAAAAGTTATCTGGGAGCAGAAATGAACCTATGAGACTGACCCAGAGGTGAAACTTTTCAAAGACAAAAATGGCAGCAGTTATATAGCCTGAAAACATAAAGACTAATCCAATAAAGTGGTCTGAAAATAAGAATAACAGTTTTTAAAATATTCCTGAAATGAGACACTGTAGGGCTGAAAATTAGTGACATTACTTAGAGCAGCCTAAAAGAAACACAAAGACCTAATTTTTTAACCTTGCTGTGGGAAAAGATTTTAGTTTGAAAACCTGAAAAGTGCAAAGTCTGTTTAAAACCCAATTGTATCAGTCTTGATGACAGAATATGGAAGGTTAAAACAGATGGAGAAAGAGTTCTATTTTTAACCCACTTTTTCTGAGTATCTGTGTATGCAAGATAGGAAAGCTGGATTAATGAAAACACAAAAATGTCATTTATTGATATGTTAATTTTTACAGTGATTATATACTAAGAATCCTTGGAATTAAAAGTACATAAAGATAATAATTCAAAACATAATTCAAAAGCTTTTGAATTAACACATTTAATAAATAAGAGATTCTATGATATTATATTGTAGCACATACGTACTGAGTGCTCTTGGAAAAAAACACCACTAACATGTCAAGGAAGATAATACAAATAGCAGTAATATAAATAAAGGTAAACTTCTGCCTGAATGCATAAATAGCTAAACCTTGAAGCAATATCAAACTCTGATGCAGTGCCCATTAGAAATAAAAGTATGTTCAAGCCTGCTTTCCTCTATAATCTCTTACCAATTTAGTTTCTGCAATACCACCACCGCATAAGCAAACATTTTTCAATGCGTTACATTCACAGCCACAGGAGAAGTACAAGCAAAACTAAACAGATTATGTACTTCCTTATTCAACAGGGAATTCGTATCTCATTCTTCCACTAAGACAGATACTAAATAAGATTGCCTGAAAAAATGAAAGCTTTGGGGTGACCTAACTGCAGCCTCTCAGTAGCTGAAAGGAAGCTTTAAGGACAGAGAGAGACTATTTACAAGGGCATGCAGTTACAGGACGAGGGGGAATGGCTTCAGACTGAGAATAGGTTTAAATTAGATATTGGGAAGAAATTCTTTACAGTTGGTGAGTTGGTGAGGCACAGGCACAAGTCACCCAGAGAGGCTGTGGATGCCTCATCCCTGGAAGTGTTCAAGGCCAGGTTGGATGCGGCTTTAAGCAACCTTGTCTAGTAGAAGGTGTCCCTGCCTGTGGCAGGAAGGCTGAAGCAGGATGATCTTTAAGGTCTCTTCCAACCCAAACCATTCTATGATTCTATGAAGTAGTTAACAGGAATTATGAACACTGTGTTTTAGAGCTCTGTGAGCTCTGTCAGCAATAGCAATCCTATGAGCATCGTGCTGGGCTGCAGCCTCTGTGTTAGACTGCAGCCTGCACATGCACACTAACACAGAATATTGAGTTCTTCAGTAAACAGAAAACACAAATTAAAAGAATATTCTGTTGAATGAATGGAGTTAAGTTTTTTTATTATTACTATGTATAAAGCCAAATCGGACTCCTTTTCCCCTCAGAGGTAGCACATTTCAAAATCTGTGCTAACTCATTTCACACCCTAAAAGGTGTGGTACAGTTAGTTTCCACTGTTACTTATTTAGTCAACAGAAGATGAGATTTGAATTTCTAGCACCAAAAATCCAGAGCAAAATAAGCCTTTATATATACCGTGTCAGCTCTAAAAGACAAACCAAACTGATAAGCATCTATTTAAAAAAATAGGAGCACTGTATATATGTATACTGTACCTGAATTAGCTATTTAGAAATACAACCCTGCAAATGAACCTAAGGCAGGATCTCATGAATGATGGAAAACATGCCACAATAAGGCAACAGAGTGAAGAGCTTTAAGTGAAACTTTTCATATACTCAAACTTCCCCTCATTTCACAGCTCACAGCATTTACGCTGCTCACAGTCCATGCTTTATTCATAGTGAAATTCTAAATTCAGACTCATGCGTAGATTCAGCATTAGCAGACTACTGGTATGTTCTTCTCTGTGACATTGCAGTACTCAGTATTTTACCGCAGTCTTAATCCCCAAGGGAAAAAATTAAGAAGCTGTGCTGAACCACAGGTGAGGAGATCCACAAGATGGGCTGCTGTACTGCCCTGAGAAACAATATACACATCTCACTAAAAAAGTTAGGGTGTTGATTAGTTGCCTACATAAAATGATGCCGAAATAAATAAAACTGACAGTCATCAGTTTCATCTTCTGCATTCCCTTCCACTTCCAAAAGCTCTATTCAAATTAACATTTTTCTATTAATACTACTTCAATTCACTTGGCAATCAGGAGCCTAACAGGATACTGAGCATCCAAATCTACTGCTCTCTTAGCATCTGCCAAACACTCTGCTATTTGCAAGATATGCAGCTTCTACCTTTCCCTCAGGAGGGGAAATTTCTAAGCCTTTTATAAACATTTCTTTGATCCAGCTAAGAACATCTCCCAAAATAAACACATAAAAAGTTTATTGACTGCAAATGCCCTTTGAGTAAATGCTCACCTATAATAAAGATATCTCCCCATCCAAAATCAAGACTACCAGCAGGAAATAAGTAGAGGAATAATAACTACTTTTAGGACACTGCTGATATAACTGAAGACGCTTGCAATAGCAGGCAGTAGGATCAATGATTAGGGCAATTCATTCTAGCACCTCGTCTTGCAGATGTGCCTTCTCTGACATGTCTAATGGTTCTAGTTATTTGTTAAACTCAGTCACAATAAAAGGATAGCTTATTAAAATTCAAGTATACCTCACAGAATTTCTGTAACAATGCAGGTGGCAAAAAATCCTGAAGCTTTAGCTGAACAGGAGGCCCAGTCCAATTGCTTTGAACAAAGAGCTGCAAACTGCCCACACCAAGCAGAAACACCAGCCTCTGCCTGCAATATAGATAAGAACAGCAATTAGCAACATATGACATTTTTACTTAAGGTTACAAGAGCTGATTAAATCTGGTACTAATTCAAAACCCTCAGCCTTAAAAAAAACCCCACCAAAAATAACTCCCCTATGAGAATAATACAATGAATGTAGTATTTCAGAATGCACATAGGAAACTAAAAGGCTTGGAAGCATGTTTGTTTATAACAGTTGTAATTAATAACAGACATTTTGGAGATGGAGTTAGTTCACAAGTTTCAAAATTTCGGGCTGTACATAAATATCAGAGAACAGAAGATCAGTAAAGGATGCAGATAATCCATTTACAGTTGTTGTATTTTCTTATGATACACCTAAACCACAGCATTTTCAGAGAAAAGAAACTGCATATGTTCCAAAAGAGCAAGCTTGTTTTGATGTAGCTGATTATTTTCATTCTGACAAGAAAATTAAATGAACACCAAAACAGTTCAAAACTACCACCTCCAAGTGGATCCACATACTTTGGCAGCAAATATTCTCTCATTCAATAATGCTTTTAATTTAAATAATAGTAATTTATTGAAGATGAAATTATGAGACTTTGTTTCACTTCTGAAACAAGGTATGGCAAAGTTTTATTCACAAGATTAAGCTCATCTTACATTATTATATTATTTCTTTCTGCACATACAGTAACAAATACTTTATGTGGTCTGCAGAATGCAGTGCACAAGCTCTTAGAGTTTGTTGATTTAACAGGTGTAGACTATTAAGATTTACATAAGTTTCTGGTTTGTTTTATGTACTTTAATGTACTTTAATGACTTAACAAAAAACTGCATTATAAGGTCATGTGCCAACAAGGGCCCTAAAACATAGAGAACATGCCTCCCATCTACATAAAAAGTAGCATTTTAATTGTGCTGGTTTGATATAAACACTGCCATGTTAAGGAGCATAAATGAATGAGAAAAACCCAGTTCTTTTTTTTTCCTGTTAAACAGAAACTTCAAGATGCAACAGTCCTCCAACTGAAATAAAAGGATGAAGTGTTACACAACGCCTTAAAAACCAAAGTAAAATACAAAAGCCACACGCAAAAAAGCAGCTGGTGGGCAAGAATGTAACAAAAGACACAGAACAATAAGAAAGCAGGGGTGGGGAACATTTAATTGAAAAGAAAAAAAAAGAACATGGTCTTCAGTGGAGTAAGCAAACAAGAACTGGCACGAAGAGTCCTTGTTGAACAAGACAAGGTAACATTTACTAGCTGTCATATTCAGCCAGTAACTATCTACTAGGAAATATTTGAATACATATCTGAGATTATTACTGAACTTCCAAATAACTCAATAAGCACTAACAATTATTGTACACTGAATTACCCTTACACACAAAATATCTATGTTAGCATGTATTTTCTAATTTTTCTTCCATGATAAATTACGCTTCAAAGCTTCTGAAGGGTAACACAGAATCATCAACATCTGCACTGTGATTTGACACATGTACTCCAGTCTTTCAAAGATTCATTTTCAGTATTTTATCATTTATACTATTTTTACTAATAACATTTAATTGTTTTAACATTACTAATACCTATCTGGAAGGCAAACTTGCTTGATGTCTTGGCACATTTTTATCCATGCAGAATGTTTCTGCAACAACTGCTAACCAATGTCCATTACTTTGGCTGGGATACTGTTTTTCCACTGTTTAATTTGCCATCACCAATTTTTTCCCCCATTTTCAGGTTCATGACCAACTTCCAGTCCCCTTATCACACACTCTGTATCAGAAAGTCAATTTCCAGCTCTAATCCCTGCAAATACTAACTCCCTTGCCTATTTCCTACTTTTTCCAAGAATATAATTCATTCTCTCCCTGACTGCCCTTCACACTTACAATGCCGACCTGCAGATGCTTACCTCCCAAAGACTGCCTGAAAACTGCTCTTCTGTGCTGCCTGAAAAGCAACAGGGGGTCTGTTGCTCGTGTCTCCCTTAGTATGGTGATCTACATTGTTGAATTTATTTTGTATTTATCTTAGACATATGTCTCTATCTACTCACCTTGTTCTTCCTTTCTCTGTGTGAATGGGGGTTTTCCTGCCTTTTTTAACACTTTACACCAAGTCCAGTACAATCCTTCTCCATGACTCAAAATCAGATGCTTATATACACTCCACTCTAACATTCATATTGCTGTATCAAATCCTCCTCAAATTCAAAATAAAGAATAGTGCATTTGCATTTGAAACAGTAATGGATTTGCATATAATGCTAGAATTTACAAACAAAATAAGAGTAAGAAAATATTCAATAGCCCTGCTATGCTTAAGGTGTGATTAGGTTACAGGTTTTGGTTTGAGGAGCGTTTCTTCTCTTTTTAGTGCAGCCAGAAATTAAAGAAGTCCAAGTACACTTAAACATAGAATTGTTATTTTTACAATTCCTATACATCGAAGCAAGCTGAAACAGCAAGGATTTCTTCATTTCTGGTTTCCATGACACATGGCACACCAGTTAACCAATCATCAGATGTGCCAAGAGAAATACCAGAAATACCACTCAGTGTTCAGGTTGGGAAATCATAACAAACATTATTGTACGGATTTCTTTTGCAAAGTTTGGTATTAGTTTATATGTTGAATGAGGTAAAAGAATACATGGTCAATAAAAACCAGTGTTTATGCTCATTTCCTTGTTCCTTTAGGTTTGGGAACCTAAGAGACTTCCAAGTTGTTTTGCAACAAGCTATCAGAAAACAGTTTTGTTGTGTCCTGCACACTATTTCCTTCCAGTCTTTAGAATCAAACCATAGGTCAGGCAACGAATGCATCTCCTTCACATGGTGCTCAGGGGGTCAAAAGAAAAATTAAAAAAAAGGCATTCCCCCTCTACATGGTTACCATGTACCCTACTGTTTCATTCTCTACAATTTCCTATTTAAAATACCGCTATGAAACTACATTTTCTGTAGAAGATAACTGTTAATCACTAAAATGCATAGCAATAGAAGGAAAAAGTAAAACACAAAAACCTCCTTTTTAATATATTTATTGTAAGGAATGCTTCAATTTTAAGCTGTAAAGGTTAAAAGTGCCATAGTGAAAACATGTCTGGGGCAGGGGAAGGAGGCAAGCAGTTAAAACAATAGAAAAAGTTGCAGCAAATTTCAAAATGCTGCTAAATCATTTTCCTTACAGAACCATGGATTTGAAGTGGAAAAAGTCACAGGCTATGTCCAAAGAAATTACAGTCTAGATCCAAATTTTGAGCTGTTTTGCCCTCAAGCTGCTCAGTTTTAGCTTCAGAAAAAGAACTCCTTAAGAGTCCTTTTAACAATATTATAAAACCATACTTTGTACTGTGTTTATATTGTGCTAAAAGAATACGATTAACAAAATCCAACTTTCTGTTTCTGATTGAATTCAACTCCCACTGAGTTTTTAAATCTCCGGAATTATAACTTTCAATTCAAGGGGAAAAAATCATATATTTTAATTAATCCCATCGACAAAAAGTCACAAGAAAACCACTGTCTTACTGAATTTTCTGGGCTAGAATTCAAGAGGTTTGCTGCACTTCCTTTGAATCACTCAGTGGAAAAATGACATTTTATGCATTAAAAATAAATAGACAAAACCACCTCGCCATTGGCAATTCAAGTTCAGGGTGCAAAAGTTACATTTGTTCCTTCCATAAGGCAGGACGTAGGGCCTTCAAGTAGGAAAAGTAACTGTGTAACATATTTTAACCAGGAAGTCATCAGAGTACAGAGCTGTACACAGTACAGATTTAAGGGCTACAAGCAGTGCCTACCCAAAATAGTTATTTTTCTGTCTTTCAGATATACAACTTCAGCAGAAGTTTTCCTATCACAAGAAAGTTAAACTTACTTCCTTCAGCACCCAAAGCTTCTTAAATTATTATTAATGGAGTTTGAAAAATTCACTTGACTGCTACAAATGAAAATGTTTCTGGCAGATACTGATATGTTTTGAAGACTACACACTTTCACTTTGAATAAAACTTCAGGCTGTAATTTTGGGCAGAAAACCCTCTGCTTCTGAGAGGTTAAATACTGCAGATCTGCCTCCATATCTTCTGCCAAGGGGGCTTCTAATGCTGCCTAGAGTTGCAGAGCAAACAAGAAAAACCTCGAAGACCAAAGAACCAAAGCATGAGCAGCTAAGGAAAAAATTCCTTTGCCATTTGCAGCAGGAGAGCAAGATGACAGAATACATAAAAAGTTTCACTGATATAGATTATGATTACCTTCAAGAAGCTAAATAGCTCACAAAGGCAGCAACACATTTCAAGCAAGGATTTGGATCAGGATTGGGTCTGTTTCAAGTCCTGACAGATTTTTCTTTCCTTGCCACATTATTCAGAATAAACTATTGCAAGATGACAGAATCTAGCAATATTGAAAAAATTTCTCCAGCTAATATTTAAGAGTGACAGCACAACAAAGTAATTGAAAAAAAGAAACAAAAAAACACCTACAGAAAAAATGCATGGGGAAAACCTCTGAACTTTCCAACTCAGAAAACAGGAGCACATTATATTGTGTGCCACACTAGAAGATAAGCTTTTGACACACTATAATCACTAACAAACCTCAGCTCAATATTTCAGATGTGCTAACTATTTGTTTTTCTTCGATATTTTAACAAAAACTCTTGGGTTTATGCCTGCCATACCAAAATATGCATGTTTATACTCAGACAAAACTTATTGGCAAACATTACTTTCATTTTACTTTTATTTTTTTAACCTTTAACTTTATCTTGTGTTCTTTCGGCAAATTTTTTTCCACCTTCACCTTTTAAAATAAATTTGTATACATGTGTAGTTTTTGTTTCTATTATCCCTAGCTCGGCAGATTTCAGTCTACTCATTATATACACACAGCAAACTATAAACAGTAAATTCAGACCCATTAACAGCAACAATTAGCATAGGCAGTACAATTAACAGATAATCTATCAGAGAAAGTCTTGGGAAGAAAGTGATTAATGCAAGAACAGCACCCATGAGTAATATGTTATTCATTTTACAGTAAAAAGAGCAGAATAACCCTGTTACAAATGACATAGAAATACAGATGTTGCTCAGACAGTAACATTTTGTGGTACTTCAAGAAGTCACATAAATGTAATGCAGCATTCCAGAGAGGAAATTGTTAATGAATGGTTTGATGATATATGGTAAAATGAATTCATATTTGTGGCTTTGTCATACCAGCAGCTTCTGAGGTAATCATTCCAAATAAAGTTATTATTTGCAAAAACTCCTATATCACAATATCATTGTTTTTTTCACTGAATAGTAGTGAATAGATGCCCAAGGGAGTAGCTGGAAATAACCCAAGAAATTTTTAAAATGCTTTTTATAAAAATCAAACAAGGCCTCTATTAATCTTCCATATAATAAATAATATTTTCCACCTTTCCACATTATCAGCCTCTGCAGAACAGTCCAGATATGCTAGAATCTGTTTCTCCAAATAAGTGTCAATGTTCTCCTCTGACACAGAAGACACACTGAAAACACTGCGGATGGCTGAATTGGAAAACATTGCCTCGTATTTCCCATCAAACATCAACTGCAATAATGATCCACTTTCTGAAAGAGAAAGAAAAAAAAACAAAAACCACAGAAATCAGTGTCAACTTTGAAACAATTTAATCTTTCAAGACCTATTCAAACAAAAATATATACCACTCCCCTTTGGCAGTAAAATCCTATAGATAAGACAATAATTTCACAGACTGGAGAACTCACTGAGGGGAAATGTAACAAATAAAAATGGTTCGATATTTGCAGAGTTCAGTGAATAAATGCTTACATAAAACTGCAGAAACTACTCAGTCCTTCATTCACATGTTTAGAATATTCACAAAGAATGTTCAATATGATTCGATCTTTTTAAAATAATTATTTTCCTATGATAACTAAACTATTGCAATGAGAAGCCTCCACATGGAGCAAATTCTCAGGAGGAACCACTAATAAGGCTTTAGATCCATGAATATTTCTTAAGCCTTTCAAGGCAAAGAGAAGTCACGAAATGCTATACACTTAATTTCTAAGAAGCCTGAGACCTATCAAATTCTTCAGCCAGGCTACCAATTTGTTCACAGAGGATATTTTCCCTTCTTTCTTCAGATGTGCTACAGTGCAATCAGCCCAGCAGCTGTTAGAACAATTTAACCATGTTAAAACCTTCTACTCTTGAGCAAACCAGGATCTGCCTACGCTGCAGCTGTGACTACAACTCATAGAGATGCACTGACTGGTTTTAGAGACTAAATGATGCAGATGTCAATACTGGTACAGCTGAGGAAATGCAGAGGTCTGCAGAGGGTAAGTGCCTTAGTATTATTCTGTGAATCCAACTAGGGACTGCAGCTCTCATGCTCTCAGTGTTACCACTGCTTCACTAATATTAGTAGCTGAGGCAGCCAATTTAACACTAGCCCAGGTATGGACCCACACAAGCTGCAGCTGTGCAAAGAAGTAATCCATATATCAACTCCAAGCTCATTGAGCAAAAACAAGTTTTCTAAATTTTAGAAACACAAGAAGACTAAGCGCAGAACCAACTTCAATAATAGCAACGGATGACTCTGTAGGAATGGGTGATAGAGAGTCATCCATACTAATATCTCTGGACCACTCCCTTGACCACAATTTACTTTTGTTTTCTGCCACAAGGACCTACTGGATGATATAAGAGATTATTTGTGGCAGATTATTTAAAAAACACTTTGAGCTCTACTGGAGGGCCATATACAAAGGAATAGCAGTGGTTCTGCAATGCTACTGACATCAATACTCAGAGAGAATAGAGAAAGCAAAAAACTTTCCCCAGTCTGTGCTTTGGGGTTACTTTCTTTCATCAAACGACAACTTCTATAGATTGGATTACAGTTGCCCAGAAAGGCAGTGCTGTAGTTTGTAGAATAAACTCTGGGCTGTAGAACACTAATGAAGAATGATGAAATTTTTCTCTTTCTGGTAACACAGCTGTAAGCACATAAAATTTGCTTTTGATTCTTTGTGTTGCTTCTTGTAAGACACTATACAAATTCAAGGTCACAGGTTTTAAATTTATTTTCAGAATCATCAATAGGAAGAGCCCATGTAAGTGATAACTAAGAATCACCACACATCCCACCATTTTCTCTCTCTACTGCAAAACAACTTTCTTCAGCACATCTTATTGCAGCACACTCATTGAAGTACCTCAAAGCTAAAACAAAAAAAACCCCAAACAACAAAAAAGCAAGCAAAGTATCTCCACATCACAAACCGCATGCACCAGTCTCAGTGAAAAGGTAAGATAGACCTGACAGATGTCAGTCACATCAGCTACAATCCCTGGGGCAGTACAAAGATTAAGGCCAAATAAAATGTAACATAAGGAAAGAGAGATGATTAAGTCTGTAGCGTTCTTTCCCAAAATTCAGTAAGTGCTTAGGTAAGGATAAATGAGACTTTCAATATGCTACAAGCTCTAAGCATGGCACATGACTCGATCACAGGTGTATTTTTAGCCTGCCTGCAATACAGAAGCGCCTTTTCACGACAAATGTTACATTTTAAAAGCTGCCCTGCGTTCCCCTGCAGGAAAGCTGGGTCAGCGACAACCTAATCAAGACGCTACTTTCCATTGATCCCCCCAGCAACTACGACAGGATAACTAACACATACAGAACGGGCAGCTCAGGCCAGGTTTCCCTGCCCCAGGGAGCGGGTTTCACCTGCTGGCCAAGCTCAGAGAGGCAGGCCGGCTCTCTCCTGAGGCGGGCGAGGGCAGCGCTGCGGTGAATGGCCCCCACCCGGCCCGGGGTGCGGGGCCCGGCCCTGCCCCAGCCCCACCAGCCTGCGTTCCGAGGAGCCCCCGGGAGCCCGGCCAGGGGCAGAACGGGCGCCAGGGGAGGCACGGCTCTTTTCCGCGGGGAAAGGAGCGCGGCCAGCCGCGGCCCCGGCTCAGCCCGGTGCGCCCGGACACCCACAGGGAACGGGCCCTGCGCCCGCGGGGCCGGCGCCTCCCTCACCTGCGGCCGCCACTTCGCCCTGCTTCCATTCCAGGGACTCCGCCGCGCTGGGGAAGCCCCTCAGCAGGGCGCGCTCCAGGGCCAGCATGGCCCCGCGCTCTCCCCACCGCCTCGCTCGCTCGCTGGCTCTCTCGGTGTCCGACAGCGGTGCGGGGGGCACGGGAGCCTCAGCCCATGTGCGGGACGCGGCCGCTGGGAGCCGCCATGACACCCGCGCGGGGCACGCCGGGAGGCGCGCGAGGCCCCGCCCCCGCCCGCCGCGTGCCACCGCCCTGCGGGCAGATGGGGGGGGGACACATGGGGGGTGGTGGCACATAGGGGGGTGACACGGGATGTAAGAGCTGTGGCCCTCGGGGAATGCTGCCCGCCCGCCCCCGGGAAATAAACTGCTGGGGAGGGAGCGGGGTAAGGGAGGGCCATCCCGGGGCACACGGCACGGGGGTGCGAACAGGTGGCTCTGCCATGAGGGGGACTCCGCAGCCGCCGTGGGCACCGGATTCCCAAGCTCGGTCACCCGCACAGCAAAGTGTCTCCTCATGTGCAGGTGGAACTTCTGTGCTCCCCGAGAGCAGCCTGGATCCATCCTCCTCACAGCCCACCTTCAGGTATCCCCACACCCTCCGTGTCAGCCCTCCCCGGGCCCCGGGCAGGAGCGGGCTGAGGTTCCCAGCCCTCAGGGCAGGATGCTCAGGACAGGCTTTGGTCTGTCCCTCTGGTTATTTCAGCACCTCTCCAAACACAGCAATATACATCAATACGATCCTGCCCCGTCTGTCCTGTGTGTACCTCAGAGGTGGAGGGCAGAGGCCAGCGCTGTCCCGCTCCTTCCAAATGGAATGGAGCAGCTGGAATAGTGCAAATGTTCTCTCAGAACCGCTGATGAAACCTAAGGGCAAATCAAGTCAGAACACAGAAGGCCGTCACATCAGGGGGCAAATTGTTGTATATATGAGAAGATGAATGCTCTGAAAATTACTGTAAAGGTGTAATTCATTCTGCTATTAGGTGTGGTGTGTAGCATTAAACAATTTGTCAATCTTAGTTTGTTATTTTTAAAAAATTAGAAGTCTTTTCATCATGCTTCCACATCTAAGATAATTTCTTAGGGCTGTCAAGCCCTGAAACAGGCTGCTTGAGGAAGTGGTTGAATCACCATCCCTGGAGGTGTTTAAAAGATGTGTAGATGTGGCACTGAGGGTCATGGCTTAGAGGTGGGCTTGGCAGTGCTGGGTGAATGGCTGGATTTGATGTTCTTAAAGGTCTTTTCCAACCAAAACAATCCTATGATTCTATAATTATTACAATTTGAGAAAGACTTAATGCAGCTTTTTATTTAGATGACTGTAATAGCTTATTTCCTATATGGGCTTTCATAGAATTATAAAACTATAGAATGGCCTGGGTTGGAAGGGACCTTAAAGACTTCCACTTCCAGCCCCTGCCATGAGCAGAGACACCTCCCACTAGACCAGGTTGCTCAAAGCCCCAACCAACCTGGCCTTAAGCACTTCCACGGATGGGCCATCCACAGCTTCTCTGGGCAACCTGTTCCAGTGCCTAGGCTGCTGCCTATACAAGCCATAATTTCAAGTTTAATTTTAATCAGATTTATAATACAAACATGCATTTGAATAAAAATGCTGCTTTTCAACTCAATTTCTGACCTGAAACAATCCATTCTATTTGTATGAGTTTGGACAAGCAAATGGAAAGAAATTTATGGGGTTAATAGATAGCCATCAACTTGCTGTTGGTTCCAGGAACTGCAAACCAAAATAAAATTCATCCTGGAAGTAATGTGTTACAGACGTTCTTAAATCATAGCAAATAATTCAGTTTCCATGTCCTGTGTTAGGGAAATCATGAAATTAATTATGTTTATTTTGAAATTCAGTGTTAAGACTGTCTGAAATAAAAATTATTTTACTTGCTTACTCTCTTTGTGTATAGCAACTGGACTTTCAGTACGAAAAATGTAAGCCAGGAATTAGTCGAATTCTTTGTGTTTAAATATAACTTACTATCAAATTTCTTTCCCTTACAATTAATAGGTATGCATCAAATGTGCATAGATGTTCTAAAATTCAATGGATACATATTTAAGTGAAGTCTGATTAAAATGTAAAATAGCACTCCTTTTTGGCAGTGTACTCGGAATATTTGTCAAAACACAACTAAGAATTTAGAAAATAATTGAAAAATACATTTCCATGGTCTGTTGAAAATATTAGCAATTCCTCTTGTGAGATTTTGTGCTTTTTATTTTCAAAAAAAACTCGTAAAGTAAAATTTTCTGTGGAGAAATAGTTGTTAAATATAATTCCTTAAAAAAAACAAGATATGTTTAGCTTTCTTTCTCACCTCTATTACTTCTCCCGATGTGTGGGGTTTTACCCTTACAATTCCGTTCTGGAAGCATCTGGAAGCTGTACAGGACTGAGGGCAGGAGTACCCTGGCAGGAATTAGTGCCCTGACTGACACTGCACTGATTGTTCTGCTGATGTAAAAGATGATTTGGGTTGCTTGTCAGTTGCCATTTGCCACAGATATACTGCAGTGTGCTACTTAAGCTTGCTTCCCTAAATTATTTGAAGAATATACATATATTTCTCAGAGAACAGTCAATAGTTCTGTTTGGATTTAAGGATTGCTTGTGCCAGTTGGTTCAAAGGGAGGGAAGCCTTTTGCAGTACTGTGTAGCACAGATTCAAGATTTTAGCACAGTGCTTCTTCTTACTTCTAAGCAGGCAGTAGATTATCAAATCTTCTGATATGGGAGTTTTCAAAGAATAACCTTCATCTTTAAGTTTTTTCCAAGAGTGTAAGAAAATTATCCATATGAGGTGTTGCACTGCTGTGATATCTAAACTAGCACATTTAATGTCACCTTGCAAGATATCTGTGCTGCTGTGTTGATGCAGTATTTATCTTCCCTTGTGTTTTTTTTTTCCTAAAGCTTTTTGAAACAGATGATCTCCTTGTGGACTATCAAAAAAATGCTGAGCATAGAAACCAGATTGTGTACACTTCAATTAATTGATATTAGCATACACATTTATTATTACATTTTTAACAGCAAAAGCTGCTGTTACATGATTTTTAAATTCATTCTGAATTCTGTGTGTCAGGTGTCTGGGACTGCTGAGGAGAGAAGCAATTGTGTTGTATACCATTTTTGAACAGTAGTCGACTGGCTATTTGAGGAACCAGGGAAAGGGGAGGAATTGCTGAGTAGAAAACCAACTCATTGGTATAGCAGGGTGGAAACTTGCAAGATTGTGCAACCAAACTTCTGCAGTTCTGAAAAGCATATTTGATGTACCTGGTGAGAGGAGGGGAGATACAAGGCTTGTATTGGGGAATTCTATTGGTTTTTCCTGCTTTGGCCCTGTTAGTTCAGTCAGCCTCTAACCCAGTAACCAGTTAGTCTTTGTGAATCATCGTATTTAAGGTTACATCACCTGGAGTTACAGTATCAGAAACATATTTCAAGCTTGTTGGAAGCTTAATGGCCCTCAGAAGTCATCAGCTAAATGTTCAAACTCTATTGGTCAGTTTTGCCAAGTCAATGCACAGGCCCTCACCATAAGGAGAGTGGTGACCCCTCAGAAACCTTCCCAGCATATCTACAGCTTGTCCAGTTACATTTGCAATTTAAAAATAAACATAAGCTTACAGTCTTGAGGTGACAAAGACAAAAGAATGGCAATTTTCATACAGATGATATGACCTACTAGCTGTATATCTCAGTCACAGGGGTGGATGTGATGCTTGACATGCATTATAGTTGCTTCATTACACTCATCAACTAGCATTGCATCCACTGAGTCTCTCTGACCAGTTTACCAACTTGTGCTCTTGCTTCCCCAAACCCTGAATGATACCATCACTGCTCAGTCAGTGAGGTGGAGATAGAGAAGCTACTCTGCTAATGTGCTAAAACAGTACTGGTTAAGAGAATCTTCTCTTACAGCTTTATAAAGCAATAACAGGGAGAGTTAATGTAGGCCACTGCACAAGAAGAAAAGAAAAGGTGATTCAAACTGCTCTTTGGGAATTTACAACAAAGAACATGGCCAGTTGCAAACAGCCCTGGACAGCTCTTCTCTGGTATTGTGGTGACTCTTCTAAAAGTGCTGACATTAATCTTCATTAGTGATTTAGGAAATACTGTGTACTAATATTACTGGATCTCTTTTTGTATGGTATCCAAGATCAGTAAATAACTAGATAAAGATGAAAAAGGTCTCCAGTAAATATATAATCTGTCAGTAAAACAAAATGGTAAGATCTGAGGTGCAGTCTTCCCACTCTTAATAAGTTAATTTTTCTAAAATTTACCCATGTGTTTACTACTGTCTTTCCTGATGTCCTTGAATATGTATTTGCTGATCATTTTGCCAATGTTTCTCTGTTCCTTCTTTTTTCTCCTTTTTGTCACATCAGAACTTACCTCATCTGAACTTTTATAAACTCATTCTTACCTGGTTAGTGAGCAGAAATTGCTCTACCTCAACTATGTAACATCTGTGAATTTTTAGATGAAAAAAACAAAGCTTATGTGAAAATAATTCAATTTATTACATAATAGCCACCAAACTCTTAGATGTTGCCGTGTACTTTCCAATATGATTCTTCCAACTAAACAGCATGAAGGATTTAACTTTGATAGGGGTATTTGCTTAAATGCTGTGTGGTAATTCATAAAAGAGACAGGAGCATTCTGCCTGATGAGAAGTGTATTATCCTAAAAACTTCCATTTGGCTAACAGCTTTGCCAAATAGCACAAAGAAGATGTGGTTTGATGTTTTCTATTTGGAGAATGTCTCTTAGCTTGGACTTCTAAGCAAAATAGGAGCAATGTTTTGGATGAGGAAGTATTTAGTGATTGTGGGAGTGGTGCCCTATATGTCAGAGAAGTACTTTTTGCCATCTCTGTTTTATCTATCTCAGTTGAATTTGTTTAAATAAAAATTCAGCACAGTTTTGTAGTGTGATAGAATTATAAGAGGAATAGAGTCTACAAGAACCAAATGTTAAGGCAGGAGGCCTCAAATTCTGGAATTGTCTGAAAATTACAGAAATCCAATTTTTCTAGTAAATATACTCTAGATGATCACTTGTGCAATATTTATGAGAAGTTAATGTTTTGTGGTAGTTTCAAATGTCATTTTGGACAGCACAGAACATCGCCGAGGATGCTGCTGATCCTCCAAAGTTTAGTGTAGGTGAAACTGACTGCAAATTTTAGAAGTTGCAAAGAAAATGTTCTAGTAAAATACATAACTAAATTATATTGGAGGGAAATAGGTGAGGAGACTTAAAACAGCAGTAGATCTTACTGGCCTTTATCAACCTAACATCTGCACTAAAAGGATTTATGTATTTTCTCCATAATGAGTTTCTCCCTAAATCTTGAAACTACTAGCTTCTTTGAGGATTATCTGCCCTGGCAAGAACAAAATCAAGATAAATGTTCTCCTTAAAAACCTACCTCAAAATGCCTGTCAATATTTACTATATATTTATAACTCAACACAGTGACGGATTGATGAGATCATTACAGTGGATCAGGATGACTCATTTCCCTGTCCTTCATGACTGCTTCTGCTGAGCTCTTTACTTCACCTGCCGGCCCAAAGGAGAAACTCTGACCTGATCTAAGCAGGCTTCCAGAGAGCTGGAGGAAATCAATCCATCCTTTTATCGTCCCTGAGGATGTCCAAAGGATTCATCAGATCTCACAAGTTTTCTGTGTACTGCCAGCACCCGTGATGCACTTGAGATTTTTCATTCGTCTTGCACAGTTGTTAATCATTAGCCTCTACAAATATCAGGAAATCTGTCTGTCTTTCACAGTCCCTTACTTTTCACAGGCAAAACTCTTGGTATCAGTAAGATCATGCTTTAACTTTCATTGATAACTCATGTACAATCTTTCAGATCCTATGGTAAAGTGAACGGTATCTATTATATTCCAGTCCTCTTCCAGGTTTCCTGTGGCTTGTAGGATGAAAATATGTTTCCATAAGTTTTCCAACTGTTGTGCTCAGTAGCAGAATTATGCCTTACTTTTGTTGCTGTGGGAAATTCTTTCTTCTTTTTTATGCTGTAGGTTTAGAAACATTCTAGTAGGGTTATGACTAGGGAGCAGACTAGAAATGTATGTGATGAGAAAGCACTTTTTTTACCTACTGTGTGCCAGTACTCTGCTGATCTCTTTATGCATCCATTCTGTTCAAAGGCTGACCATAGCAATTTTTCATAAAAATAGATTAGGAAATAGCATGTCCATGTCTACATGTTAATTTAAATTCTACCACAAAACAAGCTACAGGGCATTGTGACCATACTTTGAACGTGAGGGTAGGGAAAGCATTCACACTGTCCTCAAAGACAGTGTTCACCTGAAAGAAAGGCAGTTGCTTCAGATTTAAGTTGCATCTCAGAGGAAGAGCTCTTCTTGTTCAGCTTTATTGATAAAAAAATTATTAACCACAAAACAATTCTGGTTTTTGGTCCTTATCTAGTCTTGGGTTTAGAATATTTGTCTGAATTGCCTAAGGCTCTATATGGCTATATAGTGCTTCTAGGTTTACTGATAAAGAGCAGCCTGAAACCAACACAGTCACTTTACTAAGGAACCAAAGTTGTCTAAAACCAGATTTGCAGTAACAAATTTGGAAAAGAAAATAAAAAAAATCTTATGAGAAGATTGTTAATGTGGGACTCTTAAGAGCTGAAGAATACTTTTTATCTTTTATAGATTCACACATAGCAAAAATACATTGGTGGTCTGACATCCCAGAGCGGCTTTGAATTGTCTGAATCACAAAGCTGCATCATAATGACTCATTGCATACTGACATCCCTGCTGGGAAAGAACTGCTGTCTCTCCCTTGTAGCAATTTCATTTGTATTTGTAGCACATTTTTGTTTTCTCCTCCCAATGAAGTTTTTGTCCTAACAGGCATCTACAGTCAAGCTCGCCTTCTTGAAGAAGACTGGCACCATTTTTCAGGTGCAGCAGGTCATTTATTTCTGTATTAGAAGCAAATATTCAGTCCTCCAAGTCAAAAAGGAGTATAAAATCCTACCTAGTGTCTCCAGGGACTTTGCTATAACTGAATTCCTTCCAGGGCAAACACACAAAAACCAGATGCAGATTTGTACTGTTTCTATATGCCATTTCTTTATATATGTAAATATATATGTATATATATCTCTAAACCCTTTAGAACAAAGATGATAATCCTTATAAAACAAGCTTCTGCACAGCCACCAATAGAAAAGCCTTTCAAAAATAAAATGACCGACCGGTGCTATGAATTCTTTGTATTCAGTTCCAC
This sequence comes from Campylorhamphus procurvoides, assembly GCA_013396655.1. Lineage (NCBI taxonomy): Eukaryota > Metazoa > Chordata > Aves > Passeriformes > Dendrocolaptidae > Campylorhamphus > Campylorhamphus procurvoides. Next base: position 1,377,252 of record WBMV01004761.1, read on the forward strand.
TCAGCTCAGAAACTATCCTGCCTGGGATGAAACAGTACATATGCTCTGGGTTTTGCCACCATACATCAGTGAACAAGTGAACCAAGAGCAGCACACAAAGTAGATGCCTTGCTAACCATATGTTCTTCTAATCTCTCTGGATGTAGATGAGGCATTGTGTTTTCAGGGCAGATCTCCAAATTTATGCTGGGGGCAGGAGGAAGGGAACTCAATACATCCTTTTTTCAGAAATCATCATGATGATTTCTTTCCCCCTCCCTCTTATGGTTATCATTTTCTATGACCTTGGTGACATAGTGGGTGATCTGTCCTTCCACAAAGTCATCAGAATTGTTGCTCACTGCATTTTTCACAAGGACTTTTCAGGTGGATGTTGGTATTACCGCCAAATCCTTGTCAGCATACTTGTGCTGAGAGCACATGACTTAATGTCTGGCAGAAGTCCTACAGGATTTGCTTCTAAAAATTGATAAGCCCACACAGGTTGAGGAGAGATCAGGCCAAAGAGGCATAGTGGAGTGCCCTCCTTAATAAAACACCCTTTCTTAGAACTGCCAAGGAATAGCTTTGGGTCTCTGCTGCTACCTGTGTGCCTGGTCCGCTCCACTGAAATCATATGCAGGAAAAGGGAGATGAGATCTATCATGGATGGTTGTGATCTGATACATAAGCATGTTTAAAACTATGTATTACATTTTCAGTGCTGCTCAACCATACTGTAATGCTTTTCAGTGCAATGATTTTGGACAAATGATTCAAAGCACTTAGTTAAACGCTTCTCCCAAAAAAACCCCAAAACAACAAAAATGAACTTTCCCTCCTCTTCTTCCTCGCTCTTTTAGCTTGTTATCTCACTCCCCACTCTGCACCCAGGCAAAGCCCTAAAATAAGTAATAAGCCTCATTGTGGGAATGACACCTGCATGACCTTAGAAAGACTAGGTAGAATTACAACTTTGATTGGAATAATTGCTGCTCTTTTTAGATGTTTCTTAAAGTTCTATATTATTCAGTATTTATGGCACTAGGTGTTTCATCTACTAAAATAACACTTTATTGCTTTTCTGTAAACTTAGAAATGTTAGTAACAATTGTGTTGCTTTCCTTCTTTTCTACAGATAAACGTACTTTCTAATAGTTGAATTTAGTTTGCAGTCGACATTGAGACTAACTGGCACGGAGCCAGATTCTGATAGTATCACAGTGTGCTACAGGCCAAGACTTTATTTAGTCTGGCTTTTAGTGTGGACGGATTCTCCTCTAATGTCATCTCTTTGCTCCTGACATAGAATAATAGCTAGTTCTATTTACATCTCATTTTCAAGCCGTAAAATTTCTATTCTAATACCAAAAAGGCAAGAAAAGTACAGGATAAAGATAGTGTCCTTGCTATTGTTTCTGGGAGAATGCAGAGACGTGCTGGGGACTTGATTTTCTTCCCACTCTCTGGAAAATTAAAAAGTTAAAGGTAAGATAAGGCTGTATCTTTAAATCACCCAATCAGTATAGCAATACGTGTTCATTTATGTAGTGAAGCTTTCCAGTTTCCAACTTAACTGCATCTATTGCAGGGATTTAGTATGTGAAACCTGAGTTTTGCACAGACTATAGGGCCTTATTAGGGAAGTTACACCTAGGTTATCCTTGTAAGTAATATTGTGTCTTTTTTGTTGTTTTTAAACATGATTTTCCCCTTTTCTATCTTCTTACCTTTCCTTGCAACCATTTTCTTCTTAAAGTTCTTCTTGACAAAGTAACAAAATGTATTCCCTGTGTGTGTGTGTCTTTCTCATTTAATAAGCCATACTTTCCACCATTTTTGGCAGTCAGGTTTCTGGTCTTTGAAGGTTTACAATCAGTTACTTGGGAACTATGCTGCTGGTTTTGTTTGGTAGTATTTGTATTATCTTCTCTTTACTGCTTCGTGGGATTTCAGCTTTTTATGCATGGGATCTTTAATCACCATTTTTTGGCATCTTAACATCTTGAATTAATTTAAGCAGATGAAAGAGATCAATAGGTAAGGTCTTAAATATTCTTGATGGCCAGATGCTCCTATATTTTGCATGCAGAAATCTTCCAGCTGCTGTCAGCTTGACAAATGAACTGAGTTTTGAATGTGTCCCCTGTTTGCTTTAATGGCTGAGCATTCAGATATTCCAAACTGTGTTCTGTCTCTGCATTGAAGTGCATAGGCAGGGAAACTTCCTGTTTATTATATAGTACATGCCTGATTTAGTGCCCTCAAATTGTTAATTTTAACACATTTGTAAGTAACCTCAGACTTACATTCTAAAACCAGGATCTTTTAGCTGCTTCAGACTTGCACAGGAGGCACTTCAAAGAGGAAGAGGAGAAGCTTATTACAGTACATGGCTTTTGAACTCTGGAATTGAAAATTACTTTTTTTTGTCGTCTCTGTTCCTTAATATTATTTGTTGAATTTGCTACAAAGTTGGTTTAAATCAAAACTGTCTAACCTTGGGATGTATACCGATATTTCAGTTGGTCTTAGATATTATGGCATGATTCCAACCTTTGAAAAGAAACTTAAAAAATCTATAGCAGTTACTATATTCTCTGGTAGTATTTATGGTGTTAGCTGGTATCAAAATACACGCTCTGTCTTGATGTAGGAAGGTCCCACACTCAGAATGTGCAGGGTACCTGTTGCCACTATATAAAGCCTACAGATTGTTGACGCATAAGTTGGAATATAATACAGCATGTGGAAGCAAAATGTAAAAGACATTATAAACTATGTTATCATCATTCTACTAGAGAAATGGTTGTAAAATACCATACATTAGATATCATAAAGATGTTATTGTTGCTTAATGACTTAGAAATACAAAAAGAGGTAAATCCCACAGGTCTAAACACAGCCAAAATCTCTGCCAACACGCAATTTGGATAGAAGCCATTTAACCTCCAGGAAAAAGTCCTGCCAGAAGCTTGGACTAAGAGCGTTCAGACTCACTGCCTAAATAAATAGACTTCAGAGTCTATTGGATGATGACGATATATAAACACATATTAACAAATCCTAATAATGGGATAATGCCAGCATCTTAGTCCTATGTAGGATTGAAAATAAACAGAACACTTTATGTTAGGGGGTAGAAAGAAGCTATCCAGCCCCTTTAGTACGGTCCTTACAAGCCTGATTTGCTAGGGAAAACAGATCTGTGCAGTCTCGTCTTGCTGACCATCCTCATTTAATACATTCAGAACACACTGACATCATTCAGCCAAACTTTAACAGAGGCATAATTTGTCTCTAAGATTATTAAGTTTCTTCTAGGTTTGTGAAAAAGCTGGAGAAGAGAATTTTGTTGGTCTCCTGCATGAAAACTTTTATATTATTATGTAACGGAGAACTCAAACTTGAGGTGGGTGAGTGGCGTAGGAAAGGGGAAGCATTAAATGCTCTGAGAGAAAAAAATACTTCATTTGAAGTCTGCAGTCAGCTGAGATACAAATCAGTTTGATGGCACTGGCCCTTGTGTATGCAAAACTCCTGATTGAGTTCCATCACCACGGTCCTTACTGTTTACAGCACACACATTTGGAAACTCTTTACTTTTCCCATATCAGCAATGCAAGCCACCATCAGAGTTCACTTCTGTACTGTGTAGCAATTAGCAGTAGAACTTCATTTCATAGCAAGCTTACATTTAAGTCTTTTCCTCCATAAAAACGTATATATTCAAATCTCCAGATTTCATTTCTAAACCAGAATTTGTTACTATAACTCATGCAGAAGATTGGATTCTTATGGACAGTGAGTGATTTTCTCTGTACACTTTTCCGGTGTTTGCCATTGTTACCGACATGCTCCAGACTTTCTAACATGGAGGATGCTTTGCTTCAGATTACTGGCACAGACTTGAAAAAAAAAAGGTTCTACAAAAACACCAGGTAAAGAGGAAGTGTGAGAGGGAGAGATGAAAAAGAAAGGCTCTACATTTTCTCTGGTGAGTCAGATCTGCCAAAATCCTTGGATTGCAAAATGGACAATTATTTTCTTTTGACATTTCCTTAGTTTCAATTGGGATGCAATATATATTCTTACTGAATTACCTTTGACTGTCAGCAGGGCTTAGTAGGGGTGTATGAGTAAAGTATATAGTATCATCCATGATCTTGCAGTTTATCATTTAAATTAAAAAAATGGGAAAAATTGAAATAGTCCCATAAAATACCCTCACTGCGCCTGCCTTTACAAAGGAGATGTTTTCTCTAAGTTCTGTGTATTTCAATGGAATCCAAAGTTAGTGCTGCCACAGGGCACTTTCATGGTGGTTTCCCAGCCCCAGCAGCACTGGCTGCTTCCCTTTCACATTTAATGCTTTGTTTGGACCCTGAAAAACAGCTGTGAATTTCTGGAACAGAGTTTCTTTAAGAAAAGGACTCCTGTTTTTCACTATGTAAGAGGTCATAATTCTGAGTTACAATTTTAAAAATGCTGATGACAGGGTAGGGCTTCAATCTCTGGACAAGTGTTTGAGGTCAGAATTTTCTTCTTTTTTTTTAAAAGAATAGTAACAATTTAAAGCCAAACAGAAATAACTGGGTTTTAAAGGAGTTTTCTTTGAAAATTTTTTTTGCAAAATTTCATCTCACTACCAAATATGGTGGTAGGGAAAGTCAAATATAAAACATTTTGTGTTGTTGCTTTTCTGTAAAAAGAAAAACCTAAAGGAAATTAGAAAAGATAAGATGTTACTACTCCTCAGTTGCATAACTTACAGGACTCCTAAGTCAGTTTGTAGCTGGCTTCACATTTTAACCCAAAAGAACATGAAATTCAGCTTTCATAGCAAGAATGATTGTAGGTGACATTCAGAACTTCTCTTCTGAAAGAGCCCACCAAGAGCTTGGGGCCAGCCAAGCTTTTCTCTTCCTTGTCCTTCAGACAGCAAAAAGCAGGAACCACAGCCAAAAATAATTGCTGAAAAGGATTTACTGTGGAAACCTCCAAGCTCTTGAGGATTCATAGAAAAATTTTTTGCAGAATATGATCAAAATGTGAATTAGCTGTCTTGCTTTTTCTTTTTCAGAGAACCCCCTCCAAACTCAGCTATCCTTATTTTGATCTCGTCATTCTAAGAAATTATTTACCAGAACTAAAAGCTAGATAGATTCCTTGCTTACATGTGCATTTGGATGCAATTCAAGATGGAAGAGTANACTACCAACTATGGTGGTAGGGAAAGTCAAATATAAAACATTTTGTGTTGTTGCTTTTCTGTAAAAAGAAAAACCTAAAGGAAATTAGAAAAGATGTTACTACTCCTCAGTTGCATAACTTACAGGACTCCTGAGTCAGTTTGTAGCTGGCTTCACATTTTAACCCAAAAGAACATGAAATTCAGCTTTCATAGCAAGAATGATTGTAGGTGACATTTAGAACTTCTCTTCTGAAAGAGCCCACCAAGAGCTTGGGGCCAGCCAAGCTTTTCTCCTCCTTGTCCTTCATACAGCAAAAAGCAGGAACCACAGCCAAAAATAATTGCTGAAAAGGATTTACTGTGGAAACCTCCAAGCTCTTGAGGATTCATAGAAAAATTTTTTGCAGAATATGATCAAAATGTGAATTAGCTGTCTTGCTTTTTCTTTTTCAGAGAACCCCCTCCAAACTCAGCTATCCTTATTTTGATCTCTTTGTCATTCTAAGAAGTTATTTACCAGAACTAAGAGCTAGATAGATTCCTTGCTTACCTGTGCATTTAGATGCAATTCAAGATGGAAGAGTAGTCTAAGACAGAAAAAGGGTCAGCTCTCAGAAACAATGATCTCCCAATATTTCCACAGTCTTCATGATTTCCCTAGGCATGACAGAATCCACAGCTTCTCTGGTCTGCAACTTTTCTCAGGAAGATGAAGTAAAATATAATTGAAATTCAGACAAAGCTGATGCTAATGCAGCAGCAGTCTGAAGGGGTTTTTTGCACCACGTGCTCTAGTGTTACTGTAGTCAGATACCTGTCCTTGGAAGATTTTAGATTTCCCAGGTAAAATACCTACCTTTAAATTTTAGGTTTCTGTGACCAATTCTTCTACTTATTATTCAAATGACTAGTTAAGATGTGAAAGAGATGTCTCTGCCAAATATTGCCTTGTGGTGTGAGACATTGGTTTTATGTATGATTCTGGCAGTTGACAGATTCAAATGTGAGAAAGTTGGCAAGTTTAGCACAGGAAAATCCTCAAGCTGTGAGTATTGGATGAAGCCACAGAATTAAATAAAACCAAGAATGATTTATCTTAAAAGTGATTCATCTGCATTCACCCCATGTAAGAAGACTGTGACAGCTTTTTCTCTGATGTTGAGAGTGCAGTTCAGTGCCACCAGCGAGAGCTTTGCTCACAAATGGAGTGCTCACATAACAGAGTGCTTGCAATTCTTCCTATTTGTAGATATATTTTTCTGAATAGAAAATATTTCAATAGTGTTTTTTTTAAAACCCACACAAACGAAGAGTGAGGTCCTTGCTTGCCTTTCCAAAGCTGTGTTGTTGTTTGATCACATCAGGGTGTTGCCTCTCCTAGACCCTGCTGTGGCAGTCACTGCACACGCTCAGTGTAAGAGGTTTGCCAGTTTCCAGATAAACAGTACTCTGAATTCAGCACTGCAATCAAACTGCTTTGCTTATTCATTGCCTGGAAAGTGATTTTTTTTAATTTTCATTTTTAATGCCCCATATTAAAAGAGGGCCCAGAAATCTTAATCACAGCAGAATTACATAGCAGTCCCTGCTGCAGGGCTGGCATGTCACAGCAAGTGCTGGCTGTGCCCTAAGGCCAGGGAGCTGGGGTGGGGGCACAGAGGTGGCAGGACAGGGTGCCCACCACCCACATGCCTGAGCAAGGCACACCTAAAGACCACACTCAGGCTCTGCCAAATCTAGAGAATCAC
>WBMV01004761.1:1384553-1564493 GCA_013396655.1 Campylorhamphus procurvoides
CTTCAATCTCTGGACAAGTGTTTGAGGTCAGAATTTTCTTCTTTTTTTTTTAAAGAATAGTAACGATTTAAAGCCAAACAGAAATAACCAGGTTTTAAAGTTTTCTTTGAATTTTTTTTTTGCAAAATTTCATCTCACTACCAACTATGGTGGTAGGGAAAGTCAAATATAAAACATTTTGTGTTGTTGCTTTTCTGTAAAAAGAAAAACCTAAAGGAAATTAGAAAAGATAAGATGTTACTACTCCTCAGTTGCATAACTTACAGGACTCCTAAGTCAGTTTGTAGCTGGCTTCACATTTTAACCCAAAAGAACATGAAATTCAGCTTTCATAGCAAGAATGATTGTAGGTGACATTCAGAACTTCTCTTCTGAAAGAGCCCACCAAGAGCTTGGGGCCAGCCAAGCTTTTCTCCTCCTTGTCCTTCATACAGCAAAAAGCAGGAACCACAGCCAAAAATAATTGCTGAAAAGGATTTACTGTGGAAATCTCCAACCTCTTGAGGATTCATAGAAAAACTTTTTGCAGAATATGATCAAAATGTGAATTAGCTGTCTTGCTTTTTCTTTTTCAGAGAACCCCCTCCAAACTCAGCTATCCTTATTTTGATCTCTTTGTCATTCTAAGAAGTTATTTACCAGAACTAAGAGCTAGATAGATTCCTTGCTTACCTGTGCATTTAGATGCAATTCAAGATGGAAGAGTAGTCTAAGACAGAAAAAGGGTCAGCTCTCAGAAACAATGATCTCCCAATATTTCCACAGTCTTCATGATTTCCCTAGGCATGACAGAATCCACAGCTTCTCTGGTCTGCAACTTTTCTCAGGAAGATGAAGTAAAATATAATTGAAATTCAGACAAAGCTGATGCTAATGCAGCAGCAGTCTGAAGGGGTTTTTTGCACCACGTGCTCTAGTGTTACTGTAGTCAGATACCTGTCCTTGGAAGATTTTAGATTTCCCAGGTAAAACACCTACCTTTAAATTTTAGGTTTCTGTGATCGATCCTCCTACTTATTATTCAAATGACTAGTTAAGATGTGAAAGAGATGTCTCTGCCAAATATTGCCTTGTGGTGTGAGACATTGGTTTTATGTATGATTCTGGCAGTTGACAGATTCAAATGTGAGAAAGTTGGCAAGTTTAGCACAGGAAAATCCTCAAGCTGTGAGTATTGGATGAAGCCACAGAATTAAATAAAACCAAGAATGATTTATCTTAAAAGTGATTCATCTGCATTCACCCCATGTAAGAAGACTGTGACAGCTTTTTCTCTGATGTTGAGAGTGCAGTTCAGTGCCACCAGCGAGAGCTTTGCTCACAAATGGAGTGCTCACATAACAGAGTGCTTGCAATTCTTCCTATTTGTAGATATATTTTTCTGAATAGAAAATATTTCAATAGTGTTTTTTTTAAAACCCACACAAACGAAGAGTGAGGTCCTTGCTTGCCTTTCCAAAGCTGTGTTGTTGTTTGATCACATCAGGGTGTTGCCTCTCCTAGACCCTGCTGTGGCAGTCACTGCACACGCTCAGTGTAAGAGGTTTGCCAGTTTCCAGATAAACAGTACTCTGAATTCAGCACTGCAATCAAACTGCTTTGCTTATTCATTGCCTGGAAAGTGATTTTTTTTAATTTTCATTTTTAATGCCCCATATTAAAAGAGGGCCCAGAAATCTTAATCACAGCAGAATTACATAGCAGTCCCTGCTGCAGGGCTGGCATGTCACAGCAAGTGCTGGCTGTGCCCTAAGGCCAGGGAGCTGGGGTGGGGGCACAGAGGTGGCAGGACAGGGTGCCCACCACCCACATGCCTGAGCAAGGCACACCTAAAGACCACACTCAGGCTCTGCCAAATCTAGAGAATCACACCAACTCACAGGGACAAGGCAGGTCCAAGGTCAAGCCAGCCCAGGGGTTCTGCTCAACAGGCTCAATGGCAGAGCTGGACACCAACACTGTGGCAACCCAACCCAAGCACCAACTGATGGCCCTGAGCTGGGCTGGGCTTCAACAGAGCTCCTGGGCCCATGGGAAGGGGGTGTGTAGAGGCTCCAGGTGCTGCTGGTCAGGCTTTTCAAAGCCTATTAGAGAACTGGAGGACCTGACAAGAACTCCCTCAGTCTTTAAGATAGGAAGATAAGAGTTGTTATAAGATGTATGTGGAGAGGCTGTGGAGAGATAATGTAGTAAGAGGTAGAGAAAACAATCTTTTTGTAAGTCAGCTGCGTGAACAGCTGCATCTTGTCGGATTTTATCTTTTTAATGAAAAGATCTGAGAGCTACATAAATAACAGAAATTGCTGCAAACCCTCCATGTATATACAATCAGTAGGTTGTGGGAGCTGTCATGGTAGATGCTGGAAAAGGAAGAGAAAAAGAGTGTGGAGAAGTGGCATTGCAGACAAGCCTGGGAGGGTTTTGTTGTAGTTTGTCCGTAATGCAGTGTGAAGGATGGCATGAATGTGTTTGTGGAGGAAAGGGTAAACAGGCACTGGAAACACATGTTGGAGGCTGAGTGAGGAATCAGGCTGTACCAGTTTACATACATGCACATTAAGAACTTTAGGGTCTTGTTCAGGAGATGATGAATAAGGGGAGAGAGTGGACACATAAAAGGTCTGATACATTATTGTTACTGACAAGGAAAATAATTATTAAGGGTTGCATTTTGTGCTGAGAGTCATGTTTGGGCAAAACCTCCTGTTAAGTTTTGGCATCATTGCTAGTAGAGGTTAAGCTTCAGAACAAGAGGTTCAATTGATTAGAACTCCTTCAAAGTCTGCTTTGTTTCTTTGGATGTAAAAGAATTTTCCAAGCATATGAAACCTAGTCCATATTTTTACCTTCCCCACTAAATTCACATCCCTTTCTCTAAAACATCTCTTGTTTTTCTTGGAATAAAGAGCCTTTCAGTCTCGCAGCTCAAACACAGGGCAGATGGTGCCCTTGTAGAATTTAAATAAGATATCAGCATGTTGTCACCTGTAAGTGCAGTGGTTAGAGCAGCTCTGCAGTACAGTCAGTGGGACGTCAAAACAGAGGAGAGAGAAATTTTGCTTCAGCAAATGCTGCATAAGACAGTTTTACAAATTGCTTAATGTTATTCTTTGACTTACTGCAGTGCACCTGGCAGAAAATTGGTAGAGTGAGACACATAGACACACAAGTTAAAAAAAAAGTAATTGGTTTCTGCATGGAGTAGGTTGAGCGAATTAGAGGGAATTTAATATATCCATAGCTGGCAGGTTTAATTTGTCAGCTTTTAGCATGGCTTTAGAGGATGATGGGCTTCAGTATGGATTTAAAAAACATACCATCTTTATCAACATCAAGGAATACAAACGTTTGAACACTCAGTTTTCTTAAAATAAATACAAGGTTTACCGCTGCAGTCTGTTCCAACATTGAATGCAATATGGAGAATGTGTGCACACATTTCCCTTTCCCTTTATGTTGCTATTGTCATTATCTTTTAAACGTGACATCAACATATTGCTCAGATGAATTGTTTCAATTACTGAATTCAGTTTTGTATTTTCTCCTTAAAAGGGACAGAAAGGTGAAGAGCTTTAAAAATGGATTTTGGAGCACATCTAGAAGAACTGGTAGGGCAGAAGAGCTGAGGCTTTACTTGTGTGAGCAGCTGAGCTGGCCGAACAGCTCACTGCCTCTGAAACAGAGAGGTCCTAACCCCCTGCTCTCCTGCCTTGCTTCCTTCCACACTGCCCTGTTCATTCCTTGGGGGCTGCCCTTGCCGACAGGTTCCTCTTGTACAGGCAGGTTTCTGTCAAGCTGAGGATGACAGTGCCACAGTGATGGCTGTTGTCAGATGAGAGTGGAGCTCAGCTGGCAGCTCAGCTGGAGGAATGCGGCTCTCAAATGCTAGCTCAAGTCATGCCATCTCGCTTGGCTGTGTGCTGTGCTTTAGGATGAAATGGATAATTAAAACATTTGTGTTAATCACTGTGCTTAACCATTTTGCAGAAATAAACTGGCCAAACACAAATGCTTCTCCTTTGGAGTCAGGTTTTGAAGTATAATTTGCACATGAAAAAAACCAAATAATGAACCAATCCCTGCTTTTAAGTGTTAGTTCTCCTCTGCCCAGACTAGGCGTTCTGCGTCATGGTATTTGTCTCTTTAGGGTGTCCAATTGTTAAGTGAAGATATAAAATCTTGCATGCCAAAACCTGACTTTAAAGGAGCTGACAGAGCTACAGCCCTGTGGGACCCACGTTAAGAGTTGGATAAACACTGAGGGAATATCCAGCTTTCCATTTTATCTGTATAGGAAATAGAGGCTTTAAGAGAGACCTGCTTCTTTCATTGCAGCTGTTGTGTGTGGGCTGTCACACACCTCTCAGTAGATCAGCTCCGTGGAAAGGGAATTCTCTGCCTTATTCAGCAGAGCTGTGGTTACTGACAATACCCATGGCTACAGCAGGGAAGAGGGATTAAAGCTGTGTGAAACATAGTCTTTTCATCTACTTTCCCCAAAGAATAAAAGAGCAAATAGGGGGAAAAAAAAAAAGGAAGTTTGAATCAAATCAAACTCAGTCATTTCTTCCTAAGCTTGACTCAGAGAAATCTTATATAAAGGAATGGGTAGCTTTGATGTCTAGGTTTGGTCCCAGAATTTACATGTTCAACTATATTTACATGTGTAAATGGTGAACATGAAGCCCTGAATTTAAAAAATTGTGCTTAAAAAGAGTAATGAAATTATAACTTGGAAAGTTAACTATTATGTTAATCATCTTTTACAAATTATTAGCTGGAGCACGATTTTTATTCTAGAAAGGTCTTGTGTTCTTACTGCACCATTATTAAGCTACGTGTATATTTCCTTAGTCTGTAAAAATGTATCTGTGTCAATACAGTATTTTATAAAAATGAAAATCAAATTTTACTCACTAGCAGCTGATATCAATCACGTCCCCCCTCCCTTCCCTTCCCCATTGCACCCTGCTCCCCAGTCTTTACTGCTATACAATGTTCCAAAAGGAAAATTTATTAGAACCTATTTAGGTTCTCTGACATCATTCTGTCATGGCAATGAAGTGATTTACATGGAAAAATGTATTACCTCTGCTTTTAGACAAAATGAGTTTATGATGATTAATGGTTTTACTGCAAGTATATGAGAGAACGTGGAAATGGCCAGCTTTTCCAAAGTGAAACATGACCTGTGCTCGGTTTTCCTCCTCATTTTCTTCAGCTATTATAAAATGGGTTTGGTTTTGAGTAAATTAAAACGTACAAATTACGTCTCGTAAGTGAAGTAAGCGATGAACACCGGGTATCCATGGTAACATCACTGCATAACTGGAACTGGAGACAAAAGGGAGAAAGCAATTAGCTTGGAGCACAGAGTGGAAACTGTTGTGATGGCAGAGGACCTAGATCACATAGTCCATGGGTAGTCAAAAGTCACTGAGGAAGGTACCTGTGTAGTCTGGGGAAGAGCAGGATAACTGCCTCCAGCTGTCCCTCCTGGTCAGCATTCCTAGGATCTGGCACACAATTGGCTTTGGGCAGAGAATTTGGAATACAGAATGGTCATACGAATGGTGAAATAGTATTTTAACAGGGAAGCACAGAGAAACTCATCCTTTCTGATACATGCCTTAAAATGACACTTGAAACATTTCCTCTAGCTTCATACAGGGCTGTATCTTTCCTGAGATGTCATATAAATAACAAGCAATACACGAAAGCCTAAACTAAGATGAGAAGATGATGCTGAATAAGAACTCTGAAATATTCTCTTTACATATGCTAGCTGAACTAAACCCCAAAGGCCATTAAGGCAAAAGTTATTCAACTATGGAAATACTGTAATTTAGAAAAACTGTAAATAATGGCATTTTTTTCCCAGGGGGCTTCTGAAACAAATTCACTCTGATAAAAAGAAGGCCAAGGTTTAGATGAGCACTGCTGGCAATTTAATCTGTGTGGAGACTCTGCATCATTCACAGGATGTAATATTCGGGAATGAATAGAAAATAATTTCTGTATGACATATCAGCCACGCTTTGAGGGGACCTGACTCTGACCAGTGGGATGCTTAATCACAGGCTGTGACGAATGCTGGGCACTGTTTTGTTACCTCAGTGGAGCTCTGGTCCTAGAAGGGCAGTGTGTTGAAACGTGGAAAATGAACTATCAGGGAAAAATGAAAACTGGATGAATTTACAGCCATGGCTTGTCCTTAGTGACATTGACTGGACAACTGTCTTTGAGGGCACACTTGGCAATGGAAAATCACTTGCTGTTGGATTCTGTGCCTGAAATCGCATTTGCAAGTAAATGCAGAAGTGTATTTAAGGTAGTGGTTAAAAATACACTTACACAAGTCATACTAACATTTTCAGGAAGACAGCAGTATCACAACAAGCACTTCAGCTATGTTATTTTTATTCAGATGATTAATCCATGTCTTCCATTAAGCATACATTGAATTTAGCATTCTACTGCAGTTCTCTGGATGCAATCTAGAAATTTCAGCATGTCCTTCATTGATTTCTGCTAGCAGTACAGACTCTCCAGAGCTCTTCAAGATACAACTATCTTTTCTGAATTACACAGTTTTTTATCTGGAGCCACGTACTGTTGTTCTCCTGTTCTTTGTTTAAATGGCTTGGCTTCTCCTCCGATACGGGTTATTGATGTTCAGTTCCCTGCTGTGTGTCGTTTGTTCATCTGGCTATTTGTTTTCTAACAAGACTCATTTCCTCAGAGGAACAGCTACAAAAGAGTGGAAGGAGGTTTGGCACATAGTAGGCAGTGCAGATACAAAAGGATATTATGTTTTTTGGCGTACCTTCGCTTTGGTCACCATTCGCTGCCATCAACAGCAATTGTTTGAGTCTGAGTGTACATTTGTAGTGTTGTTTTTTGTTTTTTTTTTTTTTAACTAGGGTGAAATTTGTATGGAGCTAAATCATAACTTGGATGCAATTTCCATCTTGTCTTCCCTGTTCTGTCACATCCATCAGGCAATCTCTATTACACCCTTCATGTTGCTGAGGTTGAAGCCTCCCAGGGACATGTATTAAAGCAGGTGTTTCAGTGTCTGTGTGATTTGCCTGCACACTCTGTTGTCTTTAGTGAGGCAACTGGAGGATTTGTTGAATTGAATCTGTTTTTTTCCCCTAGTTTGTGGCTTCTGGAATGCTCTGGGACTTATCCAGAATCCCATACGCTGTGGTAACATTCAGCCAGCCAGATGGTCGCATGATCTCTCTTGTGACTGCTGCTGAGCTGGAGGACAGCCCCTGTGAATGTCATCTATCACACCAAGTTTCTCTGGTCGAAACCGCCTCAAAATCCAGTTGAGATTTGCACATGATAGCTTGGTAGTTGAGAGGATGGGTCCTGTTGGCAGCACAGCATTTCCTTTCCAGCAATCCTGCTGCTGGCTATTAGGTTTTGATCTACTACGGTGCCTCCATTTCCTCTTGAATCATTGCCACAGTACATTGCCAGCAAACATTTGCAAGGTTTTCAGGAGAGCCCGAACTGGAGCTACAGCCAGGATGGAGGCAGGGACTTGCATCACACAGGACTGTTCCCAGCCATAATGTGGGAATGCTGGTGCTTGGCTAAGCTGGTTGTACAGATGTAATGATGGTGGCCTTGTTACAGCCTGAATTAACCACACTGGTACCCCCTGTGCAGTGTTAAAGAGTTGCTGTCATATTCTAGGCTTAGAACTGTGCTGCACAGGAATCCAGCTAAGACTGCTGCACCACATCCAACTCATTGCCAGCTTCTTAGAAACTGCTTAAAATAAGGAGAGAAATAAGCTTATTATTGAAAACTCTGGAAAAAATGAGGAAATGTTGACTGAAAAAGTCCTGAAAGTTTGAATTGATAAGCTTATTCCTGATTTAGGTACAAGCAAAGGTTTTCTGTGGCTGAAAACTTACAGTTTCAGAGTGAGAGAACAGGCCTTGTGGAGACATCCGAGCCATTGCCTAGGAGCAGGCTGCAAGACATTTTCTGTTGGTATTCTCTTTCTGAATCACATGCTTGTTTAAATAGCTGAACAAAACCAGAAGAAATGGAAAAAGCCCCGGACGTTTTGTTTCTCTTATTTGGTCTCCTGGTAAATAAGAAAGCCCTTAATGAAGCAAGAGAGGCAGTCTTTAATAATGGCAAATTGATGTTTTTTTTATTATTATGAGATTTTTAGTTTGCTTTAATTTTCTGGTTATGGGGGGTTATTATTTTTTTTAGTCTGTGTTCATGTTTGGTATCAGGGACTGGGATGCAGTTGTTTGCTATTCACAGAGTTTTATGGAGAGTTGATGAGTTACTGAAGGCTTTGTGTGTGTCTGTGGCCTGATAGGTGAGAAAAAGGAAAATGAATGAAGGTGCAGGACAAATAAATTTACAAAAAAATTCAGTAAGGGGTTAAGCTGGAAGTGTGGAGCCCAACAATGGCAACAGGAAAGCGTCTATATGTTTTTAAATGCAGTGAGACATGGTATGGTTTGAGAATCATGTTTTCCTTGTGTAAAACCACGGCTGACCTGTTGCTCTAATTAAACCTCAGTAGATCAGCCTCCTTGTTATTTCTGCAAATATACATTCATATTTGGTTTAATTTTGGGCATTACTCTCAAGGTTTAACAGCTTCTGTTATGTGCAAGCCTCACCAGTTGCCTCATTCCTAAAGGTCTTTGAGGACAGCAGTAACATGCCTTTTCTTATTCCCCCTTTTCCTAGGGCTCTGCCTGCATTGGTTCCCAAGGTTAATTCAGCTATTTTGCCATTAGAAACAGGGCTTTTACGTGTCCTGCATGATCTGTGACTGAAAAGGAACCTGCTTCTTCCCTTTCTGGACTTCTAACTAAACAACCTTAAATACAAAATTGTGCTATATAAATTACTGAAACAATACCAACTCTAGCATTTGAGGGTGATGTTGAATTATTAAATAATACAGATATTACAGGCACTCTTAATGCAAAGGCTGTCACATTAATACACCTGGAGAACTAAGTGGACCAGGTTATTACTTTTTGAGAACTAAAACCTTGGCTCTGAGGCAAGAAGCACAGACAAGAAGATATTGCAGCTGGCAGAGATGACAGGTCACAATATGCAGAATTCGCTCAATCAAGATGGAGCATTGCAGTTTGGGATGTGTTTTCTCTGAGCCTTTATTAAAAATAGAGGCAGTGGTGAGATTATTTGAGTGCTCTGCTATTGTTACTCAGTGGGTAGATACTGTTTTCTGTATTCACGGTCTAGGAGAATAAAACAACAGCAACAACAAAATCTCTGGAGAATGAAATAATTTTACCTGTGATTAGGTAATTGAGTTTACTTTTGCCCTCACTCAGTTCATTGCATTTCACACAGCTCATGTTGTGACATAAATGCCTGTACATTCCAACTAATGCTGTCACTATCTATGGAAGAGGAAAAACAAAGCTCAGAAAGCTTTTTCAAGACAAATATTTGCCAGACTGGATGCATTTATACATATATAAATACGTGTGTTTGTATATACATGGTAAAAAAAAAATGGAGAGGATGTATCTGAAATAGCTTCTATACCTTATACCGTTCCTTATCGTAAGACAAATGCAAATCTGTGTCTCCTTTCCATTGAAAAGTGCTTTTAATTTCTGTATTGTATATGGAGAGTTGACATTCCAGAGAGGTGAGATGGTGGTGAATGGCTTTTGAAGAAACAAATAAGGGAACAAGGAAAGAACATTTGCAAACCACATTAATAAAAAGGCAGCATGGAGGTGAAAAATGAAGACATTTCTGAGAAACTCCAACTAAAACCCCAGGCCTAAATAATTTTCTTTCACAAGGATTTGAATAACATAGTATAGTCCTGGCTTAAATGCAGGTCAGCTGGGTTTGTGTTCAGGTATTTATGAGTACACAAGGTAAATTAATAATATGGCTGCTTGCTTATCAAATTGTTTGCCTCAGGGTGTATAACAGAACATTTATTTATGTACCATCAGAAACATTTTGGGGAAGTAAGGTAATGGATGACACAGTTACATGGAAAAAAATGCTGCTTGTAGTAATGTTTCCTTAAAACTTAATAGTACATTTCCTGTATTGTATGGGAGCTTTTTCTTTATTTTTTTAAAGCAAAGAATTGAAGTTCTACTGCTCCTTAAGGGACCATCATCCAACTGCAGCACTGATAGACCCACACTGAAGCTCCCTAGAAGTTATACACAGTCCAATGCCTTACCTGTGTCAGCACAGTTTTACCTGCTGCAGAGAGTCTCCTCACCAGGCCAGCAGGCAGGCACAGTATCTACCTTGAACTCATGTAAAACACTGACAGAAGAAAAACAGTAACAAAGTCCAACTAACAAGGTCAAACAGGCTGCTGTAGATCTAGTTGATCTATAGTCACACACACTTTATTCTGCTAGTACCTAAACATTTAACATGTAACTTACTGGAGTGAAACGTAGAAATTGTTTACAGATTCAAATTTTCCATTTCCCCCCCCCCTAGATTGTCATATTCGTTTTTTTCCTGTATAGGAGTGGTAGAATTACAGAGGAGCATTAATCCGTACACTTATGCACATCTTTTACCCAAAGGAAATTGCAGAGGAAACCACCAAATCCTGCAGAGGTATCACTGTTCATGTCCATATACAAAGAGTGCTGTGCCTACAGCTGCAGAACAGAACAGTCCTTTATGTGCAGCCATCAGTGTAACAGGGGGCTTGCTCTCATGGAGCACAAGGTCTCACGGATTGCCCGAGCTGTTTGCTCTCCTGGAGACAGCGTAGTTGAATCAGTCAGAAAAGCTTGGCATTATTGTCTGTGAAGCACCAGGAAACACTCCTGACTTCCTCTGGCAGAGTGGCTACAGCAATTCCAATGGCTGGTAATGTCCCACACTACACTGCACAGCAACTGCAGCGCCAGCAGTGAATCTTGGGCCAAAGGCAGCACCAGAAAACATGGAGCAAATTCCATAATGATCTAACTTGCGGTTTGCTGCCCTTTGCGCTTCTGAAAATAATGTCTGTTAACTTTTAAAACATCTTCTACAAAATCATCTTAACAGTTAAAACACAGGACTTGAATGGATGGTTAGAGACTGTGATCTATGTATACAGGTTTCTACTCAGTTTGATTGAATAGCACGGGATGAGTCCACACACCTCACTGGCTTTAAGGGCATGTTACTGCAAAGGAGCGGGGCTACCTTGTGTATCTAAAAACCTGAAAATAAGTATTTTGTATCTGTTGCCACATTCACAATTTAGGTACTAGACTGTGACACAGTTGCAAGTTATTAAGGATTGAATCTCTGCATTAATTTGGTACAATACCATTCTAGCTCCCGTTAGAGCAAAAAAATGGATAATTGGCATGTGGATACAAATTAGAGTTTAATATCCCATGCAGCTGTTTACATCTGCTTAATTACGCAGCAGTGACTTCACATTAGCATTGCTATGAAACCGTAAATACACACCAGAGATAAAAGTACAATCCCATTAGCCACCCTCCTCAGCTCAAATCAATGCAAGCTCCGTACTTTTTGTTTTGCTGTTGCATTTTAATGGTAAAAAAAAAAAAGTCTTCACGCTTAAAGAGGAGCTTCAGGTTCAATACATTTGGTTTCGGTACAAGTGCCAGGATTTCATAAAAACACTATGCTCCTGTAGGCACACTGAGTAGAGCTTTAATGCAAACTCCTAACTTAAATATAATTGGAAATCAGTGGGTAGTTTTGCTTTTGGAGCCTTTACAGGAGTACCACAGTCATTTTGTACAGTAATAGAAGGTAAGTAAAAACACATCTATAAAAAGGCAGTACTGTTGTAACACTGATGAATTTCTAACACTTAGACTATGTGGCATAAGCTCTTCGTTTAATGTATTTACCAGCAGTTCTGGCATAGAGCTGCCTGTTTTGCTTTTTGATTAAGGATCCCCTGAAGTTACACAGATGTAGCTCAGTTGGTATTTTGAGAGGTATGTACAATCAGGACAGGCCTTGGATTAACCCAACACATTGACAGAACAGAAAAACTGTACTTTGGTCAGGACTATCAGAACTCTTAACCATCAGCATAAGAACACAACCTCAGTTGGTGCCATTTTTAATGATTAGAAATAATACATTGTAAAACAAAACGTGAAAAAATTCCAGCGTGATACTTATAAACAATGAACAAATTGAAAACAAAACCCCTTCGGTTTTGCCTGATTTGTAGCATTTATCATACAACAGATCATTAGTCTGAGGTAACACCAGTATTAATTTTTAGTCCTTCAAGGACTACTCAGAAATTAAGAACAGTGATAGCAATGCATGTTATGTTAAACGCAAGACTTGATTATTAAATCAAGCAAATCCCTTACCCTTTTTTGTCAGGGAGCTGTGGCTGCAAGTATGAAACTGGAAAGAAGTCTGTACAGTAGGAACTACAGAACATCAGAGGCCTGAGTGGCATGTCATTAGCCTGTCAGCACTTAAAAGAGTACAGTTGATTATGTAAAAGTCAGACATTTCAATACAGAAAAGACTTTGTTCCAGAATAGCCCTTAAGAAATTTTGAATACTGTTTGCATAAAATAGCCCAAAAAAAAATTAAAAAAAAAAGAGTTCAGAAGTCCAAATTTTGGCATGAGGTAAAACCATGTGCATTTATTTTACCTGCATTTTAGATTTAGTAAGCATAAAATTAAGTATGTTGACTGTAATGAATTCAGTCATAGAAGTGCACGTCTTCAGCTAGAACGTATTTTATGGCAGTTTATTTAAAAAATGTACCAGTAAATCATAAAAGAGGGATCATGTCCATTTAACGTTTATTGAAGTATACAGGAGGTTTTCTTTAGAATCAAATATGAGCATGAATATATGGCCAAACGTAAAATCTATCAAATTCAGTGAAAATTTTCTGACTTTAAATAGTAGCTGTAAGAATGACCAATATATATTCTTTGTTACAACTGCCCTCACTCTACAAGTAAAAAAAAATAATAAACATTCAGTAAACATTCTTTCCTAAGGTAGTTTCCCTTATATATCAGTGATTTATCCATTTCTTGTATACATAACTTTTTAAACATACCAATCAGTGGTTCTCACAATTGAAAAATAAAAGCACAAAAAAGTTTACACTCTTGTACAGGTAAATAAAAGATCATTTTTAATTAAACTGTATATCCTTAAGGGCATAGTATAGTTTCAATTTAATTACCTATTACATAATTAACTTCTTACATACAAATATTGACATATTTGGCTTGTGCTTCAAAGCCGTTGTGTCTACAAAGTCCATGTCAATGCAACTCATAACTTGAAATCAGTGGGGACATCTTTACTGCTGCTGGGTTTAACCTGTTCGTGCAACATGGTCTCTTCTGAGCTTGTTGTGGCACTGCATTTTTCAGTGGAGTCATCAGTGTCTGGATCCAACCCCTCAGGACAGGGAAGTTTGAGAAGTTCTTCCCGCAGCTGAGCCGTATGACGCTGAATGTACAAAAAGAAGTCAGTATGGAAGGCCAGAGTTAAAACATTACTTTTCATAATGCTAGACAACATAAGGCAGAAAAAAAAAGGTTTAAATGTACTATTGCAGTGACTGGATCAACTTCACCCCTGTACTTATGGATCGGTACTCTCCTTTTAGTGACAGGATAATTAGCAAGTGCTGCTAGGGACAAATAAAAGGCAGTCAACAGAGCTGCAGCCAACAAGTGCATCAATAGAAAAGCTACACTGTTTGTCTTGTGGTTGATTCACATTTGTGTTTGGTGATCACAGCAGAAACTGGCTTGGACTAGGTGGGTCATACACTCAAAACAAATTTATAAAGAGTTCATGATAAGATCTGTTACAGAGACAGATATGCAGAGGTTTGTATACTGATCACAGTAACTTCACTTTGAAGACCAGACACCTTAAAAGAATGCAAGTCTAGCAACATAAAAAAGAAGCCTTTAAAAGTTTGGGGTTTGCATCTGAGGAGAAGAAAAACCCCAAATATAGGTCTGCTGTCTGTATAGTCACAAAATACATAAATGATAGTACTTGGCTAGGAAGGCAGAAAACATTCAACTTGATTCAAGTTATCACAGGTAAAACTGACTGTAGTGGACCACAGCTTAGTAATGGCTTGTCTACTCTAAAAGCTTGTTTTCTGGCAAGGAATTGGTTCTAATACAACTCTATTATTCACCTCTACCCACCCTTAGCACGAACAAAAAACCCTCTCTGTATCTTACATAAGTATTCATAGAAAATTAGGCAGGACAGGTGTTAAAGGAAAATCCAACTTGTAGAAAAAAAAACCACCGAGAAAGTGGAGTGCACATACATTTTGTCTCCTGACAGCTAGGAAATAGGGTTGTTTATATGTTTTAAAGTTGCCAGGGTTTTCTATTACCACCATTATAAAACTCAGTTTCTGAGCAATTTCATTGCCATTTGTCATATTTGGATTAAAGAACATAAAGTTATACAGGTCTCACCTTCAGAGCTGCTGCATGATGGGACATAGTTCTGCCTACCCGTTTGTCACTGCTGTACTGCTGTATGTCTGCTATCCACTCCTCACACTGAGCCATGATCTCCACTCTTTTCAAGTAAAAGTGTTTGTGGATGACCTGGAAGACAACATTCCCAATGTAACATGGATGGAAGAACATTACACTTGAACAATATCATATCTCCAAAATGTCTACGGGTCTAATCGAATATAAAGGAAGAAAAATTAGTATGAGGATAATTCAGCATTGAACCAGGCCGGAGACAAACTGTGGAATTTCTGCCCTTGGAGGTTTCCAAGGCCCAACTGGAAAAAGCCCTGAGGAACCTGGTCTGAATTCAGCTGATGCTGTTTGGAGGAGTTTGTTGGACGGATGTCTCTTCCAGTCTGTATGAATCTGTGATTTGTGTGCAGCCTGCCATTTTTGCAGTCACTTGTGTTATCTGGGTTCAGGGTAAATGAGTGCCAGGAGTATAACAAGCACAATAAAAAGTGATGGCAGGTTGCTACACACATTCTTCAGTTCAAAGATGAACCTATACACTGGCAGGATGTATGGACATTTAAGTTTGCACAGGGTGAAGCTACACAAATGCAGTGTTAAGGCTTTTATTGTTTCCTTCACCATCCAATTTTGCTAGAGAAGCTCAGGTCTCCCCCTGTCACTAACCACTGGCTGGTTTGGGTAGGAGCCAGTATTTGATTGCAGAGTAATTTTGGTATTTAAGTACATATTTGAGTTTAAAACCCCCAACCAATCAACCCTCATACAAAGTTGCGAAACTTTACTTGGTTTTGTCTTAGACAGTTTTCTAAAACTCTGAATAGTGAAAAAAACCAATAAAATCGAATTTTATTGAGCACAGAGAGTTCTTGGCGATGTTGCAACATAATTGGGAAAATTATCTTTCCCTCCAGAGGTTACAGAAGACAGCTATTTGTCTAAAGAGAAACTGCATATTGAAAGTTAACTGACTTCAATTCTGGATGCATTCTTTAAATCCATAATGGAGCTTGGAAGAATTCTCAAAGACTGGCAGTGTAGATTTCCTGAGCCTACCTGTCATTTAAGACACTGAAGAGAAGACAGCTCAGATTTTTGAAGAGCATGTATGTTCTTAAGACTTCAGTTTTCAGGATGCCTTTATGTCACTGAATTGATCATCACTGTTAAAGTTCCTAAAATAACCCTACAAAAACTCTAGAGGTCTTAACAGGCAAATCTCCTAGGGAAGTGCTCAGATAATCTGAGATGCATGTTCATTTGGATGGGGCTGCAGATGGAATCCAGCATTCTTCCAAAGGCTGTCCTTTTCATACTAGCAAGTGAAAAAGCTGAGCTGCAGAGTAAGCACAATATTGCTGAGACATTTTTGAAGGAAGCTGCAGTAACAGTAACCTGGGATTCAGTTACCAAATGCTGTAATATTGCGTATCCTTAATTTCTGTGTATGTGAGAGGAAACATGATTGGCAGGGAGCCCACTACTTTCTTACATCTTTGATTAATTCAATCTTACTGTAATTTGAGAACCTTCTGCCAAGGTGATATCATTAAATTAGTTAGAAGAAAAGGACCTATTAGCAGAGGTTATTTAATTATGTATCACAATATTATCTTTATTATGGTCTTCTACTTTTTGAGTGTCTTGGTTTATCTGAAGTGTTTCCTAATACCTTCTTCAGGTTCATGTTTCTTGGAAAAACACTTCCTGTTAATTATGCAGACCTAATGAGCAACCGAGTGCCCATTGGTGGGGCTGATCAACAGTTTTTACAGGCAGCGTAGAAGGTACCACTCAGCATTAAGGATGAGCTGAGATGAATGAACCATGTTTTAGCAAACTTTGCACCCAGCCCCTGTTCAGGTCAGTCTCAACTTATTTGCAATCCTGTTTGCCAGAAAACAATCTGTGAAATAAGGTGCATCCTTACTCATTTCAGTCCCTTGAGTCAGTTGCTCCAGGGTAAAACTGGACACTTCATGCATGGTGTTTCCAAATATCTACATTATTCTTAATGCTCAAACAGAGAAATACTTACTGCATTTTACAAAACCTACCTCCTTAAAACATGGTGAAGGATTTCTCATTTGTTCAAGCATTGCCCACTTGACTGTTGCCTGCCTTATATTTCCATCATATTCTCTGGAGCTCTGGGTCCCACTCGGAGTACCTCTTGATCGTTCATAACCTGGTTCATTAAAATATGGTTCTGCTACCAGGATTAGGGATTGGACAGACACTAATACCTGTTAAGAGAAGAAACTAAATATTAAAATTGTGCTACCCAAATATTTTTCAAATACACATAGTTCACCTCATGGGAGTGCACAACCACTTCTGTTGCAAGGTACTTCATCTGTAATACAGGCTATGCGCAAGCAGGGAACATTCAGGCTTTCACACAAAAACCATCACTACACATAAAAACCACAAGTCCTGCGACTGTGTATTTGGCTCCTACACTGAGAAAGTGACAAAGGTAAGTTAAAAACCCGCTAAACCCAACACAAAGATACAAATATAAGTACCAGAAAGTATTTAAAGGAAATTTCTGATTGTACCCTTTAGCGAAAGAAAAGTGTATTTGTCAAGTTCTCAGCCAATGATTTTGATTTTTTCCTGTGGCTGAGCTTGCTAATTCTTCCAGATCTGAACCAGATGAAAAAGGAACAAGGGAGGTGAAATGTCAGGTGAACCACTGAAATTAATCTTGATCTACACACTCTAACATTTTTTCTTTCACAGGAATGTTTTTAGCTCTTTCATTTTATATTTTACAAACAATACTGTCATATGCCAAAATCTTAGTATTTCTCTTAGGAAAAAAATAAAATGCTTTCAGCACCCTATCAACAAAGCACTAACTATTCAGTGATTAAGAAATAACAGATTTCCCCCTTTCAATTTTACTACCCAGCACACGTAGGAAGAGACGCTTACATAAATACAAGGTGTCTTACTATATACTCAGATAATATAATAATACAACAAAGGATTAAACAGATATGTAGGGTGCTTAGGAATCAAAATGTATTATATTGCATATTAATGATTAAATGGCTTGCTAATTTTGCAGTATTAAAACATTCACCCCTGTCAACTTTAGCTTTTCTGCTAAATGAAGGACAGATTTTTCTTACACACTTAGGACCAAGTCCAGCAACCATTTTAGGGTAAAGAATTCAAAAAAGGTGATTTAAACACTTACATTTCCTCAATAATTGTAAAACTGATGATATGTTACAGACTTAGGAATGGCATTTTCAGCACTGGGCACACTTAAGTGCAAGACATCCACAAGTCAGGGCAGCTGGAACTGGGCAGTTTCTGGAACTGACTCTCCTTCCAGCTTAAGATACAATTTAAGGCTTGAAGACATTGTCTAATTTAGCAGCTTCATTTGTGAATTTGGATATGGAAGACAAAAGTCCTCTTTTCTCTTGGTAGGTGCAGAATGTACAACTTACATTAGACAGAAACTGTGCCAGTGGTAATTCAAAACTGGGATTCTTCACAGGGCAGTGCCCTGACAACTAGGCAAGTTGTGCTCTGTGCTTACATGTGGCATTCCACTGGAGTTTCTCTGGTAGCAAAGCCAGCACAGAAATGTTCCAGCTTTCCATACTCTCTGTGATGTGTTACTCACTCCACAGACACAATGCCAAATCAGTAACTTGTATCAAAGCAACAAGAGACAGCTGAATGACCCAGCTTAACCTCAGTCACCACCTCACAAGAACACACCCTCGTTGCTTTAGGTGCCAGGGCATGTTTTTTGTTTGTAGTTGTGTAGTGGCTGTGCTTTAATTACAGCACACAAGGGCAATCTAGGGCAGCCAAGTCTTTATCCTGATAGATTGGGCATGTTGCTGTGTGGTGGGAAATGTGAAGCAGCATCCCTTGCTGGGCTGAGAAGGAAAATTAAAGAAGCTCTTCTGTTCCTCAGGCAGGTGCTCCAGGTAGCTGCTGTGTGCACCATCACAGTCTCCTGTAGCTGCCCAGCATTCAGCTAAAAGCAGCCATGGCTATTTAGTGTTCAACCTTATGGTATGTGCCTTACAAATCAGGTTCCAGCAAGCAAATGGCCACTTGTGACACCAAAAAAGGCAGAATATTAATGCAAATGTGCTAAGCCAAGGTAGAGTACTCCAGCGCCAAGGCTCTGGGTACCGAAGGTGTAGTGGTGAGCTGTGGCCTTTACAGTGTGTCTGGAAGTAGATGGGTTTTGCTTTATGAAAATTTTGTATTTTAGATCTATATATTAAGTAGCTATGGTAGAGAAATTTGAATTTATGCAGCATTGTACTTTCTGGGCCTGAATAAGCAGTTGATACTTTGAATCATAATGGTAATGAATGAGAAACTCTAAACTGATCTTCTAGTTTCATTGGGTTATAAAAGTTAGTTTCCTAAGTATTTTGGGTGGTCTAACAATAGTTCAATCTGTGAGCCAGAAAAAACACATAGTGCTTAATTTTTTTCCAAGCAATTTATTTAATCCTGCAGCTGTTTTTCAGTTAATAGCTATAAAGTGTTTTTCTCCCAGTATAGTGGGGATGTTTTTCCAACAGTTTTCATACTATTTTCAAAATGAATCTCAAAAAACCCCACTTTTAAATTTTAAACTTAAATGTTGCATGTGATTTCTAACAATCAAATTGAACACTTTAAGAAAAAGAACTCTAGTGAAAATAAGACTTCCTAATACTTGCACCTTTCACAGTTAAAGTCCAAAATTGCAGTTCATCTCTTAAGTTGTATCTTAGGAGACTTGCACTATGTAAAGAAGCCTTGGATACCTATTCCAGTGCTTGATCACCCTCATGGTGAAAAAGTTTTTCCTAATATTTCACTAAAATTTCCTATGTCCCATCTTGTGTCAACCAGTACTTGTCATGGTGTTCTGCATCTGTAAGACGTGCCTGGCTCCATCTTCTCTATCTCTTCCCCATTTTGGTACTGAAGACGGCAGCTAGATCTCTGCCCTTGGTCCAGACACTTTTCCACCCCCTTATAATACACATCTCATCAATTTGGCTACAAGATGCTAAGTCAAAGTGAACTACCTCCACTGCTCTCCCCTTGTGCAAAGCCTAGCATCTCACTGTAGAAAGAAAAGATACGCTCTGTTCCTGCCCAGTTTAAACGCCCACTGACTATTCTCAACCATTTTATTGTCTTTCATGTACTTGAAAATAGCTTCCAGGATTATTTGTTCCATAATCTTCCCAAGGACCACAAAGTGTTGCTGACCAGCTTGCAGCTCTCCAGATTCTCTCTCTTGCCCATCTTGAAGCTGAGTGTGAGATTTGCCAGGAAGCTCCCTTGATTGTTCTGACTTTTTCAAGATGAGAGCTGATGCCTCTGTGGTGGTATCAGCTCCCTCAGCTCCCCTGGATGCATTAGGTTTGGTTCCAAGAACACGTGGGTCCAAGCAGCTTGAATATTGTTTACTGTAATTCCTCATTGTCACAGACTTTCCTAGTCGGGGCTCAGGGACATGGCAAAGCAAACCTTACCCCTAAGAGTGAGGGAGAGATGACCTCTGCCTTTTCTATGCCCTTGTCAGTAGGTTCCATGCCTCACTGAGCAGCAGGAAAGCCCAAGGAAAATTTGTTCTTTTGTTGCCAGTATGCTTATAAAAAGCTCTTCTTGTTCCTCATTATATCCCTCACCATTTTAGGCCCCAGCTGAGCTTTGGTTTTCCTAATTTCACTCCTGACTGTTTGGGAAATGTCTTTTTATTTCTCACAAGTAGCTCATGTCCTGTTTCCACCTTCTGTGTACTTTCAGTTTGAGGTTGAGATTAGGCAGGAGTTCTTGTTTACCCATGCTGGCCTTTCCCCTTTCTTGCCTGAATTCCACACACTGGAATAGACCATTCTTGAACTTTTAGCAGACTGATGAATCAGCTCTCCAAGGCCAAATCCTGAACAAGCTGAAATCTGTTCTGCCGAAGGCAGTAATTCTACTATGCTGAAACAGAAACCATACAGTCTTCTAGGATTTGGAACAGAAAATGCACCTTGTGCTATGCAATTACTCCAAAGAAGGAATAAATTTAGAAATTGCCATAAGAAAGAAGCCATTGCTGGCTTTACTTTTATTTAATGTCTGTGCTTATGAGTCAGTGCATTTCTATGAAATAAAGCTGAAAATTATAAGGACTCTATGTCCTTATAATTGTATTTGTGAGGACTGTATGTCCCAATAAATTCCACTCTAATGTAACACTAATTGTTATTGAACACAGTATAGCTACACTGGAACTCTCTGCAGCTTTATTCCTCCTGTAGACTCTGGAGGAGCATGGTTACAGTTTGCATTAGTGTACTACACCTTCTCATCCCTCACAGTGGAAGCCTCTTTTATCTTTCCCATAAAAAGCTTGTCATCATTCCAGGAGGAGGTGTCATCTTCCAGCTTTTAATTTTTTTTTTTTGTAATTAAAAAAAATAGAATACTTCAACCATTTGAGCAGAACCGATGCAGGAACAACATGCACACATTAATAGTTGCTCTTCAAGACCAGACCAATATGAAATACTGGTTGGAAAGAGCACTATGAAGAACTCATCTATTCTTAGTGTTCCTTTTCTAGTGTTCCAAAGACATTTTCTGGACTTTTGTCTGATTTATGCTTATTTGAAGAAGAAAATTCTGGTTTAAAAATTCCAGAGAAAGAATCCTTAGTACCAACAAACCACTTATCCTCCTAAAAGACATCTGCAGAGAAAGAAGAAATTGCTCACCTGCAAAAAACTTGATGTTTGGGGGTTCCATTTCTCTTCTGGCCTCCCGTGCCATGTGTTAAGTATGCTTAAACACACCTGAAAAGGTGACATTATTAATAGCACAAACACTACAACAAAATGGTTCTCCTTGGACAGAACAGAATGTTAACATTATATTAATTTGGTTTTGACAAACTTTTGTATGACGTCATTCTAAAAGACATATTTGTTTCGTATCACAGAACAATTAGGTTGGAAAAGATCCCTTGAGACCAGAGTCCAACCTATGGCTGAACACCACCATGTCAACCAGACCATGGCACCACATGCCACATCCAGTCTTTCCTTAAACACCTCCAGGGACAGTAACACCACCACCTTCCCTGGGCAGCTCCTTCTGATGTCTAATCGCTCTCTGTGTGGAGAAACTCCTCCTAATGTGGAGAAATTCATCCTAAACCTTCTCTGGAGCACCTTAAGACTTGTTACATCTAACACAGGCACTAAGCTGACCTACCTTGCCATCATTGTAGAGGTTTGGATTAAATCTCACGCTGTGGCCTCCAGTTGTCTCCAGATTCACAAGTGGGGGGGAATTAGGATAGTCTTGTGGGAAATATACATCAAATTCAAAGCAACCATTTGCGTAAGGGGTGTCTGCAGGACCAGTAATGAGAACCTACCATTGCAAAAACAAGAAAAAAACGCATTTAAACTCCTCATCCTTATATTTGTCACACAGTTGAGATTTGAGAAGTTTTGTGAACCATTTTGTTTCCGCATGCTACTTAGCAGAAAATATTATCAGACATGATAATCATACACAGGCTGTCTGTTCATTTTGATACTGTGGGTAAGTCAAGCCCTCTGCAAACATTCCTTTCTCCAGAATTACAAATGGAAAGTAAGACAGAGGGAGCTAAACTCTTTTATTGGATGCTATTAATTGAGTTTTTCTTCAAACTTCAGGTCCAGAGACACTCACTGTACTTCTCCATACCTACTGCCTACAACTTAAATGGTCACATGCAAAGATACACTTTGACCACAGTGGAGTAACAAAATTTAACTTTTCCCTCCGGAGTAGCTGAAGAAGAATGAACCTGTTCCTGAGAAGTCCCCTTGGCTGACAGAACACTGGTGGGGCAGATAGACTCACCCTGCCAAGTTACTGAGAAATCAGACTCATACTCAAATACTACCACTTACCTTCATGTTTGGACAGCAATTAAAGCACACGTGAAATACTTCTGGTTTTAGCTAATACCTAAAGTGCCTTCTTAAGCATTTATATGCCAAGCTGAAGAGAAGAATAAAAGTAACTTTGCTCCTTTACCTTCATTATGTCAAGCCGCTCCTCATCACAGCGTACAAAAACGCTGGATGAGGATGAGAGAGGCAGTGAGGTTGAAAGAGTCACAGCTTCTTGAGCAAGACGTCGGGCTCTGGCAGCACTGTTGGCGTCACTCGCATTTTTTACCTGAGACATGTAGTGGTAATTCACCTTAAAAACCAATTTTCCATCATCATCCTCAGAAACCATTTCAAATGTATCTAGAAGAGAAGAAAATTTTACTGGGTCAGGAAAGGAGCGAAGTTAATAATGGATTAGTCTTGGATAAAGATTCCGAGTATTAAAATCAGGAAAGTTTAATGTGCATTACACTAATCCAGAAAACTGTATTTTGTAAGTTAACAGTGATCACATAAAACAAAGTATTAACAGTGCTGGGTTGAAAAAAATTCTGCAGCAAATTTACAAGCTTTCATATGTAACTTGTCAAATACAGACCACTCCCAATTTGGAAAGCTATCAGGAATATAATGATACTTACAAATACATAATAATGCTAATAACAGAATTTGTGTGATGCCAAGTGCAAGTGTGCTGGCTGCAATGTTATTAAAGAATCATAAAAAATTACAGTGGAGCTGTTTTTTTTTAATTACTTGCTATGCAAAATCTGCAGGTTGGCTGTCAGAAGGAAAAGCTCCCACTACAAACCTCCCTACCTCCTACTCTTGGCATACACTCCACAAACATTTGTGAGGAAAATCACTTACAAATAAAACAGCAAAGAAATGTGACTGCGAATGCTGCCACTGCAACTCCAAACCCACCCAGAGAATACGTTTCTGCAATAATTTTATAGCTCTTTTTGGATAAGATACTATTAATTCTTCTTGATTTTTTTGGTAACCCATTCCTCTTATGACCAAAGTAATGAGTGATTCCCATCACATTTTCCAAATGCAACATATTGCACTTCATGAAAGGACACAATGAAATTTACTATAGTTTCATTTAAAAAACATATTTTGATTTGGGTTCTACTCTATTAAAAAAATCAAACTGTATTAACATATATAAAGAATCATATATGAGCTTTAAAAAAAAAATCAGACAACATTTCAATGTAATCTGGGGACTCATAAATTATTACTGCAATAAAAACATCAACACCATTGTTAAATTCATTTAGTTCCTTGAATTATTTCAGTGTATGCTTAACACACTTCTTACTAGTTCAAAGACTGCATGTGTTGGTAACCTGAAAATACAGACTTAAATACACACTTGTGAAAATTATTAGTGGTCATATATGTAAAACAGTCATTAACTTTTAAAATAATAAGGGATTCCATGCAACAGAACACGTTTCTTCAGTGTCTGCTTTCTAAACACAAACATTCACACTTCTCAACCTACCAAACTGGAGCTTTTTCATGACAGCCACATACTTTTCTTCAAGAGACCGTAAAACAGACAAGGGCTTGGGCTTCACAGCAGCCTTTTTGGAGTATTCAGCCATTTTCTTTTCTGTTACATAAAATGTGATGATTATTTGGAGTTAACTGTGTAATTCTGAGACAAGTACAGCAAACATTTGGGGATTACTTAACTTGAAATGACATTTTATGGTTGCATTCTTTTGCAGAGAAGTCTCAAAACTGGGCATCACTCAGGATAATACAAATCTCTTTCTTACTACTGTGAACAGCTTGAGGTAAATAAAGGTCATAATCTCAGCTCAGAAATAATTCATGACTTTTGCTGTTATGAATATTCTTTAATTTAAAACAGGAAGTATGATATATGCTTATGTGGATAGCTATTCCCACATGTATTCTTGGACTCTCCAAAATCAGGAGCTGATTATACATGTCTCTATAAAATTCACTCCCCTGATTCAGCTACTTAATCTTTAGTTTTCTTTACTAGACAACCAGATGGTGCTTTGAACATCTGCAGGTTCAACCCATGTTTTAGATTTTTCTTTTACGTTCATTTAGTTAAGAATTAATCTAAGTCGTAAGATTTAGTTTTAACAGCAAAGGTTTACTATTAAGGTCACATATGTTGTTTTCTGCCAAGAAAAATAATAATAAAAAAGGTGCTACATAACTGTGCTGGAAGTTGTGAGGTGTACTCTAACTTACTGGCACTATTCTGTTTCCTGATCACAACATTTAAGACTACCACAAGGTTCCAACCACCTCTGAAAACAAAATCAGTCGTTGGGGACAGGGGAGAACTATTTTGTCTTGCTTTTAAGCTACCTGTAAGTCATCTGTTAATGACTGTAGTACAAATAAACAGTATATAGTACTTACAAAGGCATTTCTATGTTACCTTGGTTTGCTTGGCGCAAACTGGTGGTGGCTGCATAAACTATCTCCGCAGTCTTTTGGATGTCTGGTACCAAAAGGGTCAGTCCCTCTGGTTCTTGATCGGAAGTATCTGGTTTTACTCCAGATTTAGCTTTGTCTTTTTTAGACCTGGATGGAGCAATGAAAGAGGATATAGCATGAGGGAATATTTTTCAACCAGTCATATAGCACTCAGCATATCTGTCAACAAGAAAAAATACCAAAGACAAAGGAATTGAGATTAACAAAAGTGTTCTAAAATGGAATGTCTCTCTCTGTCTCCAGGTTAATGACCGAATGGAGCCATCAGTTGTGACAGCACTGAAAGTGCCATCTTGCTTTGACCAACAAGTACACCTGATATGATGAGTAAGGATATGAACACAAAGCCAGTATAGCGGTCTCTGCTCCAATCTTCCAGTACTGGATTGTTACACTGCATGCTGACCTTCTGTTTGCACACTTTCACAAAGCATCAGAAAAGCTTCCAAAATCAATGTAACCAAGATTGTGTTGTCAATGTGCATTTCATCTACGCAGATCCTCATGCAAAACTAAGTCCTAAACAGGTAATGAAGTATTCTCTTACTGCTACACAATAAGTAGCAACTACTGAAAATACACTAATGGTAAAACCTCTAATGAATATTCACAATACGTATACGAACAACAACTCAGGCATCATGGGACAGTACATCAGACATGAAGTTTGTATCTCTCTGCAGTTCTCTCCTGGGCTATAGAAATGTAGACCTTTTATTTCAATAAACAGTTTAATGCAACACAATTTTAAGTCTTAATATATAGAAGGAGTCTAGTTTATGTTGGATGTTTATAATCAAAGTATTGCAAATTAAAATGTCAATTTAACACCTCAAATTTTTATAACAACCTAATTTGAAAATACAGTATATACATATAACCACAGTGTATATATATATATATAACACCATTGTTTGATAGAAGCTAGTTGCCTAGTAATTAAAGATATATTTAAATATTTAGATTGTGACAATCCAGTCTTTATGAGCATGTATAGTCCAATGTTCAAATTAAGACAATGGTATTTGATAGGAATGTAGCCTAAATGTGCATATTTAGAAGCTTCTGCGATTTAAGAACTAGCATAAATTTTCACTGTAACCCTGCAAAACTTAAGAGATTTTAATGGTAACAGCTCCCATATTATTTTTTTAAAAGTTATAAATTTTCTGTTTCAGTAGCACTTGTTCATTTTAAGACCCAGACAAGTTCAACAGCCAAGATGCACTGCTTTTCTCTTTCCCGCTGCCATACCTAGAAGCAAACCAGAAAACTATCAACACACAAAAAAGTAGCAATTTAATGCCTCGATGTACTGAACATATTTTAGCAGTTATAATCTTCCTGTAGTTTAATCTAGACTGAAACTGTGCATAATGAGTGAGCCTCTGAACTATTCAGTAGAGGTGATTACAGTAATACTGAATACAGTCTTTGTACTCTCTCTAATCAAATGAGAATATCCCTAGAGCATTAATAACAAAATTCATTACTGCAGCATGATACGTTTTCCTTGTGCCAGATTTAATCCAAAAAGATGTTAGCCCATTGTTGACTTCAAGCAATGCTGAGCTTTCTTATCCTCAAAATTAAGAAGCATCAGAACCAGCACCAGGCAGCATTTGAGGAACAGCTTAAGACAAAGAAGCAGCAGCTGCCTCTCCCTTTTACACTGTCCAAAATCCTCATTGTTGCATTTTTCCTTGTGGAAAGCTAGGCAAATATTTTTAAATAACCTACTAGGCACGTTCAGAAATGCATATTTAAAGCCTCTTTAAACCTCAATGATAACCTGTTTTAACATCACTGACATACTAGCAGCTACTGGTCCTAAGAAAGGTATACGGATTTAGATCTGCGTGCTCTTGATGTAGAAACCTCCAGCTATTTGCTACAAAACCCTTGGAGAAATTCTGGCTAAAGTAAAATGTCAATGGGCTTTATCTAAGAGAAAGATGTGTGAAAAGCAATAAAAACGTGCTTAGCGAAGGTACTGAAAGTGAAATTAATTCTTACAAATTCATTTTCAAGACTTGTAGGTCTTCCATCCTCCAAATGGTTTTACAATTTAGACTACTTGTTTGGTTTTCTTCCCTTGCACTTGGTCTTAGAATCAAAAACATTAAGGTGTTGGCCTCATTAAACAAAAACCTTAGCAACTCCTACAGATACAGCGAGTTATGGACTGCAACTATTGGCAGACAAAGAATATATATCCAGTTAAAGCAGTAGGAAAAGGAGGTAGAATCAAATGCAAACTTTCAGGACCAATAATATAATTTCCTCTCATTCTCTCTGCTGTACAGAACAGTTACATTTCAGTACTTTTGAACTATCACAAGAGACTGTATTTTCCTAATGTCTCCTTTGCCACTAATATGCCAATTCTGTCCACTGGTACCATGAGCACAACAGACAAACTTCCCCCTTCTCCTCAGAATACACTTTTTAAATCAAGTGTTCGCAGAACAGCTCTATCCTGTAGTTCTCTGAGACTTGTGTGATGATCTGCATTACCAAGCTGCCTAACTTCTGAGTCAGGCCATTAACTGTGGAAGAACAGTTTAGGAAGCAAAATGCAGGAATAAATCTAACTTGGACACACTCTCACCTTACCCCTGCCTCATCCTGGTCTCATTTTTTACCTTGAGCCTTCTTAATCAGGGATTTCAGTCAGTTTCTTAGGGAGTGTAAGGTAGCTAGTGTCACAAAATCCCCAAATCAGACACAACCCCCATCAATAGATGTTGTTTGTGTAGTCTAATCATTGGTTAGGGTAAAGATAACTTTTTCTCCCCACTTTTGGGGAAAACCTCAACTGATACTGCCATAACTTGCAAGATTCCTACTAGTGATAACTTCCATTTTTTAATTTCCTCATTTTGTTTTTCTACCTTTATTTGATCCAAATATTTTGCTATAAGAATACCAACTTAGTGCGATCAATCCTGTACAATTCATAGGATCATAGAAACATAGACAGGTTTGGGTTGGAAGGGACCTTAAAGATCACCTAGTTCCAACCTTCCTGCCATGGGCAGGACACTTCCCACTACATCAGGTTCCTCAGGTTCCCATCCAGCCTGGCCTTAACTGCTTCCAGGGATGGGGCATTCAAAGCTTCTCTGATCAACCTATTCCACTGCCTCACTGCCCTCACAGTAAAGCATTTTCTTCTACTATCTCATCTAAACGTACTCTCAGTTAAAGCCATTCCCCCTTGTCCTGTCGCTACCTGCCCGTGTAAAAAGTCCCTCTCCAGCTCTCCTGTAGGCATCTGCTTCATTATCTTATTCTCTACAACTTTAGTGTTATATAGAGTTATTTGTAGAAATCAAGCAGTACTTTACAGTTTTTCAGTTTATTTACAATCAACTTATGGTAAATCAAATAATTCTCCAGACTCTAGATGGGAAAACCTCTCAAAGGATCCCCAGCAGTATGTACTTTCACACTGATTATAATTTTTTTAAGTTCACACAGTTTTGCCATGAGACAGAACTGAAATTTATTGCAGATATGAGCTATTACGCTTAATTTTATATTTCTTTAATGTGAGAAGAACACAACAGCTCTTTCTAAAATCATATCCTTAAAACATGGTTTGTCATGATTATTAAATAAATGCATTTTTAAAAGAAAATAAAGAACAGGTGCACCATAAGATTAAAATCCTGCAGGAAAGAGCTGCAGAATTGAAGACGGAGGTGTGAAGCCTGTGTGTCATACACAAGTGCTTCAGAGGCACAAGGAGAGCCCCAGCTTGAGTGGGAGTTACCGAACACTCCAAAGTATATAAAGGAAGAGATGAAATACCAAAATTAAAATGATAAAGACAGTAATATCATTCAGCCTTTTCCTTGCACTCTGTCAGCCTGCATACAAATTTATGTCTGTAGATAGCTAAGAGTTCTCTTCAACTCCTGAGCTTTAATGCAGGACAAACCTTTATCTAAATGTTAGGATTTTCAGGATAGAGGAGGAGCCAAATATTTAATTTAGTCACAGAAACTTCCTCATACAGCTTTTAAACCATTGAAGAAAAAGCAGAGAAAATGTCAGCTCATATTTATAGGGATGACAGTCACTAATATATTTGCTAGAAGAGACAGCAGTGTACATGCTAATAATTTAAGCCATTAATTTAGCTTGTACTAGAAGATGACAACCTTCTCTTCATTCTGTGCTAAATGAATAATACACTCCCAAGGCAACTTTAATTTTCAAAGTCAATACTAATACTTCCTCATCCATGCCTGATACTTAAGAGGTAAATGTGATGATACAGAATGATACCCTTATCAAAGCATTCGTAGAGCAAAGCCAATGAACCATTCAGCCCTCGTGTACCACAGGGACAGTGCTTACAGCACAGTGTTGCTCATTCTGAGATTGACACCCACTGTCTGGGGATAAAACTACAACAGGTTTGCAACTGCAGTATCATTCTGCCCTCATGGTCTCCCACATTTGTTCCTTCCAGTAATTAATGAATTCTGAAACAAATCTGAAGTCAGGCCAAACAAGCAAAGCACTGTGTCTTTGCAAATGACCACTGGCGACCACTGGTAAGCTCCTCAGAGAACCCTCCATCTACTCCTCCTTGGGACTGCAAGCACTATTTACAGACACTAAGCTGAAGCATTCCAAACCAGCAGAGGCTCCCTTCAGACAACCATGAGCTCCAAACATGAGCTTGAAAGTGCAGCAAAAGGAACCAATAGTTGTTTTGTCTTTTAAAGAAAAATAAAACAAATTAGGCCTTGATTCTTAGGGCCCAATGACAAGAAAACATTTTGTTTGCCAAATGCACCCTTTCATATAGAAGTTCTGCAAATCAGCAGTGAAGACAAAGAAAAGCCATAGAGGGAAAATGCCTCAGGCCTACCTAGTTGTATTTGAGCATCCCCGTGCAGCATAGTTAGAAATTTCAGACATTGGCTTGCTAGACTAAACACCACACAGATAAGCAATCAGCGTATTTTGCCAAGATTAACCATTTGCCATGAAGCCCACCCAGCAGATGGTGGTTCTGATGAGCCTGCGTTGCTACACATCAGCTTCTCTCTGCAGCAGAGGGCTCTGCCATCACAGCTCAAACTCAGCCCTTGTGGCAACCCATTACACCAGCCTGATTGCTCTCCTACGAGTGACGGCTTTTGACTCCCTAGCAACCAGTCATGAGAGAAATCATCTCATACCTAAATGTCTTCTCCATTGTCCAGAAACTTCCCAATTTTCTAACAGAATATTCTGGCCTTTGAAAGTAAAGGGAACTCCGTGCTAGCTGGAGTCCAAACCAAAAGTATTCCACTTAAATTCCGGACACTCTTGCTCCAACATGGAGATAACATTTGGTAGATGTGCAAGTCTGCTAGAGATGATGGGAAGTTTTGCCTTTGAAACTAGAACCCATAATTATGTTGTTGTTCTGGCTATTTGACCCAAAATGAACAGCAGATTGTCTATTTAAGAAATCCATGCCAACACTTGCTTATATGTCTGGCACACATTCAACTAAAATGCTGAGAATTCAAACCTTCCACCCCAATGATTCCAGGCTGTTGAGGCTGTTGGGACTTTTCATCGTTGTCTATAAACTGCTTTAAAGACAAACAGCAAAATGCTTAAACCAACCAGTGAAAGACAAACTTTCCTTTTGTGCTGACATGTCAATACAAGAAAATTGTACACATAATGTAAATGAACCAACCATGGAATTTTTATCAAATCCATCTGATGTTAAAACAATACTGATTGCGATTCTAGAATTCTTTGTTTTCAGATCCTAAGCTGGCAATGAAGAATTAACTAGTCATACCATATTTATTTTACCAAATTAAAAAGAGCTTATGAGTAGTAGTCATGTGCCATTCTCACAAAGAAACTTTTTAGACTTCGACCCATGGAAGTGACATGAGAAGATAGAGGTTTCCCTGGCCATTGAATCACAAGCTAATGGAAGACCAGATTAGCAAAAAAATCCCTGTCAGTGATTTTGGTGGATAATTACTTGGAAATGGGTTACAGAGAAGTAAATTATATTTTCTTTTTTAAGAAGATTACAATATACTATAATATGCATAATACTGCCAGCAAGCACAAGTTGACTTTTTTAGATGGGTATTGAACACAAAGAACTGGTTTTTGTCTTTCCTAGTTCTGTTCCTTTTACAGCAATTCAGCAAAAAAAAAAATCCCACCACAGGTACATTACATGCTTGATATGCAAGACTAGTAATCTCAGTCAAGGATTAGAAAAAATGATGGGTAAAGTCCAATTCATCAGGAATTACTAGAAAGAGTTTCCAATAATTACATTCCTTCTCAGGAAATAATTCAGGTAATGACTGGTAAATACTCCAAGTTTATAGTGGGAGAAAGAACATTCTACACACACCTTTTCCTGACATTTTATTTACCTTCTTTTCATGATGTTTCAGCATATGCTCAGGGACAGGACTAAATTTTGCAGAGAAGGACAGGTTATTATTTCTTAACAAGCTGCCTTTAAATTGGAAGCAAGTATATGGAATCAAGAAACCAACTAATAGCTGAGAGTAGAAATTAGTAAAATAAAGAAATGAAATTTTGTACTGCAGCATTTGAAGTTACCAATGAAGTGACAAGAGTATGCAAATCTACCAACTTCTGTCATACTGAAAACATTCCTCGTAAATAGTCCACTAAAACAGACAGATATAAATACAAATCTGTATCTGCAGCATCCATTCAGATCAACACAGAGAACTGAATCTTTTTTCACTTCCATATTCATAACAGGTAAGAACACATGTCCTCATTCTGGCCAGGACAGGGTTATTTTTGCAGTAACCAGGAGGCAGCATGGCCAGGACCTAGAGACTACTCTATACTACCTCACGTCATTGGCAGGGGGAAAGGAGCCTCTTCAGGGAGAAGGGGCTCCTTCCAGTTAAGTAAGTCTGGGTGGAGGGAGCAATGGGGTGGTGCCAGTTCTGAGCTGAAGGGAGAGGTTGGGTGGCACCTCGGTGGCCAGCATTTTTGCATGTGAATCACTCCCTCCTTTGTACACCTTTTTTACTAGCATTGTTGTATCTGTTTGTTTTCTTATCTCATTGCTGGTTCCAATACATTTTTCTTAAGCCATGATCTTTATCTTTGGCATCTCCAGTTCTCCTCTCCGGCCCACCACAGAGGGGAAAGAAAGGGGAGGAGAGGAGTGAGCAAGTAGTAGTGTAGTTTGGGCAGTCTCAGTTGGGAGCACTGTTCCTCAACCATGACAACACAATACAGTTTAAACAAAGGTTAGGGCTGATAAAAGTGATTACCTCAGACGGTTGGTATAGGTATCTACACAGGTCTTCATTTTAGCCAACAAAGTCCCAACAGAAGCTTGTGACTCACACTGTTCCTCCTCCTCTTCACTACTTTCTCCTGACAGAGGAAGAAGTAATGGTACCATCGATGTGCAGGAGGCAATAGCACGGAGTAATTCTAGCAGAGCTCGGTAAAGGGGAACGTGTCGGGCCATATCCAACACTAAGAGAGACAAACAGTTGACAAAAATTACTACAATTGGAGACCTTTCCACTCACTACAGATGCTTTAAATAGAAAACCTAGATATTAGTAATTATTAAAATATTAACAACATTTAAAGGTGAAATACAGAATTTTGTAATAGCCATTTATAAACCGTGGACCTGTCCAGAAAAAAAAACCTGGTAAGATACCTGGAAAACAAAGGTTAAGACACAAGAGGACTAGAGTGGTACCAGGATTACCACATTCTATATTCTTTTCTAGTAGCTTAATATACAATCCTGGCTCAAGGAATATGGTCATAGTAATCATAAGCAAAAATCTATCGAGGAAAAATTGCAACCTGTGGTGTAGCAGAATAAAATTTGCTAAATCTAATAGCATAAGCATTCATAAAGACTTTTGTATAATCCACTTTACAGTTATCTTCTCCTTTGGGAAAACTTGTGCACGTTATTGCAAGAATATTTACAACCCTTAAATAAATGAAGCTACCTACTTAGTAGAAGACTAGTTTTGCTTCTTTTCATGGAGAAAGCATCATTTTAAAAACCATTATGCCTTCTTCAGGGCATGCAAAGGCTTCAAAGAAGATGCAGATTTTATCTGCATGCATATGAACCACAAAACAGAAAGGATGGGTAAGAACATATACTAGGCAGGCAAACCTCACTATCTTACTGCTAATCAGTGTGATGTGTATGTATTATAGAAGTAACTTCGGGTAGACTATAGATATCAGCTCCTCTGATTAGGAAAGACAGGCAGAGATACACAATTCTAATGGATTCTCTAGCACCACATTGTTTATTTTTCTTTTGCACTTGTTTGGACAAATATGTAATGGATGTCATTTCAACTGACTTTGTATCATTAATAGAAATCCTGAAAATGTAGCAATAGGCAGATACTTTAACACAGCTGCTTCCTCTGTCCCTAGGACATGCTATTTTTAACCTAACTGCAGAAAAAAAATTGCTCTAGTTTAAAGTATTCACAAATGACTGAGTTTATGATA
This sequence comes from Campylorhamphus procurvoides, assembly GCA_013396655.1. Taxonomy (NCBI): domain Eukaryota; kingdom Metazoa; phylum Chordata; class Aves; order Passeriformes; family Dendrocolaptidae; genus Campylorhamphus; species Campylorhamphus procurvoides. The sequence goes on from WBMV01004761.1 coordinate 1,418,041, forward strand.
AAATAAATTTATGCTTTTTCCAGCAAAAACCCCCAGACAACAAAAAGCCTCTGACAACTTGCATTAGAAGAGAACAAAGCACAGAAGAACTATTTAATGTTTCATTTAGCACATCTCATCCTCCAAGCTAAAGCAGATCACAAACTTTCAACTCCTGTCACCAAACCCTTAGCTCTAAATATAGCATGATGGGACAGTATAAATAGCCAAGCTAAACTCAACAAGCCAGTTTATGCAGGTTTAAAGCTGGATTTATCTCTAGCAGGACTTCTTTGATCAATAGCTTGCTATTTGTCTCTTGAATATATTACAATGGCACAAGCTCTAAACTGGGTGAAGTGCTATTGAACAGGAAGAAAATTCTCAGAAACAAAGTATTAATCTGCCAGGTCTGGTATCATGGCTTTAAAGTTATCCTGTGTCAAAATATTCCACATATTTAAAGCAAACTTCATTGAATTTAAATATCGGCATTAAGAAAATCAGTTTCAATTATATGTGAATTCTTACATTTTTATATATATATGTCTCCATTTCTTATGCTCAATCTCCAGTGAACAACAGTTGCCCACAGAAAAATCCCCACAATGTATAAAAAGGCCTTACATTAAACACAAATAGATCTAATGATGTGTGGATAAAACACCTCCTCCACCCCCAAAAACCCACTCCAAACAAACAAACAAAAAAACATAAAAAAGAAAAAGAGGTGGTGTTGGGGGGAAAGAAAGGGCAAACAAAAAACCTGGTCAGACACCATCTCCCACCTGTAGTTCTAAAGACCAAGTGGCTCTTCAATTTAATCAATAGCTGTTTTTTATGAGGATAGTGAGTGAGGGAGAGATATGACCTCTTAGATAAGCACAGCATTTCACTCTGGAAAGCTTTTATTTATTAATTTTAACCATGAAAATTTCATGAGGCCAGAATATATAATTTCAAATCCTTCAATGCTGGCTTGCCCTCTCCTTTGCTAAATGGATAGTTAAGTTCAAAATTACTGTCATGAAGGGAAATGAACTGACATAACTTTAAAACGGGAATGTTTTCCAGAAAGATAGGAGAGATTCCTGGTTTTAGCAGATCCAACTCACTTTGCACTGCTTTGCTATTGTTCCCATGTGAAACAAATCAAATGCATTCACTTGGTTTCAGTTTAGTAGTTGTTCCCTAAAAGCTTAATTTCTTTTACCTTCATGTCAGACTCTGCTAAACTCAATTTTTTGATACCATTATGTGTCTTACTTTATTTTTCTCCAGGACCTTTATTACACTTACTAAGAATTATGACTCATGCAAGTGTTTGTGTTTCCAAAATGCTAGAATTCCCCTCCATCCCCAATATAAATCCCCAAAATGTTCATCAAGGCTGGATACTTAGATACATATCAGAAAAGCTTGCTGTAAATAACTCAAAATCAGCAAATTACTGCTTATTATCTTTATTTGGCCGTTCATCTACTCCTCCTGCCTACTTTGCTTTCAATTGAAAGAGAACGCCAAGCTGACTACGGTGTGTGTTTCCTGCAGATACAGTTCTGCATTCTGAAACAGGTGAAGACCTGAGCTCTATGTAATTTTTAAGCTCCATGTCATTTTTAAGACACTATGTTTAAGCCACTAGGACAACAAGATACTCTTTTGTAAATTACCCCTCAGCGCAGCACTGCTCTTTGCTAACTAAGGGATCTTGCCAACTAAGATGGCAGCAATCTGGATTTCAAGTAAATGTAAACTTCAGTGAAGAACAAGAGTTAAAAGCAACCCACTGTATTCTTCAAAGAACATACCTAACCTTTTTCTGCCTGACTGAAGTGGGCAATGAAGGTATAGCATAACGCTTTACTTGAATTAAATAAGGTAGGAAAAAAAATCCAACACACCACACAACAGAAACAAATACTTTTGCTTATAGCAGAGCTATAATTTGAACACCATTAGCAGACACTTGATGCGTCAGAATCTTTATATATGGGTACTTTAGTTGTGTAAGAAGGCACTAACAGTTTTATTTATATGGGCACACACATAAACACACCAAATTGCAAATACATAGCATTCCTAAGAAAATGAAAAAAAGGAGATTAAAATTCTTGGCTTTGTAAAAATGACAGATGGATTCCCTGTTACCCCGAAACCAAAACAGTTACTAGATAATGACAAGCACCTTTTACAGAGAGCTCAGTTTGGTGCTCTTGGGCTTCCTTCTGCACTGAGCCCATCCTGGCTGTTAGGCTCACACCAGCTGGGGGGTCAGTCACATCTGTCCATTTTTGTGCTGTCTGTGCTCCCTGATTCTGTGGGGCAGTGAAGTGCTGAGAAAGGCCCAACTCCTAGCAGCAGAGACCAGTTCAGAAGCAACACCTTTTCAACTCTCAAGCAGAACTGCTGCCCCAGAGAGCCCACCTGAACTTCTGCTAGGTTTCCAGAGCATTTCTTCAAATGACTACAAAATGCCAACATACTTACTTCAAAAGAAAAGATTAAATTATTTCATCACTAAACTGAAAGGAGGGAACTGCATTGAGGTTTTATCCTACTTCCCTGTCTGCCTTGAAGAAGGCTGTCAGGACAGGGTTGCCTGGTGACGACAGCGTTGTCTCAGAAGGCTCCAAGAACAGTGCCTGGAACGTGGCTTCTGCACAACCTGATCAAAGCTGTTTTCCCTTCAAGCCTGCCATGTGCTTCTCAACTTCCATTCAGTAACTACACATCAAGGTCTCACCTTTTGGCTATACCAGCAGTTAACCATTCAACCAGTAGAGCATGAAGCAGAGCACAAGGCTGAGAACTGCTGCTGAACCTGGAGCTGTGACAGCCCGGGGTGAGGGACCAGGGCCAGAAGGTGACAGGAAACAAACAGCAGGGCAACATCGCCATGGGGTGGGCAACACAACGATGACAGCACTGCTCTTGAAGGCTAGGATCCCAGTGCTACCACAGACGACTCTAGCAGCAACATCTTTATTAACACCTTTGTTTTATTGATTGTAGGAATTACAAGTGGATATGCCCGAAAAACAGGACAATGTCTTATTGTCCCTGCTAATTAGCAAGGAAGCTCAGAGACAACAGGCAGCATACATATCTACTCACAAGTCACAGGAAAAAAAGTAGCTCAGCTCTAAATTTATTCCATTTCTTCCATTCCTTTGGGTAATAAAGGTCAGATTTTACTGGAATCACTACATTCAGTTAGCCTCTTGCCACAGTATTTGCAATTTAGAAAGACACTAAGAGCTAAAAAGGTAAAAAACCAGACATTTCATAAAACTAAATCTTGCTTATATGCTAATAACCATCAGTCTGATTTGAGTGGAGGGAAGAGGAGTATGACTAAAGGTATTTTAAGAAGTCTTGACTTTCACAAACTGCTGAGCATCCTGAAAACCACAGTCTTTCACATGCCTATGGGTCATAAGATATTAAGGCACTGATCCATTTTTTAAAACTTCTAACCTAGTCTACTTATTCCTGGGAAACAATTGAGTAATATTCAAAGATTGTGTGTGATTTGAGAATGTTTCAACTGCTTTCCACATATCTACTTATTCATCCATCACTAATACAGATGTACTTCTTACAAAAACCTACGACTACCCACATACAATTACAACCTTAATATCATGAAAAGGCATATGAGGGCAGGTAGTTTCATAGGATCAAGGCATCACCTTAAATTTCATATATATCTGTAACAAGCTAATGGCCCCACTGAGTCCAATACTCCTTTGCTTTCTTTTAATATTATACAATATTCAAATAAAGAATACCCAAACCTAATGGCCCATTAAATTGACAGTACTGAACAGCAGTAAATTTTTTTTGCAATTAATTTAACATCCTCAGTTCAACTTAACTGGCTATGAATAAGATTATAAAACTTATCTCCATTGCAAAGGTGCAAAATATATTTAAAAGATGTCTCAAAGAATACGTACATTTATTCTAAAATAAAACAAGCCATCAATAGAGCATACCCATTATATAAAAAAGCTTCACACTTTACAGTGAATTAAAGAAACATAGAAGAATAATTTTTAAGAAAACAATCCAAAGTTCTGCTTTGCTTTCATCTATCATGAAGGCCTTCCCACTGTGATTCTCACAGAATTGCTACCCCAAAGGAGCCTACAAACTTGATGTAAAAAACCCAAAACTGACACTTGAGAGAAAAAAAAGACAAAATCTACACCTTTACCACTTTTAAATATATGACACTGCCAGATGAAGACCCTCCTTGCTTCTGTGCTAGAAGAGCTGCCTATATATACGCTCTCGATTTATCTCCTGTACATAATTTCTTGTTTTCTTGAGTCATTATTTAATGACAGTGAATTTCAATTATTTTAGAGGCCCACAGAAATATGACTATTTTTCTTATGTGCAATTACTTCTGACCAATACACAGGACGGATGTTCTGCCTTTGTTGAAGGAAAGAACGTTGTGCAGCCACAGCAGAAGGCACCACTGCAAAGTCTTCCCAAATTACAGCCCTTTTATTTGTTTTCTCAAAGAGATCTGCTACTGCAGATACAAGAGGGATGGTCATCAATGATCAATTAAAAGGAAATAAATGAAATGAAATACGTATTCTGGAGGAACCCCTATGTAAACCCAGGAAACATAAGGGACACCTCCTTCTTGCATGGGGTAGTTTCCAGTGACCCAGGGGGATGCCTTCAAGTCTCATTTCTTATTTTGTTTTTGATCTATTTCAATTAGACATTTTATCCTCCTGGAAAGATGAATAATTGTGTTTTGTTAAATATTCACCCAGAAGTAGCCAACTAATCCTGCCTCTGTTTTAAGGCAATTGAAAGAAAACCACTGACAGTTATGTAGGGTAACTGTATTTTAAAACTGTTCTATTCATATCACACACAAATGCTCAAAATTTACTACAGTGTATCCAAACCTCCTGTACAAAAAAACCCAAGGAAATACCTTTGTATTTCAAGAGACAGATTTTTTTCTTTTGCAGGAATAATGTTTAAAGGACATGGTATCATCAGCTTAAGAACCTAAAAGTAAAATAAGACATTTCCATTATGGTGCTACTTATTAAAAATTTTAAGACCAATGTTAAGAACACGACTGCAGTACCACACTCAGGTGCCACTATATTTTTCTATTTTATTTATCCTTTTTAACCTCCAAATAAATTAAAAGTAGATCCTAAATTTCTCTCAATTTTGAACAATTTCTAAAACATGCTTAGCAATTACTGAGGACATATTTTTTGATGCCTCAGTATGTTATTAACAAACCTAAAACCCACAGCCATGATCAAATTAAGGACTTGAGGATCTCATTATTATATTAAAGACTCTCAGCTGCTACAAACACCACTTGCAAAAAGCCACACAAAGGAAACACTCGTTTTGGATTTTTAATTAAACCTTCAGATACAGTCTTGCAGCCACAGACACTGCCAAGCATGAACGAGACACACTGTCTTTCCAATAGGGCCACACATCCTTTTGCTGAGTATTTTCAAACTGCAGCCGTTCCTCAGCCCCCCTTTACTGCATCTTTGCGAACATATGATCTATGAATGCAGCCCATGCTGCAGGCAATAGTGTCAGTTCCAAATACGTCATGCTCTGCTGCCTCTTGATTTTCTGATTCAGAATCAACCCAGGGCAAGCCTCTTTTATAATAGGCCTAATTAACACCCTGTGTTCTGCTCCATTTTGATGGAAAAAGAGATTGCCTACAGAGGAGTTCAAAATCAGATTTCTTTAAGTAACCACTAGCCTTTGGGTAAAAATAAAACAAAAGCTTTCTAAATATTGTCATCTTGCAATAATTTAATTAGTTTGACTTTTTCTTCACCTTTTTTTTTTTAATAAAAATAACACCACCATTTTCACAGTATTATTTTAAATATCAGGAAAAATGACATCAGAAGAGACTAATCCCTTGCACAACGAAGCAGGAGAAAGGGGTTAAGCTCCCTTATAGGTCATGAGTTAAACCTATGCAAGAAGAGTGGGCCTCTGAATTTAATGGGTATAGTCTCAGGCTCCGAGTTATTATTATTGTTCAGATACAGCCTTAAAATTTTGTTCTCATCAGTCACCACTGAGCCCCTTAGCAACCAAAAAAATAAATGAGATCAAATATGGGAAAATGTGAAGATAAATTAGAAATTAATTATTGAGACTGCATTCAATCATTAGGACCACTCCAACACTACGTGCATTTTCCCCCTTTCTCAGAAAAACAGGATAGAACTGGAAAAGGGATGAGAGAAAGGTGACTAAACAATGCAAGGTACAGAATGAGCACTATTTAAAATGAAACAAACTAAGATGTTGCAGACTTAGTGACTAACAAAGGATATCACAAAGATATAATTTTTAAATTATGAGTGGTAAGAAAAGTGAATAGAACTGGATAGATCAATATATTCAAATGAATGGGCACAACATCAGAAGAAGCAGTGCCATTTTAAAAAGCGCATACACTGCACAATGCATAACTTTTAAGCTTTGGACAAGCTTAACACTAAATGTAAGCGCAGTAAATATTGCTACAGGTTCAAAAGTAATTGGGTAAATTGATGTAAGAACAGGCCATAAAAGGCTAATAAATGAGGGGATACCACCCCTGGCAACATACTAGCAATACTAAAGCAGCATCTGCATATCAGCCCTATCCCTATATTCTCCCATGGGCATGTGTTATTGTCCACTATTGGTGATAAAGTAATGGTGATAAAGTAATGGTGATAAAGTAACAACCTTGGTCTGTCTTGGCATTGCGTCTTGTGCCTTCTAGGAAACTTGGAAAAAAAAGGCAGTTTAACTGCCACAGGAAATGAAAACTGCTCAATTATAGAAGCAAAATGCACTGCTCAAGTTAGTTGGTTAGTCATCTGCAGTGCAGTAATGTGGCTCAAGACCAGTGCTCTGAACTGTTTCTGGTTTGCTTATTTTTTAAAGAATATTTGATTTGAGTGAAGTATTTTCAGGAAAGTTTTGTTTACAAGTGAAGTCAACAAACACTTTCACATATGTATCTCCAAATCCAGAAAAAAAGCCCTTTCCAGGAAAAGTGCAAGGCACTATTCCACTAGGCCAGTGTGTACAGTTGAGTAAACAAACAAGATTTCCTGTATTTCGGAAGGACAGGAAAAATAAACTCAAACAACATAGAAGATACGAAAGCCAAATGGATCTTTTAAAGTATAAGTGACTACTAAAATTATGCATGAGCCCCAGTTTGGGAGACATTACTATTTAATGCCACACTCTAGTCCCTCATAATGGAAGATCAGAAGATTAAACAGAGTTCCAAATAAACCTGAAAAAGTGGTCAAGCAATGAAAAGATGATTCTTGGAGGCTACAGAGCCACCTTATATGGGTGTTGGGGAATACATCATCAAGCAAGATCATTAATGAAATCTAAAAATGCAAAATTGTGTATCTATTGGTTTTGTTGGAGTGAAAAAACGGCCCAGCAGGCATCAGCGTTGAAAGAATGCGAGCAAAGTACTGAAGAGCAAGCACATACTGCCATGGGATCCAACCCCACTGCAACTTTTAAGAATCTCTCCTCTGAAAAAAAAGCTGGATTTACCCAACATCAGTTCTTTAAAACCAACAAAATATGAAAAAACACAGTTATAGCATAAAAGCTATAACCAAATCATGTTTGCATCGAAATCTAGGTAACAAGTGTAAGAAAGCATCAAGGTAAATTTCCAGGATATTATCCAATAAATACAGAACAACATAAAAAAAGGCACAAAGAAAAGAAATATATATTAAAAAAACCCCACATCTGAAGAAGATACATATAAAGAAAGGCATTCAGAGGCTGCATGAGAAGTTGTTTGCCTGGTCAAGGGATGAAAAGAACACTTCACTAGTAATACAGCTCTTTACTGTGGCATTTAGTAAGATGAAAAGGACCAATGATTTCTATTTGAGGTAGATGTACTGAAATGAATCTAACATTAAAGGTAAGCTGGAAGTGTCAAACCAACCTTCCATTTAGCCAAGGAAGTAAGAAAAATATCTTTTATTGAGAAAAATATAAGATTTAAATATTTTGCAGACAAACCCTGTCTTGAAAAAGTTAAAATAAATTCAAAACAAATCAGGAGGTGGAAACTTGCCTACCACCTTGTGTTAAGTGTCTTAAGCGTGCAGCACTCCCAAGAGATGAAAAGAAAGGTATCACTGCTTTAAAAACACAAATCAGGGTTTTTAAAGAAGTTAATCTGGCTTTCATCATCCCTGCACTGGAGGAGGGAATAGTGATTTCACTATTTTTGGCAGAGGAGTGGGCAAGCAGCCACCTTGAAATGGTCCTCAGTCTGTGTTACCTCTTCCAGGCCATAAAACAGTCACTGGTATTTTAGAATAAGATGGGAATCGACAATAAGATGGAAACCTGCCACTTCATTGCATATGCTGCAGAAATCAATGCAGAAATTTAAAATTAGCTAATGAAGCTGTGGGGTGTTTTTAAACCATTACTTCAGCTGATGGAAAAAAGCCAAGACTTGGGTCTTCTGTTCTGTCAGCAGAAGATACCAACATTGTTACTGGAATGAAACGATTTGCAGTTCCCATGCTTTATGGTGAGCTTCCCCTATGTGTGAGCACACCTACAAGATCACGTCCTCAGGGGACAGAAAGGAGACTACTTAAGCATCTCATTCGGCCTTAAATATCTAATTATTTCACTTGGCCGAGATGGCAAAGCCCCTGTACATATACAAAACAACTTTAATCACTCCAGTATAGTTTTCAGAGAATACCAGCTTGTTTAAATACCAAGATGGGCTTTTGGTAAACATGCAAAGTGCAGGCTGAAAAGAAAAATTCAAGCCTAATACCCTCCTTGATTCAAAGTTAATGAAAGGTAAGCCCTTGCACTCACTGCCTATTCAAAGTACCTTAAAGTACAAATAGCTATATGGTAAATGTATCAACCAATTTAAAATAGATGCGAAGAATCATCTCTATGCCAGAGACTTGTGGAATAGGAGAATTTGCACCTTCCATGCAACTCACGCAAATTCCTGTACCACTTACTAAAATGGATCATCCCCCATTATGTTACAGCATAACAATAAAATACCCTCAAAATAAAATATTCTTTTGTTAATGAGCGGTACTATCTTGATGTTGTCCTCTAAAGAGGACAAGAATATATAAATACAAACATAAAATCCTATTGTTTGCGTGTTGGAATAATAGATTAACTCTTTTTCTAGACAAAGTCCTTCAGCCACAGAGATCCATTTCCTGTGACTTGTGCTCATTACTAAGAATACCCTCAGACAATTGTAAGAAAGGAAATACTATGAATGGGAAGTGTCTGCATAACAATATGGGAAATGCCAGATACATTTACAATATTTTATTTTCAAAAGCAGGAGAGAAAAAAGAACACAAAAGAAAGAAAGGACAAGAGACTGTTACTGCCCAGAAAATGAAAACCTACCACTCGACCGAAAAGTCAGCTGAAAAGATGCTGAAAATGAAAGCCAGCCCCCATGTCAGTGTTCCAGTAAGTTCTTCAAATGCACATCAAACCACATAGCTCAACTGACAAAAATCTTCCCTGAAAGTACAGCGCGCTTGCTCTAAGTAAAGGCAGAGCAAAAAAGTCTAGGACAACCCCAGGCAAACTGCTCTGTGCTGGAACAGAAAGGGACTGGCACTTTCTTTAGTTAGGAAATTTTTAGCAGCTTAACTAAGTGTGCTGCCACCACTTGACAAAGCCAGTAACACAGAGGAAGACAAAAAATCGAAAAAATTTGAAAAAACGTAAAAAATTCAGAAGTCTCTTGTATACCATAAACCAGCCCGTACCCTCTAAGTGGTTACAGTGTTTTAGCAGGAGGGCATAAAAGTTAAAAAAAAAAAAGGAAACAAGGAAAGAAGCACATAGTATATTCCTGCTATATAATATGCAACTGTAGAAAATCTAGTATGGTGTCACATTCTCCTCTGATGTTATACTCTCTTCTTAAAAAAGACTGAGTGCATTGGCAATGAGAGGCATAATTTTTACAATTAATTCTTAATGCCTCCAGTAAAATCTGTGAATATTTGTAGCATGTGGCACTGCACAGCAATCTATTGCAGACACCCAGCACTCATATTCCCAATCGTAATTACCAAGTCTAAATGAAACCACTTGAGATGTACTGGCTGACTAAAGTAAAACAAGAAAAAATGGTAGGACCAGTAATATTTACACTGGAAATTTTAAAGATGCAATGTGGTATCTCCAATTTTAAAGGGCTGGCTAGATGCCTTTACCAAATACCCTCATCGGGGAAAACAGTTGAGTACTTACAGACTCCCAATCTTGTCCTGTAAGTGGGGATACAGCTACCAGTGTTGGCTCCCAGTTAATTAAGGGAAAAAGGTACTCCCAGATAAAATGCTCATGGGCTTTAGCAATGAGACAAATGGTCCAGGAAAGCCCAGACTCCCCTCATATTAAACACGGCAGAAACTTTACTGCCTTGTGCCTTAAACAGTCAGGTCAGTGACCTGTACTGTTTTCTCAAAATTAAACAGCTGACCATACGCCGGCAGAGATAATTTCACAGAACGCTCATGGCCAAAACCAAATACTTGAAGACAACCATCCATAACTTTAAGTTCTCAAGTGAACAATTAAAAGCAAACATACAGAAACTAATTTCAGGAATTAAATGAACACCAGCTGCATCTCATATATGATTTGTTAGCTTCTATACATCCTTGTATCAAGGATCAGCATTTAAGTCCATTTCTCCTGAAAGCTTATTAAAAAAGATAACTCATCTGTGGGCGGCAGGAAAAGCAAACACCATAGTTTAGTTTCACTTTACATAAAACATATTACACAATGGACTGCAAGGCATAAAGGTCTGTCTGAAAACTACACCTCCAGTTAGTACCAGAAGAGTTATGTCTAAGAGGATGCAAAGGGGAACAGTAAAAAATTACAGGTCCTTGGCAGGCAGATACAGATACATAAGCAGTCTGTTGCTCATGCTTTCAAGACAGTCATATTATCCTGTAACCACAAAGGTCCAGAAATTCATAGTGGTCTCAAATGAGAAAGAAATCTTGTTTACTTATGTTTTCAGGATTGTCCTGTAAAACACCTTCAGAAGCTTAGTCATCATTTGGAAATATTTCTTTTATTTAAAGCTCATAAAAACAAACTGACAGACAAAAAACACCACCCCACTCTTGATTCCAAAGTAAAATATGTTACCACTGAGGTAACAGAATATGAAAGAGAATATGTGGGAGAGAAGCAGAAGGAAGAACAATGTGAGATGCGAAAAGCCCCACTGAAACCTAATCTTAATCCCATCTATTTCTCACCTGATAATTTCATGAGCACCTTTACCACAAAAAATCTCTTCCTTCTGGAAAATATAATAGGCACTTTAATTCACTGTGATCAAGTGAGTGGGGTCAGAGGTTGTAAGCTTGTCTGAAGTATGCTCTGTACATGGAGCTGCAAAGTACACCTCCAGCTGTATAAAAATCAATAAAGAGTCCACCAGTTTATGAATTTATGTTTAAAAGCCATATAATCCAATGTGCAGCAGAGAAACAGATAAAAAACTGAAGCAGGTCCAGTTCTTCAGTGATCTTTGCTAAATACTGACTTGTTGAAAAAAATAGCTCCAATAGCTCTTTGAAGCAAACATCAGTCTTGAAAAGACTAAGTGCTTTATCTGTCATGCAATCCAGTACCCAATTACAAACCAAATTTAAGCTGCTTCGTTCCTCATAACAACTAGGTTTTTAATTTTCAAAGATTTCAATGCCATGATGTTTCAATACATAATTACTCCTTATAAATTACAACAAATTTTTGCAACACAGCAGAGCTGAAAGTACAAATATATAATTTGTTCTTTCATAAATCTTTTATATTATTAACCACTCACACAGATAATTGGTTTTGACATTTAAAAAAAATCTGTTATAGTTCTAATTCAAAAGCACTATGTACTAGGAAACAGTTTGCTACTTAAAAAGCTTTGAAAATATAGTAAGCATATATTCATACTCAGAACATAACAGAAAATAAGATATAATATTTTCATCCTCTTCCAAAACTATTTCCAAGCAAAGACAAAAAGACAGAGGAAGGAAACGTAGCAAAAGATGCTGGGATGGTGGTATCCTCTAGGTTTGTTTTGTTCTTCAAGTCCAGTCATCTGACAACTCCTGAGAAAGAACACATCTTGTCTGTCAAAGGTAAGATGCTTTAAGGTCTTTGGAGAAAGCGGAACTTGCTGTAGTACTGTAGTTCTCTGAGAGCCACCCTCCTGGACTGTGAACAGTTCTCTATTCTGCTTCCCCTCTGCTTGGCCAGTAAGGACCCAACAGTCACTAAATGGACTCCACTGACACAACAAAATTTAGGAACATGACAGCTCAAAAAATTGATACATGAAAGCCCTAATACTCCTACAGAAGTATGAAACCTACACTAAAAACAATGTGAAGAAATAGCCCCAAAAATACTCTTAAGCTGTGGAGAACAGCACTGAATCAGAACCGAAGCATTCTAGAAGTTACTAACCACTTTATAAAGGTACAATAACCATACATGAGATTCTTTCAGATACCACTCAAGAAAGAAAAAATTAAGATTGCCCAGCATCCCACATGAGACTAAAGACTCAAGAGGGAAAAATAGCCTCTTGCTCTTTTTCCATCATTCCCTCTCACCGTATTCAGAAGGTCACCATGCAGCTGGGACTGAAATCCCCACCTCTACCTGAGGAACATTCATCACTCACTCACTTCTGAATTGCTTCAGTTTGTAAAGACAGTGACTGAAATACTTCCCTCCAAACTGATTTGTGACATGTCACGTGACACCTTCCAAAGGCAGACCGGCTGTTTGTACTGAACTTTTACTCAACCATCAAACTTACGAATTTTCTTGACAAAATACTGGTGTGCATTCTGATCATGATCACAGACACTGAAAAAGGGGTCAAGCTAAGAGAGGCTGGTATTGAAAGGAGTGTGGCACTCCATGTCCATTTAAATGACTTAACACAGAACTATTTTAGAGCAAGTGAGAGAAACTGGAACAAGCAAAGTCCTGGCAAGTGAAGACTGACAGATGAGAACCGACTAGAGGAGCTTCAGTAGCTAGTTGAGAGAATTCTGAATTTTTCCAAGGATATTCTGCGTCAGTAATTAAGTTAAAAAATCAGGAAAACCCCCAGACAATAGCCAAAAGGCAATGAAGTTCCTCAATCGGATGGAAAACAACATGTAGACACACAGTTGAAATGTCAAGATAAAGTCAATGCTGAGCTGTACCACATGAAAGAGCTGTGACTGAGAATAGTAGAAAATCTAAAAATAACTTGCATTGCCTACAGGTGAAGGATCTGTGTTCTTCCTCTTCTTTCCACAGAAGTTAAAAAATACTTCGAAACCTGGCCATGCCCACCACTACCGAGTCAAAGGCACCACACATCAATCTGTATCATAAAAAATATGATAAGAGCTCCCACAAAGAAAACAGTAGCTGTATAAAGTTCCCAGGGGGAGGGGAAAAAAAGACAAAATTAAAGGAAAAAAAAAGAAAAAAAAACTAAGGAAGAAAGAAGGAGTGTGACTATCCACTTCTCGCTTATGCTAAGTGAACCAGTTCATCTTAATTTGTGCATACTACTGCATCTCCCAAGAGACACAGTTTTGCTCTGTTGTTCCGCAATTTAACTGAGAAACTGTCAGACCTCATAAAGAGAAGTTTGTGGACAGTGTCAGAGAAGAAAACGAGAATGCATCACCTACAGGACGCATGTGCTACTGCATTTCAAGTACTCTCCTGCATCTTAGGGAAAATGTAGAATAACTACAAGGGAAAACAGTCTTCATGTACAATTGATATATGCATGATCCGTGGGATTTTGTTACAGCATTTTAACCTGAATAGATACTTAAGTCTAGACATCTCTTTCTATTATTCTATTTTCACCTTCAAATTTTTCTTTACATTCTGCTTTAACTTGCAATCTCCTTCAGAGCTATTTCTCTCTGTAAAGGCAAACTATATCTGACTCAAAACATGCCATTATAATGAAAAAAATACAGCATAGAGAACAACCCTAGAGTACATGAAAATCAAAATTATCTAAATTCATAAAAATACAGGAGGGAAAAGCAAGCCTGCACTTTTGTTAAGAATACTCGCCCCTGTTGTAATTGTGATGTCATGGGTGTACCACATTATTTGGAGCAGCAGTGTATAGCAGGATAATGATCATCCAAGGATCACGACTGTAAATCATTTAATTTTTATCACTGAGTTTTTGCAAGATAGCTGGGTAACTTCCTCTCAAGCATGAGTATCTTTAAAATATGACATATATTTGTATGGCCTAAGGTCTATTCCCATGCAATAGAAGTGACATCAGCGGTAATGAACAGAGTGACCTCTAATCAACCAAATTTGTTCTGCACTCGGAATACTACATAAATCAGTTACCAAGGAGTTGCCAAGATCTTACTAAGTGCTTGAAAGCTCTTCCTAGATGTAAGTAACAGAATTAAATTTAGAATGTTTTTGGATACCACTGTCCAAACCCCAAATACTACATAACCATATAATGTTCATCCCAAAATAGGTGGACTTATTACTGACTTCTATAAAAAGTACTCCCAAACTCTAATGTTATTTTATGCAAAATATCTTGCCATCTTTCAAATATCAATATTATAGCATTTTCAAATCAACCTGTATTATGCACTTTACTCCTGCGAGAAATCTTGCATGAAATTTCCCCTTCACTATGGAGAAGCACTGTAGCTATAAAGAAGTTATTTGTAAATGCCACCCAGCATGGATGAACTCTGAGTTTCCTGTAACTGACAAATGTTCAGCCTGACAACCTTTATTTTTTCTTCTCAAACAGCAACTCTTTGCCACCAGCAACAGCATAAGCAGCTACTGCCCCATCCCTCTTCCTGTGCTGTGCTAGAGATTTATTTTTGACTGGGTGTGTTTTCCAAACCCATTTACAGCATGTCTGCACAGACATGCAAACCACAATAGAAGGATGTGAGGGGAGAAATCCCATCAGACCTTGGCAAACACTGGACCTGAATCATGGTGTGCAGGAGGCACCTCTCCCCCTGGACTATGCGCAGAGGGAGCCCAGAGAGATTTGTTTCCCTGGGTTCAGTGTAGCCACTGAAGTGCCAGTTGCATCAAAATTATGAAAACGGCAGAGCACCATGAGACCTCAACCAGGCCAAGACATATACTGTGAATTTTTTGCTGCTCTCTGTGAATACATCTTAATTAGCTGGTTCTTTGCAGTGGAGCTGAAAATATATCATTAATCTTTAAATAAAATATGCACATTGCACAATTCCTCCCTTTCACAAAGAAAAGGGTTTGATTTTTAACATGTGACGGTTAATACAGGAAAACGGCTTTAAAATTTGGTTATTGCTAGGTGCTCTCAGCAACGTGAATGGTCAGAATGCAGAGGTGAAAATTTCTACATCTTTGAATCTCTGAACAGCTCTAAATAAATACAAAAATACATTCAAGACTACATAGACACAAAACAATTTCAAGAACGACTGAAGATGCAGCAGCCTTCTCAGAATAAGGGAAGAGCAAGGGCTTGAAAGGAAAAACCATAGACACATAGCAGAATACATATTTAAGGAAGCTATGCTGGAGAAATTTAAACTAAGCAGCTAACTCTAGTTCTAGTGTCAAGCAATTACACTGAGGCAATGTAACTTTCAGGATAAATGGCAAATAAAATAGAAGGACCATACAACTCACAGTACCTTAAACATGATATTTATCATTAAAATAATGCACATGTAAAATATAGTTTTGTCTGTTACTAAGAAACTAACAGACACTTCAGAAAAATAATGAGCAAAAATTTAACGTAAATTGAGTTGAGAATGGAAGAATTTAAAACAACGATTTTACTCCTTTGTCTTCTTGCTAAAAGATTACCGAAAATTGAATCTCAAACAATGCCCTGTAATTTCTAAAATATGCAGTTCTGGAACATTATCAAGGTTTCCAGTTACATTTCTGCTGTTTAAATTCAATGCAATTAACTGTACTTTGATTTCTCATATATATAGACAAAAAAGTACATTTCTGTACATTTGAATTCTGAATTGCTTGACATGGCTAGTATTTTTGACAAAACAAATTTTCAGATACATGGTAAAATGCGGTTGCCTTCGCATCAAGAAGGATGCTGTACCAATAAAAACACATTGCACTGGTAGGCTTCATGGACCAAAGCGACCGAATGAAATGATTTGAAACATAGCTACTTGCAGAGGTCACTAAAATTTGAGCTTTTCTTTTTATCTGAAGAGATTGGGAGGAGAAGACTTTGCAGCGTTCTCCCCCTTTCCAACTCGGCAGGAGAAAATTGCCCCTCTGATTTACCTAGGAAAAAATTGTGTTGATGCTTTCTGTGAAATTAAACAGGAATACTTTTCTTTAAGTGTGTGTTTTCATTAATTACATGGCAACCTGAATTCTTTGGGTGGTGAAATAAAAGAGGAAAAGCATTAGAAGTAGTATTTCCCATAGAAACAATTGCCTGTCAAACAAAGCATAAAAAGACAAAAGGCAGAAACACTGTTTCAGCTTGAATGCCTTAATGTCACCATTTGTCATGCAGCACTTCCCCAGAAAACCCCGAAGTACAGTTAACTCTGCTCCTCTTCACGCCACACACTTTCTCCGTCGGTACAGGATTAAAATGTGCCTGGCCTGACAATGAAACAGCAGAGCCATCGCACATTGTTATGCAACTCACTGTCTGCAAGGGTGGCTCGTAGCTCCTTCTTTATTCAGCAAGTGCCAAGTGCATGTTTAATCAATGTCACAGCTCACCACAGTGTGCAACTAAAGCCACCGTCATTCCTCTCTTCAGATTTGCCTGGCTGAGTTATGCAATGCTCCGAAGAATACCTTGGAATTCTTTCCAGAGGCTCTGAATGCAGGTGTGTGACACCGTTCACACTACTGCCAGCAAAGCAGACTTCTTTTCATCCTTTTTCAGGCTGGACTAAAATTACATAGTGTGACTGCACGTAGTTCGCTGCATTTGGAATTACAGCATGTCAACGTGAAAAAGCCTCCTCAGACGGCTGCCACAAAGAGTAAATCAAAGGCTGGGTTTTTCTGAAGTCTTAATAGATAACTAACTATAACTGAATAAAATCAGGAGCTGTTTGTATTTTTTTAAGGCAAAACAGAACAGCATGCATTTTGTTGCTCTGCATCATCTAAGGAAAAAAAGCCTCAGTTTTAATGGGAATTAGTCTACAGTGAGGATCATTACAAGAAAGTGCTTTACTGTTTTTCAACTACACTTGCTTTAGTGGATTACTGGAAGAGAACACCATCTTATTTGGAAGATTCTGTAACATTATTATCCTCACCGATAAACTTCTTCATCAAGAAACTGTTTGTGCTCCTATCTGATCTGTCTGAGTGAGGAGAGAAGCCCCTTCATGAAGATAAAAGCCTGGCTTGCCACTGAATCGACGAGTAAGAAGCATGTCTGATGACATTTTATTCCTGATGCAATGTAGGGTAAGAAATACCTTTCTTTTTTTTACCTTTCTGTAAAATATGCTGTGAGCTGATGGCATTGATTAAAGACTCACAGCAGAAATATGTTAATCTCTAATGATTAAAGGTGTTTGCCAGGAGAGAAAAATTCTATTGCACTATAAAATGTGATTGTAAATCTTCAGCAAATTGGAGCTATCTGAACTAGTAGAAATCCCAATCAAACGTCTGATCAATAAAGCTAAAACAGCATGGCAGATTACACATAAGATCAACATCTCAGTCACCAAAGAACATAATTTTACAGGGAATATGTTTCTACAGGATATTTAACTGTAAATGACGAGACTAGGGCAGCTAAGTAATGAAAGGACCTGTGAACCTCACTTTTGCAACAAAAACCAAAAGATAATAAACCACATATGCATCTGTAAATGTCCACCTTGAATTCCTATACTGCATAGAATTTTGCTTCTGTAACAGCACTATTGTTCTTTGGCACACTGCAATAATCAGCATGTATTTCTAAACCCTTTATATTTGAAGAGATAGACATTATCTGTTAAATGTTTACTGTTACATGAATGTCCAAAAGCTCATCTATTAAACATGAAAAAGGATAAGATCTCACCTGCAATTGCTTGCTTAGGCTCACTGGTGAAAAACAACTGTGATACTGTATTCAGGAGGCATATTTTCCACGTTTGAAAACAGCAGGCACAAATATTTTCAACTGTTTTTGTACTATGGAGTTAAATATTTAAGAATGGCTTTATGCACACAACCTCCCCAGGCATTTGAGAATATATGAGAATGCTCACATACCTGCTTTCATCAACTTCATGTTTTATTAGGACACAAATTAGCTGACAAAAGATAAATTTTTCATTTCTTTTATAATGTATCAACTGACTTGAAGCACCAAGCTGTTTTTCACTCCTATCAAATCTGTATCTACAGAACAATTATTTTTAACATGGACATGTTCATACAAAAAGAAAACAAAAGATGAATGCAACTCAATAAACACAGCATTAAGAAATGTTGTGTAAGAAGTACAGAACTGTTTTTAAAAAGACGAAAGCTTGCATGTTTGTCAGACCAGATTTACCATTTGCTTTCTTTTTTCTAGCTAGCTGCCAGAATACTGGTGAAGGTATTTGCAGGAAAAATGGGGACCTCTGCCATCACAACACTGGAAGACGTAAAAAGGCAAGAGGAAAAAGAGGAAAAAGAAGAATCTATTTTAGCATTGCTCGGGATTATTGGAACTGTGCTCAATTTATTTGTTATCGTTTTTGTGTATATCTACACTACACTTTGATGACATTTTTGAATATCAATTGCACATCACACAGTGCAAAGACCTGCGATGGTAAGAAAGATTTCTAAATTTCAAGCAAAAAACCTCCAATATCTGAAAAGATTATCAAAAACATTCCTGAGCAAAGTGTCTGACTAGGGGTGCTGCATCAATGACTGCTCAATGTATCTGTGAGCCCAGTCGTGGTGCTAAATTACGTAAATGAAGGCAGACAATATTCAACTTCTCGTTGATAACAGATGAAATCCAAATAGCAGGATCAGAGAGGGCACTGTTTTATTGCCAGCAATAACGCAAGACAGAAATGTAAGCAAACACTGAAAATAATCAGAACATAGAAAGAGATTAATTAAATATATAAATAAATAAAAGCAAGCCCCCATGATGCTTTCTATGGTTTTGTGCAGTATGTCTCTACATAGCTGAGACCAGAAAGCAGACAAAAAGGGTTTATTTTCAGACCATCATAATTTAGGCTTATAACTTAATCTAATGGATAAGTGTGGAAACAGAAACACTGTTATACCAGAAGTTGTAATATTATAAATAAAATTTTAACTATTGACTATATTCTGCAGCATTTTTGTTAGTCTTGTGGAAAGCTGAAAAAGGCTAGATTTTCTTGCCTTTACTAAATCTGTATTGGAAATCATCATGCTATACAGACAACATGCTTTTCTGATTAGAAATCCTTTGAAGTGGTGTGAAAAAATAAAGGAGAGTTTTAGTACTTCTTTTAAGAAATATTAACAATTATAATGACAGTAACATATATTCTCTAAGTGAAAAAAAAATCTTAAAATACCTTTTCTATATTGCCATTTTTTGAATGTGTTTAACAGAAGTCAAATACAATTTTCGTTTTCATCCTGATGCTTATTTCCAAGTAAGATGTATCACACAAGGATTCAAGCTGTTGCATGGAAAACAGGTTTAATAACCTTTGTCCAGAAGACTATACTCTCCCTTTCTGGGCCAGGTCCTAAAGACATTTTCCTTTTTTGCACTACTTATGATTGAGGCCCAGAACTGCAACTCTCATGCCTAATTCATGGGACATGCAATTTAACTACTGAAGCTGGTGAAGTTATCGTCATGTTTTAAATTAAACCTACGTATGGCTTTGAATTAGATCCAAAGCTGCAGACAGTATGAGAACATGAATGTATCTTGCATATATAACAGAAAAGTTACTTTTGAGAGCTTAGGATTAAAACCACAGTAAATAAACACCACCAGAAAAAAAAAAAACCAAAAAACCAAGAAACTGATTTTTATCAGTAAGACTCTTCTTACTCTTACATGTGCCACAGAGGAACAATAGTACAGCTGCATTTCTGAAAATCAACTCAATTTCTTCTCCTAGGCTGCAAAGCTAAATCCAGTCCTTCCATAAAATGACATGCAAAGAAATACATTCCTTATATAGGTGATAGCTTATTACTGTATAGAAGTTCATAACTGCTAAACCAACTGAGCCTTTGGAAGTCACTTTGAAACAAGCACATGCAAAAAATAAGGTCAGGGATCTAGAACAGAACAAATCTGGCAATGATATCAAAGTCAGTTGCAGAAACCACACGGTAACACACTGATTTACGGATGAAGGAGGTGGAAGACCGTATATTCTGGTTTTGCAACTCTGAGTCAATACTGGCTCAACCAGAAGAAAGGATATACAGAGCTGGGGTTGCTCTGAAAGGAAGCACGTGCAGACAAGAAAATTTATTCACTATCCATAGTCTACAGCAAATCTCTAGTAATGTATACTTATTTTTAGTAAATAAAGCACCAAAGCATTCTGTAAAACTAAGTTACATTCTAGAGGAATTATGAAGGTTGCTAATGTTTATTTACGACAACAGAACAGATATAACCATTATTAATTTTTTTCAATGTACTCCTTATATCTACATATTTATGGATATTACTGCATTAATCTCATAATACAAGGATATTTGAGATGAGTCTTAAAATGAAAGCTTATATGAACCTGAAAACTGAAATTCAGGTAGAAATTACTGCTGTTTATTTTGATCCTGAAGTTATTTAAAACTTGTCAATTCCGTGAAATAAATAAACAGTTTTATTCCATACCATTTCAGTGCACAGCTCTCTTCTCAAAATTGTGAATCAACTAGTACACCAGCACTAGAATGAAATACTGCACCTTTTTTTTTGTGAGCACTTCAATAGCAAAACAGATAAAACACAAACCCAAAGTTATAACCAAATAGGGAAAGATTCAGCATCATTCTTTAGTCAATGAATGAACTCATTAACATTAATGAAGGCTAGGAGAATTTTTAATTCCAGTAATTATATACTGTCTATCTAAGCTGCCACTGTACTTCTAATTTCATTTATAGCAAAGACTTTGACCCTTTGAAAGAAGTCACAGGGTAACATCATTAGATTGCTGTGGCATACGAGTTTATTTGTTTTAGAACAGCAGTCTGGTATTCTCTCTTAACAGGTAACATCTGCCCTCTACAGTCATGTGGACCTATGTCTAACTTTAGTTAAATGAGCTCTGATACACAGCTCAGGTGCTCATTTGTTTAAGCAATACATGCATAAAAACTTCAGCAAAAACATCTTAATAGCAACTACCTCTTATTATGCACGGTAAAAAGTCAATAGTCCAGGAAAAAGCACAGTTGTGCAATGATTCCACATTTATGCTGCAGCAGTACCATCAGCCATGAATGAATTAAGAGCTCAGGGTACCAGCTTCAGAGCACTCAGCGTAGTCCAGTGCAACTGGATTACCTTACAGAAAGTAAAATAACACCATATAATGCCTTAACATAAGTATGATTAACAGAAGAGAAATACTCTTCAGCAGGCAAACTAGAGTAGTTCAAGCTCTGAGTTTAGGAGCTGAGGCCTGAACAGTATGACTTTTATGAACTCAACTAACAAATGTACATCAGAAGAGACAGAAAAAAGAATTCAGAACATTCACACTCAACATATTTGTCCACAGGACTTAGTAAATCAAGTTTTCATTGAGTCATTTGGCAGCAGGATAAAGCAGCACAACTGTTAATGAATCCACAAGTCCATGGTCTGGCAGGACTTGGTAAACTATGAAAGGTATATTAGAAGCAAATACTGGACTCTCACGAAGTAAAACATGCTGGTCAGTAAACACAGTCCTTCTAGCAAAGCTGTCCCACAGAAACGCATCATCTCTTCTGAGTAGTCAAACCCAGGGAAGACTGAGCTAGTCTGACACCACAAGCTATGCTGACCACATCATCATAACAGGTCTTTGTCCACTGAAGAAGGAAGGATGGCTAAAAAAGCGAGCATGCAAGAAAATCCCAGCTAAAATCACAATACCACGTACTTCATGTAAGCCTGGGAATTCAAGCAAAGAGAATTCCAGCAGAATTCTGCAATTTGATACGAAGTCTGTTTTCCAGGGGAAAGGTAGTATCAAACTTCTCTCAATGTTTGGCTCTAAACAAGTCAGTCATCTCAGGATTTGCTAGATAAATAGTTTAAGGACAAATCAGTACACTCGTATTTTTAAGCAGGAAGTCTACCTAATATTGTGGTTTCATTGATAAATCCCAGCTTCACTGGGCTTTTTTACTGCCCAAGCCCATAAAACAAAATAGAGAATCTCTGTCCTAAAAATCGCTTGATTTTCCATCCATTTCATGATTCCCTTCTACTTACCTTATCTCTATAAACCCTGTTAGCTACAAAGAGTATTATAAATACTCCTTTCTTCTGTGCCACTTGCAAATACTTGCTTGTATTAGTCTTCATAAACCTGAGTCCATCAGTCAAATAACTTAGTTTTATCAGCAAAATCTAGACCTTCAAGACAGCCACGTACTCCAGTTAGAATCTGATGGTTACACAGTGGCTAAGAACCTCTTGTTGCACAGTGCAAATTTTATTGCAGTGCATTTTGTTAAAGGAGGGAAGTGTTCACATATTGAAAGAGTTCCTACATCAGTAATTCTTCCAAATGAAATGTGCTGTACCTGAGACAACAGTGAAAAGGTTTTACATGACAGGTTTTGGGGTGAAATGTGTATATATGCGAGGTAATGAATATATGCTAGATGATACGTGATACAGAAGTTAAGAACTATATGAATTTTACATATGTAAATATAAATTAAATCCTTAGGAATAAACACAGATGTAATAATAAAATAGAAACATGTTGCTAAGATAAGCTTTTCTCATTTATAAGATGAAAGATAATAAAAAGCCACGGTAATGCCATAACAAAATATGAAATAAGCACGAATTATTCAAGAAACGAGGATTACACCAGCTCCTTGTGACTAGAGCTATCTTGCATAATAAAGTCCTTCATAGACAGATAAACCTTCCTTCTCTACAAGAAAAAAGCAATTATGGAAATTAATGAAAGTGGTCAGTTCAGAGTTTTCAAGGACTTCACAATCACCTCACTTTGATGCAGATGAAGCTGCAGAATGTATCAGAGCAATCTAGTTTGTACTCATCTGGTTCAAGGTGAGGTTTCTGAAAGATTAAATGTTATGTGAGCACTCCTTATCTGATCAATATTCCTTTTATCCAGAACAATCTAAATAACAATCTAGTCCATGTATGTTTTGGGCAAATTAAGGAGGATGGCAAAATATATTTAAGCAACCAAAAATCTAGATAGATTTCTAACTGTGACATAGGCCAATCTGTCAAAACAGCTTTGCAAGCAGAATGTACCATACCTGTAGCCAACTGAACATATGTGAACAAAATATAAAATTCACATCAAGACCAAAATACTTACTATGTTATATCACCACACTGTTATCAGCCTACCATACAATAAGAGGAAACAGCACACCTGCAGCTCCACTGCACATATTTCTTTATCAAAATTTTTTCCCACAAAATTGTATGCATATGGCAGATACACAGATATCTAAAGATCACTGTTACTGCAACCATAAACACCAAAAATCTAGTAGAACACCACCTTCAGCAAAAGGGCAAACTTTAGCTGGCCCCACCAACATGTAGTTAAATCTGTGAAAGTTACAGAGTTGCTGAAAATTGCTAACTTCTGTTAATCACTGTGCTTGGCACAGCTTGTTCCTGCTGGGGTGAGAACACCCTGGAACATTCTGTTAGGATTCTACATGCAGTATCCTAATTTCTCAGACCAGCACATTACAGGAAGAACACAGTTACCTGCTTCTTTCACATGAAAATACCTATTGACAGCAGAAGTTGCACCAGTCTGCAAATCAGAATATCACGTACATGCACATTACTACTGATACTGTCCCCTTTCCTACTCTTCCCAGGCTCCCATTCAGCCCCACTGGTGAAGACGTGTATTCAAGACAGAGAAGCCAGAAGTTAGATAAAAGTTTATCAGGAAAGACTCATATCTATTCTATGATATTGCACTGGTCTTCAGGGTTTTAAAACAAAGCAAAAAATAACAGTAATAATAAAAGAATCATTTCCATATTTGAAAGGTTTCAACTATAAACCCATTACGTGACATTTTCAGTCTTACAAGCATTCAACCAGAGCTTGACACAGCTTCAGAGCTTCTCAACCTCTGTATCTCTTGAGCTCGCTATGTCTCCTGACACTCAGTGACACCAAGACCTCTGGCATCCTGTGCAACTCACACTCATTAACGTGAAAATTATCTGTCTGCTTTTCAACGAAACAGTAATTACTGCGCTGGAATTATGCCTTGCTATCACTAAGACAAACCGTTTTCAGGGACTCCTTTACAACTAAATGCATTTGGCTCAAATATTAACATGGAGAAGACATTCTCTCCAGTAGTCATCCTTCTTGCACATTTCCCTCTGATATTGGTATCTGACTGCTTCTTCAAAGACGAGCTTGACTGATGCAGACCTACAAAGTCATTATTTTTTAAATGCAGGACAACACTGTTAATTAGTTTTATGTATAGACTTTTGAATGAATACAGCAGGAAACATTCACATTGCTTGGATCAATCAAAAGATAAAAGCGCTCTGATTGCACAGTTCTAAATTTCAATTGAAATAACCACATCCTTTGTGAATTTGTAATCAGAAGAGTAGTTTTCATTTGTTTCTCTGAAAAGGTTTTGCTTTGCTTCAATATAGTTTAGCTAGTACATTAAGTACTGTTCACTCTTTACTAATTGTTAACACATAGGCACATTTCAACATTCCCTGCCAACCAAAAACAACACTGGCCCCACAATGGAAAACACCCCCTAAAATGACTATTTCTCACTGAAACTTTGCCGTTTCTTCGTACTTTGAGAAAGCAAATGGTCCCTGAAAGCCAAACTAGTCTGAACTTCTCACTAGCGGCCACATATCTCATCTCTTCTATCAGTATCTGACTGTTCTTCCCCAGTTAAAGGTGACTTACACAGAGAGATACATTCTTCTATTGAAAACAGCAAAAAGCAATTTCAACAGCTGTGATTCATCTATAACTCAGGACATACAGCTTCATCCTTTAGATAACACAGCATTCTTGCCATCCTTTCAGTGACTTTTCCTTTTTACCTCAACAAAGAAGAATTTATGAGTATCTGTTAGAAAGACTGCTTCAATCTTTTACTTTATTGTTTTACATTATATTTTCATTTGCAATAATGATCTTGGTGTATCATTAGTTCATTTTCCTCACTGCAATATGTGCAAAATAGAACCAATAAATTCACGGCAAAACTAGGGAGAGGTGTCAAACTGTGGACTAGCAAGAGACACATCTTTGTATTTTTATTTTTACTATAAAACCCCAGCAGACTTTAAGAACTAGGCCTTTCTATCATACCAAATTATGTAATGCCCCAGTTGCCACAAATTAAGAGAGTCATATTCTTATTTTAGTCCTAAGTAACTTTACATATACTTAAAACAGGGATGATTTCTCTTTGATCTCTGACATAATTCTGTGTAATTCAAGAAGCTGTAATATTGTTTCATGAATTTCCATCACCACACCCTCCAAATGGCATCCAAAAGAACTGCAGTAATGTGACAAGACATTTATCAGTTACTCCAAAAATAGGGCAGGCACAATATGGTCCAAAACCAAGTTATTCAGATCTGGAACAACTCCTTCTGATATTTCAGGATTAAATCCATCTTTATAAACAAAGTTACTGAACACAAATCCAACCTAAGGCTCATCTTCATGTTAAAGCCCATCATCTAGTGAGTCCAAACATAAATCACAAACCCAATCTGCTGGTTTTGCCATCAGTTCCACACAGGAATTTCCTTCATTCATGCTGCTTCATGCCACCTTGTAAAACTGAAATGGTTTCCACAGCAAGGTACAACATAGCAGAGCAAAACTATGAAAACAACTTTTTTAAAATTATGAGTAGAAATCTGATGACAACACAGAACTCATTTGTTTTCCCTTTAAAAACCACAACAATTTGTTCCCATATATTCTCCGGTTTTGATAAGTCTTATTTTTGTATTTCCTATATAAAGGAGAAAGCTCTGATCAAAGCAGAACTGCCCTAGCATGTTCAACATTTACCAAATTCAGGCATACACTTGCTCAGTTTTCTTTAAAAATTAACGTTCTTCTTCACAGTAAGACTCATGGTTTTATATAAAGTACCCTCCATGTATCTTCTGTAGAAGAACTAACATGTAAACTTTCCAAAAGAAAACAGCATCTTCCTGCTAGTTTCAGTATCAAAGAATTAAACTTTAAAAAGAGAAAAGAGCATTTCAACAAGTGAACTTCTATTCCATGATTCTATTCTATTTTGTTTTCTAAGGCTCATGTGAATCTTCCATTGGCACAATTCTAAATTGACGAGGGTACTGAATGCTGCAAGAACTACCTATTTTTTATATACCAACCATATTTGACAGAAGTAAGGCCGTTTGGATTTTGAAGGAGACAAGGGTACCTTACCTGAATCATTGCGGAGGTATGATGACATGGCTGGGATGAGGCAAGACTGACTGAGTAGCTCTAGGAGAACGGATGGAAGCGCACTGCTGTTTTGTGCTCTCCCCTCATGGCTAGTTTGGGTCTCCTCACTTGATGTGCTTCCCGCAGGATTTATGTAACTGGCAAGAACCTGAAATACACCAAAATATTTAATCAAATCCGATTATTTCAATCAAAAGAACTTTGAGTTTCCTCCCTTACGAAAGAAGCCCTAACACTCTACTAGCTGTTTTGCCAATTCAGTTACTGGTATTTATTACAGCACTCCCAAAGATGTCCCAGAAGAAATTCTATACAGTTATTAAATTCCAGATTTGGCTAATGATAAAATTAAGTAACTTACTATAATTCTGAATGATTTTAAGAGATCAACTAGTATGAATTTTGACAAATCTGCTGGAATTACTCAAAGCAAGAGTTTGCCATCTCAGACCACTGAGACATGCAGCTGACCAGTCCCTTTCACTTTAGAGCACCAAGAGCTCAAAAAGAGCACCCAAAATATCATTAAGTAGTCTGCTGTATGACTGACAAAACTCCAGTTTTACTACTCAGTTTCAATGCTT
Source organism: Campylorhamphus procurvoides (assembly GCA_013396655.1). Taxonomy (NCBI): domain Eukaryota; kingdom Metazoa; phylum Chordata; class Aves; order Passeriformes; family Dendrocolaptidae; genus Campylorhamphus; species Campylorhamphus procurvoides. The sequence goes on from WBMV01004761.1 coordinate 1,445,464, forward strand.
CAACAAGGGTGTATCATTAATCAAAAATCCATTATTACACACCTGTAGAAGGCAGGTCACGTGCTCTTCCTCTAGCCTTTGCTTAGTCAAAGCCTGTTCAACATCCCATCCTGAAGCGGTGGAGCCTGTTCCAAAGCCTGTACCCTTGGCCCAATACAACTGCTGCTCTTCTGTTGAGGTACTATTGTGTGTACTTGACACCTGTGGCTAAGTTAAAAGAAAATAGGTCACAATTATTTCAAGTTTTCATCTTAGGAACTCTGTCTCTAAAAAGCCATTGTTCTGCAAAGGCAGGTAATCCCAATTTATTAACTTTATAAAAGATATTCTCAGGATTCAATGAAATTTAAAGCTTTATATAGGAAAGACTGCCACACACATGGAGTTCTAGTACAGGCCAGCACTAAACTCTTGGAAGTGATTCTTCAATTTGACTAGAACTTTAAGTTCATTTTTGTTCCCTTTTAAGATACTATCCTTGCTTAAATGATCAACAGTATTAAAATGCTACTTTATCAATATCATGCTATTCATTGCAGCTCTGTAATTATTACTGTTTAACACCTAGTCAAGTCTAATAACATTAGATTAGAGAGATGGGAGTGGAAATGTTATGAAGTGAACTTAATTGAAATGTTAGGATGCTCAGGTGTTTGCTGAATTTGAATAAATGCTCCAAAATAGCAATAGGAATAAGTTAAATGGATAGCTCCGACACATGATCTCTGAGTCACAAAAATACACGCTATTTCCTCTCTAGATAAGAGGGAGAAAGTATCTTGCCCTTAAAATGTTCTGAGAGATAGCACTTTTCCAACAGTGCTTGTACAGCTTTTTCCAGTGGTTTGCCTCAGTGCATTCTACTAACATAAGTCCAATATTATATTGCTTGGCCCTTTAGAAACTATTTAAGTACTTATGCTAATTTTTAAAATTTACCAGGTCTTTGGTGAAGAGGATGCAGAAACCCCCTGATAAGCATTTTTTAACTAATGCTTTCCTATTTAGATATTTAGCACCCTAAACAAGTGACTTGCTACTTTCATTACTTGGTGACAACTAGTCAGAAACCAGGTCACGTGAGTAGATGCTCTATTTTATTTTGCAATATTTGATTTATGGCTCTGAAAAGTTTCATTTTCTATTCAGATCTTCTCAATGACTTTGTTTAAGATTATACTTGAAGGAAAACAAATGATGAACAGACTGCAATGGCAAAAGAAGTTATCATCTGTGAAGTACCGTAGTGACAGCAGTCTGGAATCATCTTTCAACTTTTACATTGGGAATGTAATGCATCTTGGTGATGAAACAGCTGTGTGGTTATTCTCATGTAGACATTACTCATTACATCACTCATGAATATGCTGTGCCTTTAACACTCAAGAGGACTGTCATGAGCACTGAATTAAAGCACTTAAGGGAGAGCCTAGCCCCAGAATACAAGCCTTAGTGCAGGCCTGATGGATCTCTAGTTTCAAGTTACCATCTATTACTTGGTAGATATGAATTATGAGAAAGCAAGCTATTTCAGGGGTCATGGTAGAACTGAAGCAGAGATAAGAATGAATGGTTGCCCTTTCCCTCTAAAGGTACAAAAATGCTAAGGTGTTAATGTGTCAGCAGTCTAATACCCCATTAGAAGCAGAATCTCTCAACTTTCCCTTAAATTTGATTAGCCATTAAAGTGAATTATTCTCAGGCACAGCTTCATCTCTTGCTTGTACAACCCTTCATCAGTATCAGAGCTGCTAAAACAGAGACAGCCCTATATTTTGCAGCTACTTAGCCATATTCAGCCACCAGGAACTGTTGCATGCACTGCCAAAACAGCGGTAAAGACAACAAGTCATTAAGGGGTTTTGTAAACACTTTTGTAGACAATTGGTATGTTACACAGCAATGGCAACTCACAATCCTAAAAAAAATAAAAATTAAAAAATACGTGTTCTGAATAGAGGGTGGTATAATATGGGAAGTACCTTGAAAAAGTTTTATTTTTGGATATACCCTTGTGATTTTGAACACTATGGAAAATGTATGTCTTTAGATCTCATTTGCCTATCCGTGCAAAGGGTGTAACAAAAATCACTGCATTTATTCAGCAGTTTCCAGAACTCATTTACGTTTGTGAAACGTTTACAAGGAAATAATTTGCAACCAGTAGAGTTTAGATGATGAATGTTGACAATGAGGTCATGCTATCTAATGGGGATTAAAGAACCACTATCCACTGAACATTATGCCTGTTGCGCACTGAAAAAGAATATCGTGTGAAGGAAACTGATTACACCTTAATGCCTCATGACAAGCCTTCTTTGTTGGTTGTATTTCATGATTACTATGCTTATTTGCAACATGCACGGACAATTACTTGATCAAGTACTTTATAATTATTTTTGTTCTTCAGTCAAATGCCAAGTCTGCAGAAATTAGCCTGTAATGAAAGCAATGAGATTACTTTTTTTTACAGTTAAAACTCCTACTGCTTCTCAGTGGCGCCTACTCTGCTGATACACTTACCTCTGTCTGGTTGGGACTGGAGTTGGGCACTCTTGGTGCGTGGTGGCTCAGAGCAGACAGACAAGCAAGGATGAGATGTATAGCCCCAATCTCCAGGGCCATGCGCCGAAGCAGCACTCCATCATCAGTAGTCAATGGTGTAGTGCTGAACAAACTGCGCAACACATGGAAGGGCAGAGTTGGAAGCACGTTTGCTGAAGGAGACTGCAGGATATGACCTAGTTGGAAGAAGAAAAACATCAAACCCACATTCTCTTTCAGTAGTTCAATACAGCCTATTAATCTCTGCAATAGCTTATGAATATACAGAAATATACTAAGGACTTAAGCATTTCATATAGGAAGCTATCTAATATCAGGTTTCTCTCGACAAAAAAAAATCGTCAGGAGGAGAGTGTAGAAGAATGGGTTTTTATTTTACTCATGGATTGGTTAAGAACCAAATTAAAAAAGTCTAACTTGCCATTTCCGGGCAGAAAACTGGTTTGGAAGTTATTTGGAATAATTTATATATATATATACATATAAAAATATATTTAAACATTCCAAATACAGCAAGGTAAAGAATATACCTGATGAGCCAATAGCAGCTCAGCTGACAAGGAGCTGCAGTTTATTGTGATGCAGATTTGTTTTTGCATTCATGTGCCAAAAATGGGAATTAAGTCACTGACACAAATCAAGCTGTAGTGCTATTCAAGGTGAATACATGGTGAAATACTAACATAAACTTAATTAGATGAGCTGCATGTGTGGATTTTGTACTAGACTTATTTAAAATTTTTAACTCCTTTGCATTACAAGTAGAGTTACTTCTTTTAAAAGCCACATCTCAAATAATGGTATGACCTAATTATTAATGCAACATACTCAGATTTGGGCAACTGCCTCAATTTTTTCCTATTTTTAACAATACACTCCACATTTCTCCCACAGTGCATATGTAAATAGAGACAGCTTACAACTAGAAATGCTTCAACTACTGAAAATACTAAAAAATAGCCAACTCTGTTCAAAAGTTTGCTTCTAAATTTAAATATATTATTTTCTCCCTCATTCTTAGAGTTTATCAGCTATATCATCATCCAGAGGTCTAAAGTGAAATACATTAAAAATATGTCCAAGAGAAATAAGATAAACAGAAGGGATTTTTTCATCTGGTCTCATGAGGTACATGTTGCACACCACTCTATAGGCTGCTGAATAGAGACTAAGTTCAGATGACTACCTTCCAGAAGAAACAGCATTCTTTTCAAAGTCATAATCATAGAATCATGTAGGTTGGAAAAGACCTTGACATCATCCTATTCAAGTGTAAACCTAACACTGCCCAATTCAATCACTAAAATATATTTCATACACACTCTTCCAGTTTTTCAAAACAATAAGAAACATAAATACTAGAACTATATGCAGAATTCCAGGTTCTGTTGCAAAGACACTGACTAAAAATTCTCTTGGCTTTTCTGTTCGTTCATTGAAGAATACCCCACTTCTCCCTCTGAACTCATACTACTGAGGTAGAGCTCCTCCTTAGGCAATTGATCACTATGATCTCTAGGTTTTTCTCTCCTTTTCCAAAACAGTACTGTGCAACAGTTTATTCTACATCTGTTGTAGCAATGCTCCTATCCATATTATTCTGCATTTGGTTGCAGAATTATAGGATGCTTGCTCAATGGTTGAGCATATCCGGCTACTCAGTTTTCTCTACATGCAGTCATCTCAACAGTGTCATTTTAAGTTTTTATCAGCAGTTATTTTACAATTACTGTGACATTAGATGAGAACATTTGAGTACTGGTGATTGTGATAAAACTTTGCCAGACAATATTTAGAAACATCAGACTATCTAAGATGCTAGAAACACAGTCCTGCACAAACCAATTCTAACTTCCTGCTAAAGGCAATACAGTGTAAACAAATCTATGTAAAATGATCTAGCTGTGGTCTACAAAAAAAAGGTAATAATTGCAGCACATACTTCCTTCACCATCATCTGTAACTCCCAACACCAATCTCAACAGACACTGAGCATGTTTCCGTTCTTTTAGCAGCACCTCAGCATAGCCTGGGAGACGAAGAAATAAACCAAAGGCAGCCAAAGAATGTGCAGGTATGGGAGACATAGTCTGAACTGTTGACTTGATCGGTGGAGGTTCTGCAGCAATTGTTTCTGGTGCTTCATACACCAATTCCCCTGATTGTTCAATGGTAACCCATTCAAACTGATCACTGTCCTTCTGCTTTTCCTGTGTGGCCGATGTAACCACTGGAGTGCTCACCTTAACCAACAGAAACAACAAAGAAATTTGTCAGTCTTTCAGTTAAACACCTTCGACAAAAATTTAGTACGGGAAGGATCCAAAGGACATGCAATCTTAATAGAGGACACAAAGATGTCACACAAAATAGACTACCATTTGCTGATAGAGGGACCAGGCTAAATGGCTGATAAGGGCATACTTGCTGCATCTTCCATACAGTGCTAGAAAGTCCTGCCTACATAAGCAAGCAAGCATATTTTGCCAACCTAAAATCCTAAGTTAAAGCGTATTGCTTAAAACATAGAGGCACAGGAGACACAGATTACACTGAAGTAAACATTACAAAGACTACAAATCAGACTGTTACATAAGAAATGGTCCTTTTATTTTTAAAGTTAAAAACTGTTTGTGAACTCAAGTGCTTAATTCTTAATTACATATTGCAAAAATGAAGAAAAATTCATTGTCGAGCCTTTAAAACTAAGAATAAATTTGTGCATCTTAGTAGTCTTGTAGCAACTCATCTGATCCTTTCAATTGATTTGGCAGGCTTTATTACTATTGTACTCTGACAGAACAGTCTGTTTTATGACCAGAAGACTATGCAGCCAGGCATTATAACGGGAATCAGAGTTTAAGTGGGTAATTGTTGTACAGTGCCCCCAGGACACAGTCAAACAATTTAATGGAAGGTATGACACCTAGGTCCCTGTCATAACTAAACAGTACAGAAGTTCCAGGCTTTCATGCTATTCAGATAAACTGATTCAATCATATTTAAAATTTTAGTACTTACCACCAGACTGATCTAAACTGGAAAAGATTAATTTGAAAAGCCCTTGCAGAATTTATCCAGAATACCAAATTCCTAATTTAAAGTCAAAGCCCTGTTTTGCTGCATTCATTCCAATCTTCTCTACACATTAAGACAATCAGAAGTACCCATGGCTTAGAGAAATATAAAAGTAAAATTAAAGCATTAAAGGTCTGGAGAAATCATCAGTATTCACTCAGAATATTCTATTTGCTATTACTGTACTTAATTTGTTTTTATGGATCATAGAATTCTTATTCAGTATTTGAATCCAAACATACACCTCAAGCTACAAAATTGTGATAAGAGAGTAACTTCCCAGGACTACAGAAAAAGAAAGAAAAAAGGAATGAAATTTCTCATGGTCATACTTTGCCTTTCATCTGTTGCAGAATTCCATGTACCAGTCGTCTTTAATACAGGGCACACATTAACACTCTTGGATTTCATAATACAGTAATTGTTCATGTAAACATATTTTCTTAACTTTTAATTTTTGAACTGCCTTAGTACTAGACCTCTAAGACCTTTGCAGAACTCTTTACAAAGGATGCATATTAATTATGCAGTCTCACTACAAGGTTCCTATTGCTGCCATAATTTTACAGACAGGCTACTGAACAAAACTCTTAATTCATGATTAACTCCGTTTCAAAGGGAATAAATAGTTTTTCCTATTAAGAGTATCAGCCAAAAACTTCATATAGTCAAATAGAATCTGAATAATTCATAGGTTAGTTTTTCCTTTTTTAGCAAACATTGTGTACCTTGAACAGCAGTGAAAGAATAATTCCACACTAATGTCACTGCTGACACTTTTGAAATGCCTATCAGAACCTCCAGAAAAAGTCTCTATATAAGTATACAAACAAATAATGCAAATATCATTTATGAATATAAATATAATTAAGATTACACTGTTATTTATAATAATAAATCTACAATAAAGTTATATAAAAGATACATAGAACTGAATTTAACTTAACCATAGAAATATCTCTGAAGGTATATTTACATGAGCAATTAAATTATAAGCAAGTATGCCTTTAGAGTACATCAGCAACTTTATGTTACTGTATCCACCAAGGTATTTTATGAGTTAACAGAAGGGAGGCAAGCAGCAGCCAGCTCATGAGTTTGTCCCACAAGGACATGGCCACACAACCAGCCTATGGCATCTACAGGGAAGCAACATATAGCGCTGGACTGGGCTGTGGAGTTAGGCACTTGCCTATTTTAAAGCAACTTCCCCTCATAACTGAGAAGAATATATCCTGAACCATAGATAAATATAAGGAAAACACTGTTAAACAAAATACTCTCAATATGTTTTCCGAGACTTATTTATTCACTCACTTGCTGAATTACATCAGGATAAAGCATAGGGAGTCTCTCTGCAATAAGAGCCAATCCACCCATGCCTGCAAACACTTGCAGTGGAGACTGAATGGGACAGGTTTCAAGAAGCGATTCATCTAGAACAGCATCCATACACTCATCCCCAGGACTGATGGCTTCATCTTCAGGGCAAGGTCCTAGTAAATCTGCATGCTCTACAAAAACACAGAGGTAAAAGAAATTAATACATCATTATCGATACTGTGTTTATTTCCTGTTCTGACTTAAAAGTGGACTTCAAAAGTACCAGTTCCTTCACAACGAAAACCTGAGCCAAGCACCTAAAATGAATGAGTGCAAGAGTGTGAAAAGAAAATAAAAGTATTAGTGATACCTCTTGCCAGTGATGGCAGATTCATGTATTTGCATCAAGTTTAAAAAAAAGCGCCTAGTAATTTATTAAATGTTCAGAGGACCCTCACATCTTTGCATAAAACTCAATTAGTAAACTGAATTTCTTCTAATGATTTTCAAGTTTTATTCAAATAGTAGTATATCTATTGTAGGTATAGAATTTAAATAAACAACAAAACAGAACCAAAATATTATTTGAAAGAGAATAGTGTCTCAGTACTGTGAGAGATGTGCATATCCAGCCACTACATGGGGTCACTGAATATTTATTTCAGACCACATATCAAGAAAATTAGATTTTTTTTCCCCAGCTCTTATTTCTTTTCTAGAAACAGTCTATCAAGTGAACAGTTATTAAAAGGAGCCCCTATCTTAAAACAGCTGAATGATTAACTTTGGAATTCCATGCTGTGCCAGCAGGCTGATGATATGCAGATCACAATGAGCTTAATTTCAAGGTCCCATTTTTCCAAGTCTTTGCCTAAAGAAATAAGTATACTTCAAAACAGATTCCTGGGACAGAGCTCCTCCCTTCCCATTCCCCAGCACTTCACCGGTAGGTAGATAGCATGCAATTGGCGAAAACATTATCAAGAAAGAGACCAGAATAGAAAATGTTAAAAAAACTGTTTTTAAAAGCTGGAGTTTTAGGACCTGTTTAGATGGGCTTGACCAAAATCCCCATTTTCACAGCAGCATTTGGCACCCAAAGATTTCACAATAAATTTCACATTTCTGTAACTTGTATTGTTTCAAACAGCACCTGTTTTACTTAATCTGCTCTGATTATCAGGACAAACACTTACTACAGAGAACTGGCATACAAAAGAAGAAATAAAATACACTGTACCTACACAATCATATAATCATTACCACATACAACACTACAACAAGGAAAGAAAAGTGAAACCAGAACAACCATATTGATGCACCTTACAGATACAATCTAGAGAGGCAATGAATTTGTACTTTATCATGAAGTTTAGCACTTGTCTGCAAAAAAATAGCTCAGGAAAATTATCCAAGAAAATACAGAAAACTGCTGTTTCTTATAAAAAAAAATCAAAACAATTTTTGCTCAAAACAAACACTTTAAAAAGGAATATACAAAAAAATTAAGAACACTCACCTTTTTCTGTGTGAAGACGTTTAAATGAGTCTGTTTTTGATAAGCTTGGATCTGAGATGACTTTGGAACCAAGTTTAACTGTCAAATCTATTGATCGATATCCTTGAGGGAGTTTACGGTCATACAGCAGAGTCAGAAGCTGGGCAAGTGTCATTTCAGCTGGTAATGGTTGACCTAAACAACAGTGGCATCAAGTCAGAGAGGAAAATTCTGACTGGGGTCTTTTAACATACATATCCAGGTGCTCTTCATTACTTGCACCACAGAGGCCAAGTAGACTAAACACTACCTGGCTCCAAACCAAGGCCTTTAATTTTACCATTTCTTCTCTTGGAAAAAGGGGCCCCATCATTTTGGACCCAACCATTAGAAAGATGTATGCCAATGTTACCTAAGGTAGCTCTGTGCTGAGACCAAGCACTTGGCATATTTATCAAATGGCTAAGGCTGTAATTTTATGTGCATTTTAAGTGGGTACTGGCTGTCCCCTCCTATTAGACACCACCTATACATCACCCCTGAATTGGGGGGGGCACAGAGCTGTATGACCATAAGGTCAAATGGGTGATGTGGAAAAAAGTGGAAAACAAAGAAACCTGCAGTTCTTTTTGAGTCCTATTCTCAAGCATAGCTCACTACTCCTGTATAAGGACATAACTCAGCAAGAGAAAAAATGAAGGGCACTGCCAGGAATACTCTTCTCAGCAGCAATATAGACTTGAAATGCACATGCAATACAGTCCAAACTGATTACTCAGCTCCAGATTTTGGCCATTTCATTGATTATAAATATATTCTTCCCTGAAATTACAAGTTACTCTGAAGGTAGAATATTTTTTTCCTGACAACAAGTAGACTTACACATGAAATATTTTAGAGTTGGGTCATATAATAGCATGCCCATTTCATCTTGACTCTACTTAATTAAGTGACACAACATCCAAGAGGTCTTAAGTAAGAGTGTTTCTTTAATTGAAGACAGTGTATTAAAAGTGCCTTGCTGTTGGGCAAGTTCATGCCCTTATTTCCATCACCGATTCTGCTTCACATGGCTTATTTTTTGTAAAAACTGCTGTGCAAGCCATGTCCAACCAGATCACAAACACAGACTGTTCTACGTTACCATCAACAATCAACCTTTACCAGCTAGACACTGAAAACAGGCACTGGGTTTTGATCTTGTCTCCAAAACAGCAGTATCATAGAATGACCTGCGATGGAAGAGACTCATAATGATCAAAGTCCAACTCCTGCCCCTGCACAAGACAACCTCAAGATTCACAATATGTGCCTGAGAGCATTCTTCAAACATTTCCTGAACTCTGTCAGGCTTGGTGCTGTGACCACTTCCCTGGGCAGACTGTCCCAGTGACCAACCACCCTCTGGGAGAAGAACCTTTTCCTAATATCCTCCCCTTTTCCTAAACCTCCCCTGACACAACTTCAGGCCATTCCCTCGTGTCCTGTCCCTGGTCACTACAGAGAAGAGATCAGTGCCTGCCCCTCCTCTTCCCCTCACGAGGAAGTTGTAACTGCAGTGAGGTCTCCCCTCAGTCTCCTCTTCTCCAGGCTGAACAGACCAAGTGACCTCAGCCGCTCCTCACACGGCTTCCCCTCAAGGCCCTTCACCATCTCTATTGCCCTCCTTTGGACATCCTCTAAGAGGTTAACACCTTCCTTATATTGCAGTGCCCAAACTGCACACAATATTCTAGGTGAGGCCACCCCAGTGCAGAGCAGGGTGGGACAATCCCCTCCCTCGACTGGCTGGTGATGCTTTGCTTCATGCTTGCCTGCCCTGCCTATCACTCCCAAAGAGCCTGTAACCATCCACCATGGCATACCAATCACAGGACTCATCTCATCAGATTTTGCTTATCAATTTTAGTATTTTAATCCAAGTATAAGATCCCTCTAATAATAGCCAGAGAATAAAAACAATTCCAGTAATTTGGTACTAAGTTACAAATTTAGTTTTTTATGGGAAGAAAATTACTTTGATGGGAAGTTAACCACTTAATTCCATTAGCTGGTTCCCCAGTTTAATACTATAAAACAGATAGGAAGCTCTTCTGCATAATATTAAAGTGATCCATTTATGTTTCTGTCCTTTATTCCTGATTGAAGTCACACTAATCTCTTTCTATATGAGAGAGATTTCCAACCTTGCCACCAGCTTTGTCAAGATAGGTGATAAAATGTGAGAACCTATCTGCTATATGTAAAACGTTACTAATTGCTTGGGAAATGCTGGGTTTTTTAAACACAAATTCTAGGGAATTCAAGAAAATTCCTGAACTGGCAAATCAACCTTCCAGAGAGCAATGCAAGTTGGTTTTCCATTCAGAACATGGAATAACAGGGCATTAATACCAGTTCAGTTCTGCCTTGCAGGTGAAAGAAAACATGAGTCACCTTACAAATCTACCCTGCTTTCATTAGAGAGTGAAAGTGGAAATTTTTTGAGATTTCGTTTCGGAACAAGTAACTAAACTTCAAGGAAGATCAACATAATTGTTACTTCTTTCAAGGCACTATGACGCTATGATGCTGCAGTTTCAGATGCTATAATGCTTTCCAGTTGAAAGCTGTTACAAGCCCAGAAGGGCTCCACACTTCAAAGATAGAAAGATAAAGATGTCCATTAGCATTTTAACTACTTCCGGATGATGTATCAGCCACTGAAAAAGACCATAATTTTGATGTTTAAAATGCATTATTGAAGTTACCTGGTAGAAGTTTATGGTATAGATGAAAGACTGGAACACTAATGGTCTTGCTGGAAGATTCTCCTCCTGAGGAAGAGGTACCTACTTTATCTGCCATCACTCTTCCTCGCCTTGATGGTGGGCGTGGAGGGGTGGATGAAACAGCTCTTTTTGACTGAGATTTCAAACCTAGTAGAGAAGTAAAACAAAACAAAAAAAACCCTAAGGTTGTTCTAGTATTTAATACCTTCAATTAACCAAGATACAATGTACTCAACACTTTCAATAGAAAAAAAGTACTACTTGATCTCATGGCTAATTAAATATCAGAATAGCATTCCTATATAAAATATATTTGAACATAATCCTAGTCTTTTTACACGTAAAGGATGTGCATCCTCCTAAGCCCCAAACATAAACCAAACCATAACTGTACTAGATCACATCATCCATAAAAAAAGTAGAAGCTATTCTGATTCTGCTCTAGCTAAAGTGCATCTCACAAAAGGCCCTACAAAAACCCTTTTTTAGGTTTTCTTTTCAATTGAAAGCAAGAAAGGCAAAATTTTTCATAATGACAGACATGTCAGTACAGACTATAGGTAACAACCACCTGTCTGGCCTACGAAGGCTCCGTTCCGTTGCAGTACTGACAGTACCGTATGTTATGAAAGGCATCTTCAAATGTGCTTTTAAGGTTGCCTAGCTCAAAACATTTGAAGTACACACTACATGAAAATCAGAAGGCAGAGTAACTACATAAAAACTTACTGATCTTACATAGCAAGACTGCTTCATTTTGGGACAGCTTAAGTTGACTTAAGGTACAGCAAAATTGTACAGGAATCATGTACCCTTCTAAGCCAGTGACAGACCAAGTTAAAAAGCCAACAGGTCAAGATACAAAGACACACACAATTACTCACTTATCATTATGCAGGAGCAACTGCAAAACTAAGCATCCACACCTGAAATGCTATAATACACTGTGGTGTCAGCTGATCATTAGGAACAGCTCTAATACAGAACGCATTCTCCAATAATCTCAGCATACTCAACTAGCTTACCTCAGGAAGATCACACTCCAAATACCACCTTTGCTCTCTCTTAATTCTATCAATAGGTAAATAGTTAAATACTGGCTTCACAAGACTCTGAGGACACTAAAAATCCCCAGAACATACGAAGAATCAACGATAAATGAAAAGAGATCTCACAAATAGGTAGTAAAACAAATGCAAATGAAACAAGCTGACATATAAACTCTTTTACTTAACTGGAAAGAAAATCAGAAACAAAATAAGAAAACACTTATATATGCTTCTTTCTAAAATGTACTGGGCTGTACCAGGCAGTATGGTAAGTAATGAAACTGGGATGTGATAAGGCTCACTCTGCTACGCCTTACCTTCAAGACAGACATAGTTTATTTTTTTAATTCCTAGACACTCTACTCAAGTTTTAACCCTTTGCTTGTACCCATTAATACTTCAGATGCTACTAAAACATGTCTACCATGTTTAAGTGGCAGCTACAGTAAATATCTTGTCAGATAAAGATGCTGCAATTAACACCAGCTGTGTTGCTTTAAACATATACCAAGATCCACAAAACCGCTGCTCTATTCAACATTTGAGTTTAGAGTTATAACTACATCTAAAAACCTGAAATAAAAAGCTTAAGAAATATTGGTGCCAAAAGTCAAAGGAAATCAGCATCTCTTTATCATGCTTCATCAAGTGTAAATGAAGTTGCGGTACCTCAGTGAAGACAGAAAGCTAAACAGGAAAAGAGTAACTTTAAGTTCATTAATCTCTCTCTCACACACACACCAGAACTGCAAATTGAAAGACTAATGACCATTGTCTGAACCGTGATCTTTGAGTCTCACCAAAAAATTCCTGTAGTCAATCTATATCCTCCAAGAGTAGTTTTGGAGGAAAAGGGTTTATGTGAAGGATTTCAGAAGGTTCTTCACATTAGTTTTCAGAAGGTGAATGCTTTGGAAGAAACTCTGGTATTTATTCTTTCCAAGTGGAATAACATGGTCTTATGCTTCCTACTCCATCTAACAGTTTTTAGCAGAGTATCACCAGTTGTTATGCAAAGTATATGGCTTCCTTCATTTCCAAAGCATATTTTGGGAGTAGAGGTGATTACACCATGATGCATTAGCTACTGCAAGAAGGTAAAGGTAATACTATCCACCAAGTTCCAGGTGTGAGTTTATAGAATCCTGTAAAATAGCGCAGCAACAGCATCCCCAAAGATATCACTGACACATATGCCTAGGTACAAATTTCTCCAAGTATTTAATTTGCTAGAGACAGCTGTTACACCAGGAAATGACCTTAGCTGCCTAACACATTGACTGGGTACTACACATTTTCTAACCATCATTACTAGTAAAATTAATTGTTGGTAGATATTTTCTTTCCCACACACACTTTTAGCGTGAGAAAGATACATATTTTAAACAGTAGGGGAAAAAAAGAAAAGCCATACCAGAAGCAACAACAACGCTGTAGTTGTCCTGAAATCCATTTTCTGCTTTAACTTTTTCTTTCTCTTCATAGTTCTTTTTTTCTTTGTCTTCCTTCTGTTCATTAATTAGCTTAGCTGTAATACTGGGTGTATCTATAGAGGGGAAAAAAAAACAAGAAAAAAAAAAGAAGAGAAAGGCATTTCATACAGTTTCTAAGCTGTTAGCAAGGCTATTCTCAACTATTTCAGTTCCAACCCAGGCAGCAATAGTCTTGTAAACATCTGTGAATTAAGGTATTACGGTAATTCTGGCTCCTTCATCCCCCAAAAATCTGTTCTCCAACAATTTAAATATGTAACAATTTAAAATCATTACCTGATGAATCAAGTGTATTCATGTTTTAAAAAAAACCAATAAACCACTGCAATCAACCAAAAATGAGACTAAACAGAAAATCCTCATCCATACCCAATGAACCAAAACACAAAAAAAGTCTCAACAAAATGACAACAAAAATGAAACTTTTTTTTTTTATGGACAGCTGCAGACTGTTGTATTTGGGTCTGGGTATCTCACATATTGATCCAATTCCAGAACTGGCAAGTATGACTGTTCCTTTGAAACTGGAAGATGCTTAAAGTACATTACATATCCAAAACCTGAACTGTTTGATTAACATTAGATTACTGCAACTGAACTGTTTTGATTCAATCATTAGTGTAGGTCACAAGTATCACCAAGTTATTAAATCTAATTTCATCTATTAAATCACTGATAATTGGTGTCAGGGGAACATTTCACACCTTATGAAGTACAACACTGGCACCAAAACAGCAAAGTAATTCTCTGACTGCACCTGAGTAGTAACCTGTTTCCACATAGCCACAGGGATTTTCAGGTTTAATCAGACTTAAGACCTAGAAGTACTATCCTGCTACCTTTAACTGTGTGTCACAGTGGATGAGGTGCTGAAAGGGATGTGGTTCACCTGCTTGGAAATATATTATGATTTGTGCCAGAAGAGACTGGTTATATCTGTGTCAGACAGTAGTGGAGACCAAAGATACAGAGCATGAAACTGTTGCTACTTAGCATCCAACAGTCACACACATGCTCTCTATATGTGTATGTGTGTGTATATATACCTATATATATACATATATATATGAGACTGGTTGTTGGCTTTTCAAAAAAATTCTCATAATCATTACCACCATTATTATTAAATTTTTGAGTTGCTTTAGCTTCGCCCCATTACAGGTCATTAATAAAATTATTAAGGAAGCTTAAGGAATGGTATTTTTACTATTCAGGTGATACCCAGATTTGTTGTTCAATTCTTCTGACCAGCCAAACCCAGCAACTTAAGACTAAGTTGCGTGAAATAGAGAGCAACTGGCACTCATCCTAGACAATCCTATCTGCAGTGTGCTGCACACTTTCTTCCCACAGTGAGGAGATGCAAGCAGCAGATTTAATAATGATTTAGATTCTCTTTTCCAATCCTTTTCTTTTAAAAAGGTGGGAGAAAACATATGAAATGCATAAGCTTATTGTAACTTATTTATGGAGACAGTATGACATGATTGAGACATTAGCAGTGTAGTTAAGAAAAAAGAGTCAGCCCAAGAGACAGACTGATACAGGATCTTCATGGCTTCCTATTGCTGCAGAGATGACAGTATTTTCTTTCTTTTCATCCCCAGTCCCTCCCTTCTCTCTCCTTCTCACCCCAAACACACAGTTACTATGCATATAGTCAAGTCTTCCTTACTCTGACCTAATCACGGACTTCATGGAATGGCATACAAGAATCACATTTTTAAGAACGTCAGAGAAATCACATCAGACAAGGCATGGAAACATAAGAGAACTTTAACATTTCCAGAGTTAATTCTTCCAAATGAGAGTTAAGCTGAGGCTTAACAATCCCATAGCAAAACTCAAAGCTATGGTGCCCCACAAAGTCAGCATTTGACCATTTTCAATTACAGACATTACAGTCTATCACATCATCACACTCCCCTCCCTAGTCCCTATTAGCACTGGCCATCAAGCTGACTACAACACACCACTAAGGCAGCTATTCAGTACAGTTTATGTCACTGCTCAAAAACTGATCCCTACCTCATATGAAGTGACCATCCCACCCATTACAGTAATTAGAGCCTTGTGAAGTTTGTGGTCAGAAAGACCTTAGTCACATTCTACACGTGACTGTGTCTGGACAGTAAGCAAATACAGAATTCTGTCAGAAACAGGGAACTATTCCTTTGTAAATAAACTACAAGCATTTTGCTAAGAAACAATATTTTTTTGATTAAAATCCCAAAGCATGTCTTGTTCTATCTAGTATTCTGCCAAATACCATCTTACCATTTAGTACATTAAAATACTCTAGTACTTCAAGTGCTATCAGCTTGTTAGGTAACATATTTATTGCCTTAACAAATCTGTTAAAAATGTCAGTGTAAAGATTTTCTGTAGGTATATAAAAGCAGTAATTCCTCTTATTTCCATGAAGATCTGCCACAGAAATCAAAAGTTGATCTACACTTTCCAGAAAAGTACACATACAAGTAAACCTGCACGTAAGAACACGCATACCTAGTCAGATGAGTGTGCTACTAAGTGCACACCCTTCAGTGCACATCTCCAGTATGGCAAAAACATAATTGCTGTAATGACCTTTGACTTTTCTTAGACATTATTGAGAACCACATCCTAAAAATAAGGAGGAAGCCCTGGGTTTTCTTGTTTGGTTTTGGTGTTTTGTTTTTTTTTATTAGGCATGTTTGAAACTGTTTTATATAGTATTAAATAAACACTAAAATTATAGGTGAGATTCATTCTAAGATAAGATATGTACCACTCAGGTGTCAAAATTCGTATTATAGTCTGTGGAGGCCTGGCCAACAGAGCTCCCTACAGAGGAATTCACCTGTCCATGTATATTCAAGCAGTATAACTGAAAGTACTGAACTTTAAAAAACAAATTAATTCATGCCTTAACATTATTCTCTTATTGTGCATAATTTAAAAATTAATATCCAAAAGTAAATAATAGTTTTTAATTTCCATTTTGTAAGCAAAGGCAAATGTTTACATAACTGACAAATGTATATCCACAGAAATTAAAAGGAGCTTTCATTAATGTCTTTTTCACAGCCCACATGATTTCATCTCCACCTTGAGATACATGATTAAGTTCCAGAATATTCAACTAACATAATTTGGGAATATTTACTGGATTGGATGAAAGACAAAGAGTTTTAAAGACTTATACCAGCAGTACCATTTGTATGCTTGAACAAACAATATGAGATTTTTTTTTCTGAAACTGGATCTTAAAAAACCAGCAAACCAAACACATGAACTGTTGCAAACTTGCCTGACACACGATCAAGAACTTCTGCCAGAGTTGTTGAGACAGGCAAATGAAGAGTACGAAATTTATGTCCAGCTCCATACATTGGATGTTGAATTACATGACTAGTAGCATTAATTCTACCTTTGTACAGCTGAAAAGAAAAAACATGGCAACTTTTAACACTGAGACATTAAAGCTCTTATAAAGCCATCTCAGCAAGATATTAAAGAAAACTGACATTTCCTTTAACTTTGGAGGTATAGAGTAAAAATACACCAAATTAGGACAAAGTTTAGTTTTTTAACTCAAAATAATTTGCTTTGAAAGCCTAGAATATTATTTGAAAGCCAGAAACACTATGATATCTTTGCTTTAAAAACCCCAATTATTTTACATAGCTGTAATATGAGAGAAAAATTGAGTGTCTGAGATTTGCAATTATTTATGAAATGAAAACTTAATTCTGAAATTAGAAAAATCACAATATACTTGGAATAAAGAAAGATGTTTGTCTATTGCTCTGACTTGACGAGGAAATTTATTCTAGACTTAGTATATACCTTTTGCTATTATGACAGATAACTAAGCCAACTACTAGTTAGAACATTTCAAATATTTTATCATAACATATTTTAGACTGAGCCCTGTTCACGTTTTGTAATTTGAAGATAAAAACAGGGATCTAATCTTTGAAAAGTTATGCTGTTGGATACACTAGAAGTATATGCTGTACATCCACATTCCTTTTAAGGTTTTTCTCCTTATTAGAGGAGCAAACATCCCAGGAAAAACACTGTTTCCCAGTGCTTTTAACAGAAGAAATGGAATTATGACAACTTCTAGAGTTGTTTTTTTTTCTGCTTTTACATATCGAGTATCAGTTTTCTGTGAAAATTTGTTGTACGAAAATTATTACTTTCACATTATCAATGGTCCTTTTAACAATTACTAATGCAGGTTGAAACAAAACATTTAAATGTTTGTGCTAAAACTGTATTTGTATCTCCTTTTCCATTTTCTACTATTCCATGCAGTTTCCCTGTCATATATCTCATGTAGTACTTTCCATCCAAGATGCAGAAACCAAAACAGAGAAGATTTTTATACTGGGTTGGAGTATCAGATCTTTTAATTTCAGTTTTTTTCTATATTTTTTTATTCACAGCCTTCAATGGAAAGCACTTCAGACATTAATTATGGTTCTGTTCCAGTGAAGCATGTGGAAGCATAAAGCATACATCTGCTTTATAAAGTATTTGTCACTCAGTATTTATTCATGGCATTTTGCCTAATGCTGAAGGATCTCTGCCCATTTTGACTATGACCAATCCTTAATGAAACTGATAAGGACTAGATCTTGTATCTGTATTTGCTGCTCCTGTGTAAGGATGCTATTAAAAAGTCTTCCGCAAGATAAATTTCTGTTGTCAGATCCTTCAGAAGCAGTGTATTTTCAACAAGATGGCTTTATCTTAACACAGTGCCTTGAATTTTTTTCCAAAATGCTGACTTACAATTCAACAACACTTTCCTTTCCAAAATTCCATTACGTGTACAGCATGAAAATCTGCTGTCTGACATTTCTAAGCTGAATATACCCAGACTTAGTTTTCAAAGACTGAATTTATTCCATGTTTACCATACTGTATCAAAAATTCTTACTGGACAAGGGGACTGAAGAAACAAAGTCACTTTCTCATCCTCTAGCATCAGCTGCAAAAAAAGCCTTCTAATAAATCCCGAAATATTTCCAGAGGTTGGGAGGTTCCCACGCTGAGGAGACGACTGGAACAATTCACAGAGAACCTGAAAATGCAAAATGACATCAAGTTTAAAATATTTCTATATTTAGGTCTCTAAAATATAGCTCTACACAGCCATAACAGGCAGTGCCCAAGATCTATCTTTCAACTGTCATTCAAACCAGATCAGAAATGAGCATCACTGAAGAAAATACCAGAAGCAAATAAGGCTCTTTATATAAAAGTTCAAAAAACTGACTACAGCATCAGTGTAATTATAAACACGTAGACTACTTCCAAAGAGAAAACCTTGAATATAAAATAGTTAGAAGAATTATTTTTCCTAAAGCAAAAATTTCCCACTGCATAATGCAGTTTTACTAACAGTCATTAACTAAGAACTGACCCAATTTTTTACTAAGTCTACCTCTTTCCCCGGGCATCATCATTCTTACTGTTGAAAAACCTTTTTTCATTATACTCTTATTCAGCTAGGTCTGCAAGGTTAATGAACATAAGGAGGATGGTTGAATTCGAACTAGAATGCCAAATGCAAAGCCATATTCTGCAATAGCCTGTAGGTCCTTGGACACCGGTTGCACAAGCAAGTTTCTGAAGAAATCTCCTTAGGTTACTAACATTAAATATGTGTATGAAGCTTAATGTTCAAATTCATTTCAGAAAAGTTTAGACCTACCCAATTAAATGCAGTCTTTTGGATTTTGGTCTAAACTTTATTCCTCTAAACCAATACAAATCTATACACAGGACTGGAGGGCCATGCCAAAACATTTTTACACTTATCAGACTGAGACCAACAAGATAACAATTATACTATAAAACTTTTCCAGTCAGTGACAGCTTAAAAAACTCCAAGTTATACTGAAGCAAGCTAAAAAACACAGAAAGTTTTGAAAGTTAGTTGCAGCTATTAATAAATTTAAACATTATTATTGCTTTATCTCACCTGTGCCATAAGTCTCTGGTTATTAGGATGGCAAGAGATGCACTGCAAGAAGAAAGCAACTGTTGCATTTTCAATTGCTGTCCTCTGCTGAGTGGTCAATCCCGCTGTTACAGTTGAAGAAAGCAAGCTAGATCTTGCACTGGTCTGTTGTGCCGTCACGTTGTGTCCTCCAGAGGTAGCACCAGAATGGCACAACAGAAATAAAAGTGCTGTCCACAATGGATTGACTTCAGAGCCACCCAACCAATCCTTCATCATATGGCTGTTGCCAACTTCTGTCAAAAACCTGAGAACAGGAGCAACCAGGTCTGCCGTGATAGGCATTTTATTAAAGTGCTGTGGAACATGATGCCTCCTTAGCCTGTCCTGGGTGACATCCATTGATTGTGCAGTGCAGTCAGAGCTAGAAGTATGGTTAAAGCAAAAACTAGCAAGACTTCTTACAAGCAGTGAAGGCAAACCTGAGTCCAGTAACTGCTTGATAGCTTCAGGAGACTGAGATGAGGCAGCAAGAGTAGCCAGGTGAGACTCTGTTAGTGCAAGAGGGGCTTGGGCATTTTTAGAGTCATCTGTTAAAGATGAACTAAGGTCCTGCTTTTTGCTGTCATCCGTCATAGACAGTCTGTGTTGACACTGCATTGGAGGAGGAGTGATACCCATCCATCCCATCAGTAAGGAAAAATAATTGGGGTGGATGTGGCACATTGAGCAGAGCAAACTATCCACAGCTTTCTTCAAAACCATGTTGCAGGGAAGAGACATGGACCAGTTAAAGAGTGACCTGTAGAAGACAGAAAATCACATCAACACACAGTTTGCCACTCATATTTCTGGGTTTTTTCCATTGGTTCATAAACCATCTTTCCACGTTTATAGTTAACTACTGCAGAAGCTGTTGTAAAACACCATGCTAAGCCTGAAAGCAGGACGCTGATTGCCCAAAAGGCATTTCTCAACTGTATGCTTAGATTTCTATTCTCATACTGTATTTAAAATAGATATAAACCAACTTTTCTGGTATGCTGTACATGAGAAACAGATTTCAGTCTTTTGACAGCTGTCACACATCTTATCCATTTTTTAAGCAACTGCAACCTCTTCGTGTAGCAGCTATTAGGATCAAACACACACACATACACACATAAAGTCTCACATAAAGGTCTCAATCCTCTGTAAGTATTTTAACATGCTTCCAAATTTTTTTAAAAAATTTGCTTTATTAGACTTCTACCTACAGATACTGCAAAAAGAATGAAAGCGGCAACGATCTTACTGGTTCCACAATGCTACCGTTGCTATCTCCCTGCTTAACCTAAACTTAGGACCCAAATTAACAACAGAATTATTTCTCAGAGATATTAAAATCTCGCCTACCTTTGACCTCACTTAGATCCAAGAACTAGCTGCTTGAATGCTAACCCACAGCACATGAATGCAGAAGCTAATTTAGCTCCTGCTATTCAGCCTAAATTTCAGAAATAATACTTGTAAAACAGTAAAATGAATCTTTCTTCATACAGACTTGTTCAGGGCCAGTGAAGTACTCAAAAAACCCCCACAGTTTTCCAAATGCATTCTCAGTACCTTGACACCATACATAACTTACATTATCTTAACATTTACATATAAGGGTGAACACACACTTCATGCCACTTAAATGCTAGTTATTAAGTTTGGATGTATCATCATACAGTTGAAGACAAGGACTGTTTTTCCGTCTTCTGGATGGACATGTTATTCTGTGTTTAGTCTTAGGGCACTCTAAGATGTGGAATAGAGCACAGGTCTAGCCACAAGTTAGATTTATCACCAGTCTAGAGAGTGGTTGATAAAACCCCTCGCCAACACAAAACTCATCTCTGTGACCAAATGACCTATAAGTCTGGAAAGACAGTCACAATTTCCCAAAGTCCACAGGTAATAAAGCTATGCTCAAACTCTTCTCCAACTATATATTCATACAATTGTAATGCCAACATTTTCTGGGTAAGTTCATGTTCTATAAAAAAACAAGATTTTTTTTTTCCAATAACATATTTAAAAATAACTAAGGAATAAATTAGTATCCACTGGCCAAAGCAAAAATATTGAAATGGAAAATGGGGATGATGGGAAAGCATTTCCAAGAAAAAAGTGAATTATCATATGAGGGAGAAACTTGGGAGTTATAGCTAGAATCCATTAAAATATTTCAAAAGTTACAATATCAAAGAGAATAAAGAATACATAGGAAAAGTTAATTTTATTAGAATAATTATTTACCCGTAAGTCTGATAACAATGTTTTTACATTTATTAAAAATGCTTTCTATAATTTGCTCCAGATGGTGGCTGATATGAGCTATAGTTTTATATCTGGCAGGAGGTACAGGAACGGGGCTATATCACAACATGCATACTCAAACCAGGTACAATAGCTGTATTAGTATTCTTTCATTTTGCCCTGTTATGGAAACAACATACTCTCCTCCAAAAGACAGGAAGTCAGTTGTGAAACCCACCTTTATATAAATCAAAGTGAGCTATTCATTTTAGGAAGTCAGTATTTACGAGTTATTACTTTCCAAATGTTAAAATGGAGCCTGAAAATGTATTTCTGTTAAAGAGTATTGCTAAAAGGACTAGTTGACCTGCAATTTAAAATCCTTAAATTGATTCCCAAAATGAACCAGCTCATTTTGAATTAACAATTATTTATATGACAGTATCACTGAAGTGTCTTTGGAAAATGTCTTGCTTGTAATCATGAAACTAAAGGCCACCATGTTGCACATATATATGAGCTCCACATTCTTGTACCTATAGCTGTAAGTTGTACACCTCCTGGTGTTTCAATGTTTGTCTGTGCCTAAAGGAAAAAGTAAGGTGATACAAAAAGGACAACGATATGTGCAATCAAAGTTCTTTTCATTAACTGGAATTGTATTCAATGGTATAGATGAAAGATGTTTGACTAGATATAGTAATTTAAAATTTCTATAAAGCACATGAAACAAAGTTATATGGCTTCTCTTTTTTTGTTTTTTTTTTTTCAAGGGAAGAGATGGTTAGGCAACAGAAATTTTGAATATTAGGTCATGTATTTTCAATTTGAAGACACTAAGAGTATACATTTAGTGTTTAGGTTGAACTTCTCTTTAAAATCCATCATCATCCAGTAAATTCACAGTTTAAGATTCACTACAGCTTTTGTTTCTTTCAAATCAAACTGGCCAGAAAAAAAGCACAAAGGAAAAACTCCAAGAAAAAAAATCCCCCCCTTTTCCAGCTCTCAGCTATCCGTTATAGATATTTGATACCAGAACAAATAAAATAATGCTTATATAACAGCACACTAATGAAGATCACTTACAGGTGCTGTGAAAATTACTGCAAACAATTTCAACAAGAAGAGACCTCACAAACAGTTTACCTTTCACATATATGCATGTATATATATGCATTTGCTGTTTTGTTTCAGATTTTTGTTGTTCAAACATAATGATCCCTGGAATATGTGAAGTTCAGAACTAGAAAATTGCCTCTTTAGATATCTTTAGGTATTCACTCCCTCAGTCAGGATGGATTGATACCATCAATGAGGCATGTCCCCTTCCACTACCATTTTACTGTAAGTGCACTTCAAGTTGGATCATTTCAGTGAACAAAACGAGCCAGTTATAAAAAGAACGCGGTGCAAAACTGCTTTACTTACTCAAAGAGCTCTCTGTCTAGCAGTGCTGGTAAGTCGTATTCAACGAGCAATTCGTAACTATGCCACAGAATTGCTGCTACGCAATGCAAATGGGAAGGGGATGGCATCAAAAGCCCATACTCTCTCGTTGAGCTATTTGGACAAATGTAGCTGACCCGGCCACTCTTTTTCATAGCTGCAACTCTTGCAGAATCACTGACCCATTTCAGCAATGCTTGAATTCTGTAAGGCAAGATGATGTTGCACGTTATATAGGATCAAAGAAACACTCAAAACCAAATTAGCTTGCTGGTTTTTTGTAATCCAATTTACACATTTATCTCTTTCTTGGAAGTAAAGTTCAAGAGTGAGCTCAAGCTCTCTTTTCTCAAGACTTAGATCAGGGCAAAAATTAATTCAAAACACTTGTCTTGGACAGCCAAATATGAACACTCCACATAAAAAGAAAATAAAGCAGGTATCTGAATTAAGAGTATTTGAGAGAAGAGTCAGTTGAAAACTAAAGTTTTATCACATTTATAAGTGCAGAAAAAGAGGGACAGCATTTTCTGCAAAAGATGCAAAGATGTAGGAGAGAAAGCTCAAAAGCTTCTCCAGACTTGTGCCCTTCCATGCTATCTCACAAGAATCATATTTCAAAACAGTTTGGTTTTGTGCACTAGTATCAAGCACTATGTAGTTGATTATTTTTGTATATGCTTCCATGTGACACTCCAAGTAACATTACCTATCTTTTGTTCCAGGGTCTTGAGTTGTTCCAAGCTGATAAAGAATGTCTATTGTGGAGTCAGAAGAAAGACCATTTAATCTTCCAAACAGTAAAGGGCTATTCAGATCTTGATGCATTAAAAAAAAAAAAAGGGGAGGGGAAATAATAGAAGTACTTACATACATATTTTTAAGTGTACTAATGACATTATAGAATTGCAATATTAACATTGAATTAAGTTTTGCATTAACAGAAGAATACCATTCTTAATATACACCACTGCCTCAAAACCATGCATTTTGTATATTCAATGCAATGTTCAGCCTTACTAAGAAAGGAAAAGCCATTACAACATCCATCAGATAAAGGACTTAAAGGTTTACATAGTAGGGTTTTCTTCAATGTATTCCAAAAAGACATAACTAATTCCAACAGACCTGTCAAACTCCATGCTTCACAGAAGCAAACACTTCAAACTGGAAGCTTATTTAATTCCCATTTCCATCAATGGGACTACAGCCGAAGATTTCCTCAGGTTATACCCTATTCATCTTCTCACTGTGTACATCTCCTGCCCCATAGGAAACTACTCTATTACCCAGTATCATTCCAGCAAAAGACAGCAGCCTACACTGAAATATTAACTCATGTGAAAAGAAGTCAGGGAAGCCATTTTAAAGAGTGGTTTTTCTGCAAGCAACCTCAAGACAGGAAAAGCGGAATTTAGTTTTCTTTCATTTAAAAGCCACAAAACATCCAAGTGGCATGAAATCTTAAATACAAAACCACCAGTGCATTAACAGAATAGCTTCTGCAGAATTT
This sequence comes from Campylorhamphus procurvoides, assembly GCA_013396655.1. Lineage (NCBI taxonomy): Eukaryota > Metazoa > Chordata > Aves > Passeriformes > Dendrocolaptidae > Campylorhamphus > Campylorhamphus procurvoides. Next base: position 1,470,445 of record WBMV01004761.1, read on the forward strand.
CACTGTGGGGTATAGACTGCAGTTGTATCTTAATTACGTACTTCCACATATAAGTATTTTCAATGCTTAGTACTATTTAGAATTAATACTATTGATGCCCAAATATTGCTGTGTCTGTTTTCCTCAGCAGTATTTATGGATGGTTTTTATTTTGAAACACCTAGGCACAGTATCTATAGTAAGAGACGCTTATGATACATTGCATATCCTACTCTTTGTCTTCAAAACATTCATCTAATTATGAAAAACCAAAACAACCCTGGTTGTACTGCTTTATTGTTGCAGAACTACTCACATACAAAGACTGTGATACTTAGAAGCATAACAAAACACAACAGCAAGTTCTGGCAACCCAGACCCAGAATCTGAAAGTAACATGCCAATATCCTGTATTTGTATTTTCATACAAGCCATGTTTTTAAGCAACAACTGAAAAGAAAACCATTGCACTCACCTGCAGGATCACTCCCTGATGCCGAGCAGTTTCTTAGCAGAATGTCAATCAATTTTAGGCCGATTCTGGTGGACTGAAGCCCAATTTTTACAAGCACAGCCTCAATATTTGGAGAATGCATACCACAGTAAGGTGACATTAGTAACGCAGCACATGTCTGCAACAGGTTAGCCGTGGGTGCTGCAGCACTAGCCATCATTCCTTCCAAATCACTTATGTGAGTGAGGCAGTGGTGTAATAATCTTAACCATCCAATACTGAAAGGGAAAACAAAAATGAGCTAATGCATTATTTTCTTATTATGCTAATTTTCCGCTATAGCACAACTATCTGTATTAGATTATAGGACAAGTATTTCAGAAAACTTCTGTGACGTGGTCAAACATCATCTGAGCAAAGAAAATGACTGAATTTAAGACCACAATGTAATAAACATTAGTAATGCTGTTGCAATCGTTTGATTAAAACTGTAAGAAAGGCAGGGTTTGCAGGCAGGAAGAGTTAAGAGCCTGCAAGTTTTGGTACTGAAGTTTCTCAAGATTTTTCGATTCACATCTATATTTCTTCCAATAGTGTCAACCTAGGGAGGATGGAAGAGGAGGTGTTTATATAGGGGGAAGGGTGTGGGGTGATTTTGGATTTGGGCTTTTTTCATTGTTGTGGGTTAGGGTTTTTTGTTTTTCTTTGTTGAGTTTTGCTTTCCTGTTTGTTTGTTTGTTTAGTTTTATATTAAAAGGAGCTGAGGTGCAATAGTAGTTGGCATTAAAATTATACACCTGAACAAATTCCCTGACATTACAAATGGTGTAGGGTCACAGACATCTAAAATTACAGTAAACCTTAGGGAACAAGATGTACATACAGAAAAAGTGTAACAATTATAAATGTATTAGCCATATATTTCCCTCATGTCTCTCTTACTCTTTGGCAATATAATTCACTACTCCTTTTAATAATAAATCCTGAGAAGTAAGCCCATTGTAACTGAATCGATTTGAAAACACATTAATTAGATTTTATTTATAAAATACACCACAATACTATTTCTACTAGCATCATGAACAATATGGCAATCTAAGTTGTATGTGAAATAAATGGCAACATTTCACTGACAAATTCTAAACTAGAAGGTTAACTTGTTTTCACACATTTATCACAGTTCAAAAAAAGCAAACTTGCATATAGATCTTAAATTAAGCTTACAATTTTATTTTAGGAACAATTTACTCCTAAATTCATTAGATTTATCAATTAGAAGAGAGCAAGTTCCCTGTAACGTCTAAAACAAAATTATATTCAAGTTTATTTAATATATTTATCATATTACTACCATTACTTTCCTGATACTTATAAAATTAAGCTGAAAGTCATAATAAAACATTTAAGACGTGAAGAACATACATTTGCCTTCTTTCTTTAGATGCTGATTATTCTTGTGTGACTTTATTATAACCTTTACTGAAGTAAAAATATATCAGTGGTATAATTTGGCTCTTAAAAATTTTCTTCACTGCTATTCAAGAGCAAAGACCAATTTCAATTATACTGCTTTTATGAAGCATATACTGGGCAATATTCATGGTCTCTAAATTTACTTATGCTCTCAAAATTTTTCCAGAAGAAAAAATGTTTTTAAAACTTTCTATGCTCTCTTTTCAAATTCATAAACACTGAGGTTCAAAGATGAACAATTTCAAATTAATGACTTTTTACAATTGAGTAAGCTAAATTTAAGAACAAGGAAATCTCAAAAACCACACATTAAATTAAATTCAAAGTTGAAAAACTTTAACACTTCTTTTTAAAAATCTTTATTTTAAAAATGAGTAAGAAACTCAACTTGTCACCTAATCAAATAAAAGCTTTTGAAATCTTGCTGATATGCCAGAATTGTAACAGCATTCAGTTCCTATTTCCCAAATGTTTGCAAACATCAGTATTAGATATGACTTCCACAAAACATCGCATTGTTCTATTTCTATTCCTGCTGCAAAATTATGTAACTGTATTGACTCCAATTTTGGTACACCATTTTTTTTTTGACAACTGCCTACTCATTAGAAACACAAAATGCAACTCTAAATGCCTTCCCATGCTTTGTATTCTTTCAGAAATGCAGAGATGAAACATTGCCTTTTCCTTACGCAGATTGAAGCACGTTACTAAAGAAGTGAGATGCACTGCTTATATTTGCCTTCTGTATTGGGAAAAAAAAGGCACAGTCTGCTACTGAAAGATCTGACTCAGAGCAGAAAACACTATGGGAAAAAAAAAACCCCTAAGCCATGAACTAGCACACTGTCCACTACCACCAGCACCTTACCTTGTTTTAGAGACCTGGTCCTCTGAGGGCAGGAAGGGATTATTGACGGTGGCAGAGGAGGTGTTCCCGAAGGCTGTGAGACCCAGCAGTTTGATCTGGGAGAGGCCCAGGGTACTGGCATCCCGAGGGCGATGCAGACGAAGGCAGACAGCTGAGGCAACTTCAGCTTTGACCAGCTGGATCTTTATATAGGTGAGACCACTTGTGATAACAGGAGTTGACAAAGGTAACATATTGACACCATCTGCGCTTATTTCAACAGATACTGATGAAGGGCAAGCTACAGAGTGAGATAAGAAGGTTTAACGCTATTTAAAAACCTGTACTAGTTTGAATTTTAAGTGTTGAACACGTATCACTGTTAAAGACAGAGAATAAAATGACTCGAATTATATCAGGCAAACACAATTACAGGACTGCAGCTGGAGCATTTGACCTGGGCAATGGTCTATGTTAAAATGCATATACATAGATAGTATATACAGTTTATTTCAAAGACTTCAGATGAAGAAAAGTCCTATCACTGAAAATGCCACGCTACCCTGTCAGGGCTACAATAATAAGAGCTGAAAATCCCATGCTTTTTTCCAACTACCATACAAAAGCATTTTGCCTGAAGACCATTAACCAATATCATGTTCTTATTGGGGAAAGTTTTGAGAAGTATGACAAGGTTTTTTGACATACTTAACAGGAACAGAAGACATCTACTACACTTGAGAAGAAATTGAGCAGAGGCAGGGCCTTCCATTCTCAAGGAAAGCAGAATTCGCAAGCTTTGCAAACTTATTTTACAGGCATTGTTCAAACAACCTCTCAGCTTTTAGTTCCTGTGATTACACTTTTTGTATTGTTTCTAAATACTACCCTTCAAACTTTTGAACTGCCAGCAATGAATCTACTTACTTGCCAGAGAGGCCAGGTGAGGCTGGATGTGGATCTCCTTGAGCAGCACAGCTGCAGGAAGATGAATGGTGAGGTCACACCAAGCTTCCTCAGGTAAAAAGATGTACGACCACGCCGCTGAGCGAGCCCGCCGGTGGGGAGGAGTGGCCTGCAGCAGCACTTCAGCAGGCTGGGCAGTGGGACTGCTTGAGGTGATTGAACCTACAAAGGCAGCACCATTAACATTGCTTAATGATGTTTATTGATAAAACCCAGCTTAATTTACAACCTCAGCTGTGGAAAACACCTTTTTTCCTGTCTCATTTGTTTTGGTTAATTGATAATATCCTATTTGTAATAGTGTCAACTGCTGAGTTATTTTTGGTTTACTCTTACACTGTCTTAAATAGGCAATTTACATATCCACATGCATATGCATTTCCTTGAAATATGCTAGGGAACACCTGCTACCAAAATCTTAACCTTACTCTCAGGAGAACATGACAAAAATGAACAACCAGAAAGGTGCAGGTTGAACAGTATGCTTAGAAATTGCACTATGTTGATTCACAGTTGGTGAATGAAGATTTTAAAGGTCTAAATATTACAATAACAAACTTTATAACCAAATTCTGCCACTGTTTTTCTTTAAAAAGGTTTGTTGCACATGAAAATCCTTTTTCTAAAAAAGACACCTGAATCAACAAAAACCTGGCGACAGCAGTTGCTTATTTTTCTACTCTTAGAAAGAGTTAAGAACGAAGTAGGAATGTCTGCTTTAGCAAGTAATAGGGCATAACAAGATCAGATTTCAGCTGTTCCAAACTACAGGTACTTGGTGTGTTTTACTTTAAAGTAGCTATAGCCTTGCCCCATGACTGAACACCTAGCAGAGGCTGGAGGTAAGTTCTTGGACACGTTCTGACACTTTCATCCCAAATGAATCAAGTTTGTCTCAGAAAATACTACATGATGAGAATCAGAATGTACTGAGGACAACCAGAAGGTTAATTTTAAAAGCACACTCATAACAGAAAGTTAAATATTAAGATAGATGCATTCATGGCAGAACATCAAGAATTACAGTACTTTGTAAGCTGGGAGATAAGGTATGCAAGAACCTACCACCATATACACTTATGATATTTACTATTTAAAGTGCTAAGTAACCAACATTTCCATGATTCCTAAATTTACCTTTCAGAAATTTGTGAAGAGTAAGGTAGAAGATTTCTAATGGCCCCCTATTCTGCCAAAAAAACCTTCTTGGTTTTCTTTTCTTTTTTGATTTCATAATTTTTGACACTCTATATTTGAATGACAGGACTGTATGAATTTGTCTCTCATTCAACAGTTTCTCCAGGTATGTTAAAATGTAACCTTTCTTTCTCCCCTCGTCAGTGAGACACACTGTATGAATACAAGCAAGGGCTACACTAGGCTAGTGGGCAACAACAGAAAACATTAAGGCACTAGTGGTGAAAAGGAGCCTTTAGAAGGTATTGCAGTACCTCTACATCTTAAAACACAGGCATTTTAGTTAACTGGGAGCCAGTGTATCGATATCAAAACAGCACTGCAATTTGAACAAACGTTCATTCAGGCAACATCAAGAACAGTTAGGTGTACATGTGAGAGTACCATCAGTAGTATCAGCCTTATGCTCCAGCTTCTTTTACTGTTTGAACCAGCTCAGGTTGATTCTCTATCATGCAATTTTGCTATTCTTCTGTAATAGCTCTATCAAACCCGACGTGTCTTCAGTGAAATTCGTGAGTCTTAGTGTGTCCATGGAAGATGTGGACTGGAACTGGACATCCCCTGACCCAGGGGAGGAGAAAGGGGCTCACCTTGATGCATGACTTCATCAGATACAGATCACTCCCTCTTCTTCCTTACCCTGCCCACATGAGGTCTTATTACCTATGGAGGAGAGGACTAACCTCATCCCCAGCATTATCCTGAAACACCTGCAACCCCTCTGATGAGAATATTAAATAGTATTGCAACATCTGACACTACTGCAATACTTTTTGTTAAGAACTTGATACAGATTCAAATGACCAGTGGATATTAATCTAAGAGAAAGAAATATTACTTACCCAAAGGTGCAAAATTGTGAATTCCTTCAGCATTATCAGGCTCAGAAGCTAGAACTCTAGCTTTCAAACTGCTATCTGTTGCTTTGGTGGGACCAGAATCAAGAAATTTCATGATAGTTGAAACCATGCTTCTTGCTGTGTTAACAATAGCTCTTGTGCTTGTTACCATATTGTTACAGATAAGCTGAACACCACCTATATATAATGTGGGCAGAGACAAAAAAATTATAGTGCTCAGAAGCATGTAATAGATTCTACACAAGCAAAGGTCTATTTAATAAATTGGGCCCTCTAGTCACATACATGCATTCCTTCTTTAAGTGCCAAAAAAAATCTCAAACAAACCTTTCACTTGATGCAGCTAAAGAAAAAACATTCTTACCCATATCATGGAAAGCCTTCAGTGCCTCACTTGTATCCAACACTCGTAAAATGAACCAGAGCAGTGGCTCAGATAACTGACAAGTAGCAAGAGAGCCCTGGAAAAAAAGTATGTCAGAAATACATGGTTTCATAGAAGATTAGTATGGTAGAAATATGCATGACTGCTGTTAGCCTCCCCTTCTAATACAAAAAACTCCCAGAGAGGAAATGCTACCACAGTTGACCTCCCTGACACAAAAAAGGAATACCATGTTCCACACGGTTCAATTCCTTATGTAGAAGTCTCTGTGGCAAAGAAAAGCTCAAACTCATAGGATGAGCAGATGAAGGGAAATAAGAATACTGAACATTAAAATGTGCACTAATATGAACAAAATAATGTCTTTCCCACCTGCACATAATAAAATATCCAATCCATCTTCAAGCCTTCAGCCAGGAACATTTACAGGAATGTAAAAATATACTTAGAGAAACTCTCTCGCTCTTTACCACAGGCAAGAGAGAGATGCTTCCTAACTGCAGCACTCAATTGAAGTGAGGTTGTAAAAATGTTAACATTTCTTTTTACAGTAGTTCTGTTTCAACTAATCTATAGTGTCCTCGAAGCACAGCAGGCCTAAGGGAACTTACCTGTCTTCCCATGTATCCACAGGCCATGTAGGTAAGAATTGGCTGAAGCATCACTTGAACTGTTGTTGCTTTTTTGCTAAGTGTTGTCAGGATAGTGAACAACCCGTCTCCAACTGATATTGCATCTAAGCCACCATGAAAGTTTTCATGCTTAGTGAGATGTAAGCCACTTGCACCTAGGTGAAAACATTAACAGTTCACAGGTCACAAACTGAGACATAACAAACCATTACAGCACATAAGAGAACTCGGAGCATATTTATATGTACACATGGATTTTACAAAGTACAAATGGACCATTTGTCAGGATCATATAAGTTACCCATAGTGTTCCTGGAATTCTGCTTTTCAGTGTTACAGCTCAAGATTTATGTGTGAGGATTTTCTGAATATCAATACTTAGCAATACTGATTACACACTGCTGAGATTAAGGACAGAAAGCAAAGTAACATGAAAACAACTGTTTTATGAATCGTATGACTTCAGTCTGGAAGAGCTTTTAAAATTGGGTTTAGATTGGAATGTGGGGACAACATGGAGTAACCCTGTCCCATTTAGGGAAACTAAAGTTATACTAACAGATGAAAAACCTATGTGCTCTAGAGATCTTTGGAATATGCCTTAAATAAGCACTCTGGCAAGAGAATTCGCAGATGTAGTACTTTAACCACCCTCAAGCTTTCAAGAAAACAAATATTGATGCACTGGATGCATGGAGAGAGAGAGAAAAATCTCAGCCTCTGTCCAGTCTAGAAAACTTAAATGTAATGAATGATAGAGCTGAGGCCAAGTAAGGTGGGTCTGCTGTCAGACTTTCAGGTGAGGAGAAGGTAGGATAGGAAGTGAATACTGCTACATGTATGGTTTTCATAGTTTGTCAACGACAAAGCATAAAACCTTAATGAAACAGACACAACTGTCACAAAAGAAAACTCAGAAAGAAAAACGTTTTAAATTCATGTGACGAGTAAATTACTCAAGGCCATCCTGGATCCTGACCAGCTGGCTCACCACGTGCAGTAAATTAACACTATTAGCATAAATTTTGACACCACAGTCACTACCTGTCACTACACATTTGCAGACATCATCTTGTTTACCTTTCCTGGGAGTAGCTTTCAAAGATGCAGTAGTTATTACATGTTTGCTACTATATACTGAAAACTGATTTTTGGATCATATATACCTTGGCTGCAGTCTTAGAAAACGTTTTTTCCACAGAAATTGTCTGGAGAGAGCTTAACAGAGTTTTTCATGAAGGAACTAAACCCACAAATAGCTGTGTTGCATCTTCCCAAAATACATGAACAAATTAGTTTCAATAACTTATATTAAAAAATCTTGGGAGAAAAAAATCCACTGAAGGAATCAGCTGGCCCAGTATCCTGAATTCAATGGAAAACATTTTGGAACAACATTACCTTTCCAAATTGCCTTCTAAAAAATGCAAAACAACTGCTGGACAGGAATTGGCAGTTCAGAAAGACATCAAAGTCGAAGAGAATAATATGTGAATTTCACTCCAAAGAAACACATACTCAGAACAAAACCTCATTCCCAGAACGAACTACTTTCAGTGTTCACAGTATTTGCCATATGACACTAACTACCCAGAGTAATGGAGGAGATCTTCTGGAAATAATTTTGGGAAGGTTCCAGCAGTACAATCCAGGCTTGTCAAATCCTGTCTCCTGTTTATTAGACTACTGGAGATGAGTATTTTTTCCTCAATTGCTTTTATGCCAAAATGAAGCACTGGTCTATTATTCCTGTGCTTTCAACCAACAAGTACAGTGTTTTCTGATAATAGCATTGATTAGCAGTTTCACATCTGCTTAGAAGAGATGAGCAAGAAAAGGTGAGAGCAACTTTATTCAAAACAAGGGACACATTATAAAAAGCACAAAATTTTACAACTATTACACCTGAAATGGAGTGCAAGGTCTTTTTGTCTACTCCTGCAAAATGTTTTTCCAGTTTTGCACATGTGGAAACACTCACAGCGTTTCAGCCAGCAGTGTACTTTGTGCAGATGAGCTCTTTGCTATGATCACAACTCACAAGTCTCTCTGAGAAAATGTACCTCAGGTATATGAGTGACAAACAGCAAATTTGCTGTTCAAAGTATGATCGGCTTCCTCACTTATTCGTAGGAGGAAGATTCCATCCACAAATATATAACTGGAAATCTTAGAACGTGACATTAACGTGATTTCAGCTAAAAGAGAGGGAAAGTTTACGTATTCTGTGAAAGGGACATAATTGTGCTTTGTCTTTTCCAGAAATGATTAAAAAAGGAAAATAATCCAATACATAGAGAACAATTGAGGCAAAGTATCTGTAGTACAAACTGAAGCCTCATTCCAAACCATGCATAGAGGTGTGGGATGGCCACAGACTGAAATACAAGAAATTGCACTTAAACATAAGAAAAATGCTTTTCTGCTTTAAGGATTGAACATTGTACGGGGTGCCCAGGGCAGTTGTGGAATTTCTACCCCTGAGGAACTAAAAATCCAACTGGACCAAGGTACTGAGCAACCTGCTCTCTGAGCTGACTCTGTTTTGTACAGGAAGGTAGGACTAGACAACCTCCAGAGGCCCCTCTAAGATTAACCCTTTTGAGATTCAGCAAATTCAAATGCCAAACACATTCCTGTTTGGTTTCAGTTACTGTCTCCCATCTCACATTAAAGTTTTTTTCATGTATCTGTTCCCCCTTTCACCACTTCTCTCTTTTCTCCTGTCATTTCTGTGACATATTCTTTCACGTTTATACCCAATTTATGAGTTTGTGGAAGTTTTAAATGTTTCACCGCCCCTAAAGAATGTCCACTTGATTCAGGAAATACCTACCAATAATCATTGCCATAGCACTGCTGTTACACTGGCCAAGCGCAGACAAAATCTGGCTCATAATTTGCTGGTTGGCTAACACCAGGTCTGCCACATATGCAGTTGATCCTTGAGTATTAGGGTTGCTTCCATTGCCATCTTTGCCTCCTGAAACCTTTTCTTCATCAGACACGCTGTCTGTAGTACTGCTTGCCACTGGAACACGGGCGCTGAATTCTCGGTTGCTGGAGAGTGGCAGTTGAACTAAAATGTTTATCAGCTTTAATAAATCAAACATAAGTTGATCCCTTGTCATTTCTCCACAAACTGCTTTGGCATCACCTGGACGGATAATATTGGCAAAGAGCCCTCCAAAACACGCTCGAGCACCCACAGAGCTGTCTGAGCCGCTGCGAGACATCACTTTGTCTGAACATGTAATGTAATGATGCACAAGAAACGTTATAGACTCAATTACTGCAGAGATAGTGCTGACTGATACAACTTCAAAATTCTGTTCCAGGGTAAACTCCAAGAGTTTCACTTGGGCATCCAATGGTCCCTGGCCTGTCTGGAAAGCACCCCTGAAAGACAAAATAAGGGGAAAAAAAGATATTACAAGCTAGCACTTACAATTTTTTAATATACTGGTCATTACATGGCCTGCTCATGCGATTACTTTCCCAATACCGAAAGGATTATAAAGTTTCCTTTGAAAAAGTCTAGGATTCAACTTTGTTTTTGTAATGCAGTTAATTTTGTAGGTATAGACTTGGAATAGGGTCCTGTTCAGTTCTGGATGGAATGTTTCTCATGTTTGCAAGGAAATCCTCATGGGAAGCAGTCACTAATAATTTAATATCATTACAATTTCTTGTTTCTAACAGGAAATCATGATTGGTTTTCTGCTTCCCGTGGGTTTGTTTTTTGTATGTTCTACCCAAAGGTAGAAAGAAGAATGGTCAGGTTTCAGCTATCTAAATAGTAACTATACATAAGACCATGAAAAGGTACTCAAAATATCACAGGCTAGTGCTTGTAGGTTGACTGTTTGAAGGATCTCTCTTAGGGACAAGTTTATTTTATCACTTACTTTTACATGTATAGTGGTGGACTACAAAATAAACCTTTTGAATCAGTTTATCTAAAATAAAATCTGTGTCAACTCTTGAAGTGTTACTGATTTTTTATATACTTCTCTGTACCTTTTCATATTGATTGATGTTCTGTAACTTTTAAAATTAAATAGAGAACAAAACAGTTTACAGAAAAAGCCCTGAAGAAAATATTTGGCATTAATTCCAACAGCAAAAAACTGCTTTTCTCCATAATTTATCATATTCTTTGATCAGATGTGGAACACTCTCGTAATAACCTGAGTTCTCAGAAACAGCAATCTAAATCCTTTTCTGGTGTTTTGCTTCCATTTTATGATATTTCAGTCTCATATGTGGTTTGTCTCAAAAAATCCCTAACACATGTCAAAAACTACCCTTTCAGGGGTCTCATTAGTTTATTTCAAGCACATGCTAGCATGCAGACATGCATTCCAAAATTCACTGTGAATTAATGATATTGTTGTACTATATATGACATGTCTCATGTAAGTCATTGATCATCAGTGTAACCCAGTAAACACTACCTCCATAATTTAGGTTATTAAGGTAAAAACCTCTCAGAAGGCAGAAATCATTTTCTGTAAGATAACACCAAAGTGCCACCTACTGGGAAGCCACAACTGAGGAAGCTCATCCCTAACTAAACAAAGCCTTTGTCTGGGATGAGCATAACATCTATACTAGAATGAAATTATTCCCCATGTACTTCAGAATAAACAGTTGCCATATTTCTAGTGTAGCACTGTATGTGCAGTCATATGCCCACTGACCAGCCTTGAAGAAGCAGAGCTGTAAAAGACAAGCCATAAGCTTTAATCCCTCTCTTGGCCAGAGGCAGTTCTCTACACCAGTGGGCATCAATAGGCCCCAGGAGATGGGGCAGAGGATGTTTTTCACTGTCATGTGGAGAGAAAAAAACCCCCACTAAAGACAAAGCAATAAATACGCATACTGCATAAATAGAATGATGCAATCTTATATTTCATCCTACCATGTGAAAAAAGCCATCCATATTATTTTCAAAACTTATTGAAAAATTTCTGAAATTTTGCATTACTCTAGGCCTCTCAATACTTTTTTTAATAGGTAAGCTCATCAAGAGTGTCCTTATTTTAGGGGTTACTTCAACAAGGCCTATATCTTAGCTCTAGAAAAAAATCGATCCAGAATTTTAGTGCTTCTCTTCACTGCCCCTCACACACACAGGGCTATTCCAATGCAGTCCAATTCCACATGCCAGAAGCGGCTCAGAACCTGCTTGTAGTGCTGCAGCAACAATGAAGATTTTCACTGACATATAACTTGGTAATATGACAAGGTGGGACACATCTTAGTTGCGATTCACAATCACACAGATTTTAAAGAAAAAGAGGGAATGAAAGGAAAAAATATAAGTAAGGTATACCTTTCTGTTGAAAGTATATGTATTAATTTCAATAAAAATTCACTGAACATCTGAGGACAAGTTGAAGAAAGGTGCACTTGTAACCGAGTAAGAAATTCTTGCATAGCTTGTGTTGCTGTTGGCCCAACCTAGAGGGAAAGGCATTTTAGTAAGTATTATATATAACAGAAATGTCTTCAAGAACACTAAGTAGTGTGTAACAAGAACATCTTCTAAGAATAGAGAAATGTGTAGCTTAACTTGCTTTCTGAAAATTTTTACAGAACTAATCCTCACCAATTTATATTACATATTTTTCTACTCCTAACTCTGAGTCAAAAGCGAGAAATTCAATTCTTTGTCTTAAGACTCATTTTGCAGCTTCAGAATCTTTCAGTAATGCAAATTATACTTCACACAGAATATACTTCTGTGCTAATCTGAATGTTTTTTCACAAGCTATGTATTTACATAAGTACTTAAAATTAGCGGTACTGTGCAGTGTTGAAATGCTGGAAAAGACTATGGATTTTCTGGAAAATCTGCTGGGGAAAAAAACCAACATGGAAATAGCAGGTGTTTTCTGTCTCCTAAACTGAGACTCCCCTCAAATATTACATAGAATTAAGCTAACAAGGCCTTTTTTTAATCAATATTAGCAGATGGTTCAAAGACTGCAAAAAGCCAGTTGAAGTTAAGGAGAGGTAGTGGACACTGCATGGATTCAGAAACTCAAACCATTATTCAGGCAGAAAAAAAGTGCATAATTTCAAATTCCAGAATTCTTAAATATTTAATCTTCATTGGCATTTTTATCTCAACCCAACAAGACTTCAGGAAACTAACTGAGTGGAATAGTTCTCTAACATATCACATGACATTCTCCCCGGTGGCAAGCCTTCAGAGTTCTAAAAACATACCAGCACTACGCAGAGTATCAACAACATGAACTTCCCTATGGCTGTTCATCAGAAACAACTAAGACTATGGCCAGAAAAAGAAACAGGACAAGGATATAAGATGTAGTAAATAACACATATTTCTATCAAGTGTATCGAAATCCTACTAGAGAGAATTTTTCTCTTACTTTAATTGCTCATTACCTGTGGACTGTGTTGATTTGTTCCATGAGGATTAGTGCCAGAAAGAAATTTCACTAACACATGAATGAGGTTTGGATCTGACACCAGCAATTGGGCAGTACTTTCCTGAGCTCCAATGGCACTGCTTGGACCACCTTAAAAATACAGACATAAAAATTAAATCTGTAATCTTAAGCATCATTAAGTGTAAATTAAACATTTATAGTGCAAATTCCTTATATTTATTTCATGATGTGGAAATATTCTCTGCTAAATCTGCTACCCAAAGCTGTCCTAGGCAGTAGTTTCTCATAAAATCCTAACATGAGACAATTTCCCAAATCTGCCCTATTCTCAGGTAGAGGGAAAAAGAATACCCTGACCAAAATGCCTTATTATCAGAAAGATCTGGGGTTCTGGAAAAATAACTAACAAACAGCTTTGAAAATATCAGGATGAGATCTCTAAAACCAACTCATTTCTCATGACAATATTGTTTAATTCACTGATGTCTTGAAAAAATGTTGACCAAAATTGTAATCTTCAGAGTACAGTAGCTCAGAAGTGGGTTCAGAGACCATGGGTAAAATGCAAATAAGGCAAGACTCTTACCTACCATGGGTAAAACAGCATGAAAAAAGCGTGAAAAAGCACTACCCACCCCTTTTTTTTTCCCATTTTGTTTCCTTTCTTGTTTTTAAATGACAGACAAGGGAAAACAGAATGGCTAAATGTGAACACATGTATCAAATGACAAGAACAAATTTCAACTAAATAAAGCAGAAAGAAGAAGGTTCTCTGAGATGGCTCCAAGTGCAACAGTGGGACTTTCTTGGTGCTAAAATGTACACCTATAAATAGAATTCAGTGAATCACCTATAGGCATCTACTTCTAATTAATTTTTCAGTTTCTGAAACAGCAAATACCATTACATAACAAGAATTATGTCAAGGAGACATTTATCATCTGAGTAAAATCTTTTTGATGGTGAAGGTCTTTTCATCAGCAAAGATATTTTGCAAATGAACACACGTGGGGACCTGTTGTATTTTAGATACTAAAAAGGAAAAGAGCCTCATTTTATAACCACACACATCTAGCAAGGGTACCCTAAATTATTCCAAATATACTGTAATTGACATCTTAGTGGTTTAAAAATAAATCCATAAATAAACCTAACCACAACATGTCAATACAGTTGAGATGTGAACAATTTGTGCTAGATCTTGAGTATTTTAAGTTGACGAGAACTCCAACTCCTATGATATGCTGTCTGCAATGACTTAAGAGACTGTTATAAGTCCCAGTTCTGAACAAAAGCACATGGAAACAAAAATTACTGACTGGAGAAGTAGATCTCACCTTCAATAGGTGAAGATAGATTATATCACTCTTTGGATGTGACAACTCAGTGTCATTGAGAAAACGTATTATGTTGAATTATTAGCTGCTGAGGAATCATACAAGTGATCTGATGGGTGTTTATACCTATTTAGTTTCTGGTTCCAACAGTGAGTATAGGAAAAGGGGCAGTTAAGGGATCTACAGCTGTGTTAACCCATACATATGTATAAAAGGAGACACAGTTTCAACTATTTTCTTTACCCTCCAGCAAACTCGCATCTCCAACCTTGGGCTCACAATCCTATAAAGAGAAAACTTGACAACCACGTTCACATGCTGAAGTGTGCCTGCAATGAATCACAGTGGTTGCTTCTGAACAGCCTTTCATTCACATCATCACCTAGTGACCTCAGGCAATTACCAAAGAAACTCCTGTAAACACACAGCTGCCTGTCAGTGTCAGAGCACACCACTGAGCCTCATACAATTGGGCAGAGATTCACATATGAACTCAGTGATACACACTGCATAAATTTTGGAAAATGCCAGTCTACAGTTACAAACTGGAGTGTTGATAATACATGTGGCTTGTTAATTGCAGGCGCTGTTATCCTACAAATCTGTCCACGTTTCATTCTCAGATACCAAGAACCAGAAGATCTCCATTTTTGAGTATTAATTAAGTCTCTTTCATTAAGTTACTCACAGCTCTACTGCTTCACTTAATAGCAAAAATTTCAGCAGATTTTCATGAGACTGATTTCTATAATAACATAACAGAAAGGGGACAAAAATTAAAAATCTTACTAAACAGTGCATCCTAAAGTCAACAGTTTGAAATGGCAAACAGGAATAAAAGATTCCTAAGCATCTTTGATGAAAGTTCTGGGGAATAACTGTCACTCCAGGATGGCAAATTGCTTCACAGAAGTGTGATCTTCAGGTGCTCATATCTTCTTTCTTCTGTAATTACTGTCTTTAGTCATATGCTTGGAGGGAAAATAGAATTTAAAAGATCCCTTACTGGATCTAACATGTAGGTTTTAAAACATTCCAGTGTCTATGCTCCCACTGTTTGGTGTTTTCTTTAGCCTTGAGGACAAGGTCACCAAAGCTTTTCTCATGACAGCTGCCCTATGATCGTGAACCATAAAGAAGCTCCATTTCTTCATTGAAAAACTACTTCCTTTAACTTCTACCAGTCTTGTGTCAAAACCTCATTCACAAAGTGAGGTTATTTCTAGTGTGCTATGGAGCAATATAGAGAATCTGAGACAAGCTGGTGTGCGCAGAGAAATGAAACAGCTGCATCTCTTTTTTAATAGATTTGGCTTTGGGGTGCTTATTTTCAGATAGCTTAACATAAGCAGTGACTACAGCCTGCGTATTTACAAAAATTCCTACTACATCAGAAAACCATGAATTTCTCTCATAGCACCTTAATCCTTCCTCTCTGCTACTTCTTCCCATACTACAAAGCCAAATTCCAGTGCTCACCAGAATCACAGAATATTCTGAGTTGGAAGGGACCCACAAAGACCACTGAGTCCAACTCCAGTCCTCAAGTGCACTTTTAGAAGACATTGCCAACTTATTTATAATGGCATTTTCTTTTGCCAGTAGGGTTTTCTGTTTCCCATGGCATAAGCAATTCAAGGAGCTCACTCTTGAAAAGCTTCAAGTTACGAGAACCAACAAGAGTACTTATATGACAAAAAGAAAGTTCTGGCAGTCTTTTGAATGGGAATTAACACTCATTTTACATCACTAAAACAGGTAACATAAAAAAGCCCCAAACCCAAACTTACCATTAAGCTGCATATTTGTCATGAGTGTTAGGCTGTGAAGCACAAGGCACCATGTCCGGAGTAAGGTATTCGGATACCAGGCCAGAACTGACAGGAAGCTAGTTACTGAAGCTGGCGAGAAAAACAGGTTTTTCCAAGCTTTAATCTTCATGGTATTACTAGAGATTTCTTATTTTTACTCTTAGGTGCTATATTTAGTATTGTTATTAACATTATTGTTTCCTGTATTTACTTTGACAACCATTATTCCAGGAAATTAGGAAAAGAAGCCTTACCAACACTACACGTGAACTGGCACTACAGTGCCCATACCCTGACATCTCACAAAAAATGAGGCAAAGAAACTGCTTTTGAAAGGCTCTCATGAAAGTCAGCACAATAGGTTCATTATATCAGGCATTAATATTTTGGATTATCACCACAAGACGCCACAGATTTTCTAAACTAAAAAATATAATATATTATAGAAAAAAAATAGTTCAACATGTCTTTGTACCAGATTAGTAGTCTGATACTAAAAAGTAACAGGGCTTCCACACTCCACTAACCCCTTTCTTAAGAGAGGGATCATAGAACGGTATACAAGGAGATGAAATTTGTCAGAAAACTGCATACAGTTGCACAGTTCATCTTATACTAGGAACTGTATTTAAAAGAGTCTTCTTGGGAATATTGTAATAAAGAACCACAAATTTTACCATTTCTAAGGAGATTATGAAAATTCAACAAATCAACCCTTAGTTACACAGTAGCAACATATTTTTCAAGTTAAGAAGACAATGACCCCAACAGTTCTTTAGTAAGAACACATAAATTATCCCAACACTGATCTTATTAAAAATATCTACTGTAATACTTTTTGCTTATTAGCAAAAATTGACTTCTTAAAATAAAAAAGAAAGAAAACAAACTTATTTCCCGTATTTAATATATTTTACCTTGGTTCAGGGAAATGACAGGTATTCGGTTAGCATTATAAAGAAAAATATCAGCGCCACTATCTTTACTTCCAGAGGAGCTGGAATTCAGGCTTAATGTGAGCCATAACTGTAATAGGGATTCAAGCTGAAAAAAAGGGAACAAACCCAACTATGAGACCAAACTCAAAACCCCAGAGCATAAAAGTTTCAATTTTAAGAGCCTTATCCACATACTCAGCTGCTACCATTTCACTGATAAACACACATTCTCTCCTTTACTGGATTTGAAAACTGCTAAACATAATACTCAAGGCAAATTCAGCATAACCAGCAAATGTTTCTGTGATGCTTTTGTAACTGATTTCTTCTAAATATATTAAAGTTTCTCTTAAGAAGTTCCATCAAACTTGTGTTAGAAAAAAACAGCTTTACACACTGCTCAGCAATATCATTATTATAACCTTACAGCTGTAACACTGGCTTGCATGCAAGCTTTTGGAGTGTTATTAAAGTGATGTTTCCCAATCAACCAGAATTATTCAAAAGGCCGATTTATCTAATGGGGAACCTCAGAGACACTGATGCGTACTCTGAATAATTCCCTTGAGGAAAATGTTAGTTATTCTGGGGAAGCATCAAGGTCGTTTACACGACAAACGGTATTTTGAATGAGATATTTAAAGAACAACTGAGGGATAGAGTCAGCTACTCTATTAAAAAAATAAAGAAGCAGGGAGGCATCTAACCATTTATATACACCATGCTTAGCATTCCTTTGCATGAATCATTGCTAAAACACTGACTTTTCAAAAATCAAATTTTTAACATATAGAATCATCGGGTAATTCATATTGGAAGGGAGCTTTGGAAATTATCCAATGCAACTGTCTGCTCAAAGAAAGGACAAATAAAACATCAGACTGGGTTGCTTGAAGGATTATTCAACCAGATTTTGAAAACTTTCACAAACGGAGACTTCACACTTAAGTGACACTTTTCATTAATAAGCAAACAATTATAGCACAGTTAATATACAAACTTGTGAAATATGAAAGGGTATACCCACTTTTTCACTGTAACAAGAAATGTCCCCTCTGACAAAAGCTTTCAGCAGCTTGTCTGTTACATAATTAGTACTGCTGTCCATGAAAGAATCACAAGCAATAAAATACATAACAGGTTCCTCGAATCCTAAATAGCAGTAAGTATAGGAAAACAGCTTTCAAATTTAGAGAGAAATACTATTAAAACATTTCAAACTTGAAAATTCTATACCTGAACATGGTGGACTTGGAGCATGGAAAAGAGTTTGTTGAAGCATGCACTCAGCATAGGTATAGATGACAACTGTACAATCAGCTGGGCATTTTGGTTAGCAGCATGTAATCCCCTCAGCAATGAATCATCTGTTCCACTAGGAGACTGTGTTACTAGAAAAAAAAGGTACCAACCCCCACTGAATTATTTTGAAAAGTGGCTAAAAGTAATTTAGTAATTAGTTCCTTGCATTTTATACTTAAGGGAAAGACACTTCTTTTAAAATTTACAAGAACATCTTCAATGTAGTGTTCAGTTGAGTTGGGACTACTGACTACCATACTGTAAAAGGCATACTTGAATATCAGACATCTCAATCTTCACAAAAACTGTTTGGAAAGTGAGTCCACATTTTCACAGTTTCTGCTAAACACATATTGTAGCAGTGTCCTGATAACACAATGGTAAGACAAACAACTGGAACATCTCTTTCATGCATTATGGCACACCTAGTGAAGACAATAACTAAATTCCAGAGAATTAAAGGCTGAGGATGTCACTAAACCTACTCTCTCCCTAGATATTCAACCAAAGACTGCATGCATATTAAGGTAGCCAGAGGGCTACAGAGAAACACATTTTAACCACACTGAAAATAGGTTCAAAAGTAAACCACTCTGCAAGTGTTTTTAAAACATCAAGATAAAGCTTACTGAACAGCTGAGTTCAAAGTGGTATTCAAGTATTTTCACTTTCATCCCTGAATAGGTGAAACTGGTGCAAAACAGCTTTCAAACAGCAAGAATGAAGCTTCACACAGAAAATTTAACATTCTCTTGCACCTAGATACGAAAAAGAAAACTTCCCCTCCACTGCAGTAAAAAGCACTGTAGAAGTAATCATGCCTATGTGACCAGTTTCACAAACTGTCTTAAATAGAAGTATATACATAATTCAAAAATCTGTATAAAAGAATTATCTCTAAAGCTCTGCCTAACAAGAAAATTCAAGGCAAATACAACTTTTTCTAAGTGACTGCAGAAAAAATTAGTACAAATTTCAAAGCATCATGATTATTATGTGAAGAGAATGATCTGACAACATGTAGTTACATGTAGGAGATGTGTTTGTTAATGCTTGTAGAATGGAATCAGCCTCCAGCGTGGACATCATTTTCAACATCAGCTCAGCCTGCTGTTCGAGTCCAACTTCTAGACGTGCATCTAAAGCTACACAAGGCAACAAATAGGGTAAAACTGATTTATATCAAGGACATATATAGTTAGTTACTTTAACTTACTATGCAAGGAATAGATACACAGTACAGAGTAAACTGAATACAGTACACAGTAAACTGAAAAAATCTCAGTACCCCTAAAAGGAAGATTGACTTTTATGCATGATGGAAGCAGACTATAGAAACTTACACTCTGAACTGAACATAAGATTCTTATAGACCTGAAATACATAATTAATAAGATACTAAATTTGTGTGAAACACACCCTTATTTCTTTTCGCAGTCACTTTAACATCACACATGACTAAATCTGCCTATGTTTCTCCTAAGGCAATAACTCTCAAACAAGAACCAAAAAGTGTTTTTCCCCAGTGTGTCAGGGGAAAAATCTATCACCCCAGTTCAGCAGCGCTCCTTCAAACTAAACAAGCGTGCCACTTCATTCCTTATGGGTAGAGTCAGCTAGCAAAGAGCTTCCAAAATTTCCTGAGAAAACAGGAAGGATTTAAAACTGCCCATAAGGGCATTAAAACTATTAGAGAATAAGATTTTCTTCTCTGCTGGGCTGTTTTAAATATAATTCTCACATTATGTTCTCTCAGTTACCACAGGAAAAAAATGTGGCATATAGAAAATTTAATTCTTTGCACTTAATACACAGAGATTGTTAAAATAGTCTGATGTGCTAAAGTGTTGAATACAGTATTACAGAAAAGAGACCCTTCATTCCTTACCTTGAGAGACTGATATGCTGACGGTTTGTGATCCATTTTTCTCTGTAGTTACCGGTGGTTTTGCAACTGGAATTCCAACACCTCCAATGTAAGGATTGTAATTGTAGGTGCCATATTCGGCACCCCAGTAATCGTACCACGTGCTGCTTATAGGCTTCAAAACCAAACAAAGAAAGAGAAACAAGGAAAAAAACAAACAGCATCTCTTTAGACTGCCAAAAGTATTTAATGGCTAACAACAAAAACTGAAGTCACAAAAAATTAAAACCAGAAGATTGGATCCAATAGCTTTAGAAAATTTTGTTTCAATTCTTATTGCAGAATAAGCCTCTGAATCCTTAGTGATTGTAAAAATCCAGCAACGTAGTTAGCTGTCTCAAAGATTCAAGAAGCCAATTTGAAAATGTTATCATCGGGTTTTATTCACACATTTGTACCATATTGTAAGTTTGGAAGTAGAGTATCACACAGATATTTTGAGGAGTTATTTATCAAGACAGAATACTACACTACTAACTGTACTATTGAAGTACCTTGAAGCCTCAGTGAGGCTCAGGGACTTTTTGTACTGGCTCTGCAAAAAAAAGAGTTGAACAATCTCTACTCGTGTCATAATTTAAGACACTAAGAAAGCACATGCATCACAAGAAAAAGCAATGTAACACTGCATGAAGGCAATCTGTGTATGCTTATCATTTTTATGGCAACATCCAATACCAACTGTCATTTTACAGATAGAAAAGCAAATATTAAGAAGGACTCAGAATGAAGAAGTGTTTTTATGCTGTTTCTTAGAGGACACCAAATCAGGCAATAAGATCATGAAGGTATCTGTAGATGAAGTGGATTAAGGAGTGCTGCCACATGAAATAATAGCAAAATAAAGGCAGGAAACATCAGTAACAAAATTAAGCAGTAAGTGTAATTTTTTGATGGCAGGGTGAGAGTTAAAATAAAAAATATCTTTAAAGGATAGATAAATCAGTGGAAGGACATATGACGAAATACAGAAAAAAAAAATCTAGTGTTTTCTGAGCAAGTGATGAGACAGGTAATTTAAGGTCAATTCAAATGAGACTACAGGTTTAAGGCAATAGTGAGAGGCATGGGAAAACTCCAAATGTCATCCTTATGAACAGACAAAAGCGACTTGATATTTTCTTATGGATAGCTGTGTTCCTTTACAGCCTAAGGATTTTTGGGTTTTAACACACATTGGTGATATATATACTATCACATCCAAGTGTTACTGTACTACCTCTGATACGTTTAGCCCTCCTGTTAAGTATGAAAGCATTTAGTAATTTTCTTGTTCCACAATGACATAAGTTGGGAAGTTGGTTGCTTCTCTTCCTGAGCGCTAGCCACTGCTAACTTCTTTTTTTAAACACAATACTAACAGTATAAACTTTTAAGATCAATTTCAGTAGTAAAGGGTACCCTATTCTTAATAAGAAAGGACAAGACTGGATCTTATTGTTCTTTTATATTATGCTTTTGTTGTCTTTAACATGGGCTAAAGTATGAGTCAACTCAGAACCTCTTCTTTATACAGGAATCTTCATGCAAAAGCAAGGTATTTTGTGGTCAACTGATACTGAACAATCTATATTCCTGTCATTCTGCATCAAACATTTATAAAAAACTAAAAGAAGTCTAGGACATCAAATACCACTACTGAAACAGTGTAAGAGAAAGAATTTTAGTATTTCAGATATAAAGACTATTTCAAAAACTCAGGTATGATGTACCTTGAAGACTTTGGCTGCAAGGGGATCTTTTTCTAAATCAATATCCAAAGGATCAATATCGACTTCCATCAGGTCTTGTAGTAATTCAAGATCAATGTCCTTATCTTTTTCCAAAGATGACAGAGGTGGAGCACCTTTGATTGATTAAAGGAGTATTAACACTACCAAGTGAAAATTTTAAAACATGCATGTTTTAAACACTTAATGGGTACACTCCAGTCTTTTAATATTACACCTTAGTGGAAAAAGTTAATTAATGCAATCAAGTTGCCTTTTAAAAAATAATGGCAAAGATAACCATTTTTAACATATCATAAAACTGTTCATAATCTGCCTATATTATTAGAAACTAATTATCCTATCACTAAAAAATCTTTTACTGGTATCTCAATAGATGAGTAAAAGATTTTTTACTCTTTTCAATATCCATATATACATCAAGATTATGGAATTTACCTGTGATGTCATGTGTCAAAGGCTCATCTATTGTCTCCACTAACTGGACTGTGGACTGCTGGAGAGAGTCATCAGAATCCCCGGCCGATGCTCCAGCATCTTCTCCCAAAGCACTTTCTTCCATAGCTTCAGCTGCTATAGGAGCCAGCAACTCTCCTATGTATTAAATTAAGCAGACAACTTCATTTCAAGCTTTATTCCACTTACAACTTAACATCCCAGTGTCTAGGCCAGCTGCCTGCTTTTCTTCATCTACCTCTAAATTCTCTAGTGGCAACTTATTCATAACTCCTCCCCTTGAAGAATTTTCAAATAATCGGGCTTATATAAATCTGACCTTTTCAATGCACAAGTCACTCATTCAGGATTGACTGTAATTGCAATTTTAAATTGTGTTTTCACACACTAAGCTAAATTTTATGATTTGCTTGTGGCTTTTTTATGGTTTTGTGTCAGCAGATTCTAACATTGTAAAAAAAAACCCCTAAAACACTGAAGGAAGAAAGATTAAATGCAACATACATTCTGAAAAATATGAAATTCATACAAACCTGCTAGAATATCCTGTAGCATACAAGTCAGAGAATACTGAGCCCATGCTCCTCCCCAAGAGATGTCTCCTCTGTTAAAGTCAGTTCCAACAAGAAGTAGCAATAATCGTTCCAACTGAGTCTCATTGACAATCTCACATAAATGAATTGTTGGTCTTGTAGCATTTGCAATTCTAGCAAGAACCTATAAAAATATATATGCACATTCATATTTAACCCTATGAAAGTATAAAATAGCTTTAATTTCTATGATTATTAGATTCCCCTTACAAGTAAATCAGGTATTTTTACCAGCTCAAATTTTAGAATCTTACAAGTGTAATAATATGAATGTATTTTAAAGTTAATTTTTCCATACAATTTTGAAGCCATCATATTCTAATTTACACAAGAAGTGACAGATCAGAAAAACTTCCTCACCAGAAATTACTTCAATTTTTAATGCTGCAGCAAATGTTTACCATCAAGTGAGCAAAAAGCAATAATAGAGAATTAACTTACAGTGCATTAGAATTAACTAATTAGAATTCACTACAGAGTGAAGTTCCATGTTCTGTTTACCTTACAGACAAAAAGAAGTAAATCTGCATGACAAGTAAAGTCCATGGACAAGAGAAAGAGCGCCAGCTTTTGCACTACAGAAATACAACGTTCATGTGCCAGTGTAAAGGGTAGTGGTTCAATTTCTGGGGTTTCCTTTGTTGTTGATACTTCTGTATCTAAAGAAGAACGAGGCCATTCTGCAGTTCTACGCAAGCGTATTAAGTCCTTGAAGTGCTGCAGAAATTAAATTTGAAACAACAGTTACATTTTAAAACTAAGCTCTAAATCTTTTCCCAGTGAGGCAGAAATAACAGTAACTATAAAATTTCTTAGAGAAAATAAAAGAGTCTAAAAATATATGAGAATCTGGAATGGAATTAAGGCTTTATTGACAGAAATTTGTTTTGGCAGCATGGTATCTCAGGTGACAAACTCATAACCAATTCCAGTTCCGCAGAAGTGTCAATTAAGCCTTTATGTTTGCCATAAAACATATTGAAAGTATGTATCTTAGAAATGTCTTTCGTATTTCCACACCTGTACATAAAGCTACAGTTACCACAAAGCAAACTGCATATAAAAATAGTTAATATGGAAATTTATCCTTACAAGAGCACTGAATTCTCAGTTCATCACATTATATAAACTATCAATAATTTCTAAGTTTCTTAATACTTTCATGGCACAAAATGTGCACTAGCCACCATAAACTGAACTAGTCTAACAGTGCATAAGGGTTCTAAACTATAATCCTTTTGACAGAGGGCCTACAAACTGAATGGAGAAAAGAAGGTGCTTTTATTAATACCCTCAGTCACCAAAGGCATACATTTAGCAGCTCAGCTCATTGTTTCAGCTACACTAACAAATGAGACGCCTTTCAGAATCTCACTTAAATAGGAGCTACTGAAGTAGACCAAAAAAGAGAGCTAGTTACTAACACAAAAGTTTCAGCTTTCTCCTAAATGCAGTACATGTTTCAAGCTAAGTCATAGCTTATCAAAACTGAAAGTGATTAGTAGGTGAAGTAGCAAAAACTGCATGAAACGCAACTATCAAGTATACAGTAATACTATAACTAGAAGTTAAGAAACTGCAAAGGGAAAGCTCTTTTTCAATATGGGTTTTTCTGATGCAACATGGCTGCTATAAAGTGAAACTTAAACAGCTGGACACCATAGTTCAGCCAGTGACTCATCCATAAAGATGTCTCAAGTGGGCCCCCAGTGGAGCAGCCCCCTTGATAAACCTGCTGGAATAAAGCAGAAGACAGTGCAGCAAAGAACAGCTCATGACAAGCACGGTTAGTGAAAACTTAGGGCTTTATTTTTATGCTAGTATCTAATTTATTATTTTTCCATCTTTACTGGAAATTGTTTTCCTTTAGATTGCCTGTAAGGTCCAACATTCTATAATCTCTTTCTACACATCTACTTTCAGTCATCCTAACAGACATGAGTGCTTCTTACACTAGAGAGTAAATATTTAAAGAGATACCTAAGTATGGCAGCTAGAAAGATTTAAATATTTTTTGTGTTCCCTGCCAAATCTGTGTTGCCATCTTCAGAAATCCCTAAATTTCAGCCCCTCATCTCATAATCAAAGTAATTCTTTAACTACTACATCCACTCGCAGTATCTGGGGCTTACTGCAAGATGCCACAACTTAAGTACTTTTAGGAAGCTAGGAAGCTTGTGAGGATGTTTTTTGAACTTTCTCAAAAGTTGCATTTATTAATTTGGGGAGACAGACACTTAGGCATGATTACTTTCTGATTACTCAACCAGAAAAGCATCATGCCTAAAAGCTAGCCATATAAAGTAATATTTTAGGTTTCTATTGGTGTATGGCAACCAAAGTTTAATAACATGACTGGCAGTCCCAAAGTTATTAACAAGCTTATTAGTGATTTTGGCTATGACTACTTAAAAAACCCCTATAGAAGGATAAACTATTTTCAACAGAGCAATAAATTTCCAGATGGCTGCTGTTTTCATTATTAGAATACACTTGATAGCAGCCATGATGAAACAAATTTTTATAAAAAGTTCAAAGTAGGACAAAAATGACTTTGCAGGAACAGGTCTTTTCACGCAAAGGACAAGAAGTCAGTTACAATCATACCTTTGAAGTAGCCTGCTTTAGTTTTGCCTGTTCTACTAAAAGTTTGTATGATGATCCTTTGTTGCTTTGTATTTTCTCTTTTTCCATCTGTTCCACCAAAGCCTTCTGTTTTGCTTTTAATAAGTTAAGTTGCTAAAAGAAAATGTTAATAGGAATAAATGAAAATTTAAGCAATAAGATGTTAAAAGGATCAGTATGTTCATATGACAGCAACCTTCAGTTCAAATTGTAACTTGAGCTTTTAAAACACTTTTAAATCATAGCTTGGGTGTTTGCACTCAGGTGTAGTCATATTTAGAAAGTACATTATATTTACTGTCCAGTATGGGTCACAGAGTGCAACAGTATACTGCAACACTTGTTCTTCCAGCAGATCCCATGCCCCGTGGTTTAAGACGAATGTCAAAGAAGTTAGGCAGCCTTTAGCTACAGAACCAGACCTATGCAAAAGCAAGGCTGAATGAGTCCCAAGGCCAAAGCTGTTCCTTCTAGAAATGACACACCCTGTAAATGAGATATACTTAGGTGAAAATAGCCACTACCGTGCTGGAAGTCACCTGTTTATGATGCACGAGCTGTTTTCTGATCTTTCGGGAATACAGCCTGTCTAGGCTACTGTTGCCTTTAGTAGATCTGCTCAGACTCTGAGTGTGAAGACTATTGTTTATAAAACTCCACTGGTTTCCTAATGGATATAGAAAAAAAAATAATCCATATTATTAAACCTCCCTGAACTCCAGAGAAAAGCCTTTGTGTTTCAGCAATGGTTAGCATCTCAATAAACTAAATACTAACAAAACAAGCAAAATCTAACTCTCTTAGTATTACGTAACTATCATCCCTGACAGCAATATTTCTGACTAATTTTAAAATGCAGTGGTAGCATCTTGTTTTCATTATTCTTAAAACATATACAGAGACAAGCAAGACTGTCCTAAGTAAAAATACCTGAACAGCTTCATAGCATAAAACTTTAGAGTGCAAATAAAACTATCACATCATCTGTTTTTAAAATCTCATTTTTCAAGTGAATTGAAAATACATTCTTAGTATATGAACAACTCCCAAAGCAACACTCACAGAAGCAAGTTGTGATAATAAGTGTGATATACCTGTTAAAAATCGTTCTCTCTCTTTTCCATTCAGAGGTTTCTTGGCTGTGGCTGCTTCGTCTTCAACAGTAGCTACATAATCCAGTAGTCTGGACACCAGCATTACCACCCAACTGATCATGGGAATGTCTAAAACTCCTTCAAAATAAACACATTTGAGATCCTTAATAAAGTCTTGAAGCCACAACAAACTTCACACGTTTCACTAGGCCACTCCCATTTTTAGATTTTTTTTTAAGGAGGATAGGAACCTTGAGCCCTCAAAAATGAGGGGAGAAATCAAAACATTCAGCATAAAACTTAGATGCAAAACAAAATGGCACAGTTCTCTTAGTTTGATGAAATCAGAACTCAAAAGCTTCACCTCTATTATGCAAGCTGAAAATTAAGCAGCAATTTTGTTAAAAAGTCAAAAAGTCTATGTCCAAATTTCCTAAATACCAGATGCATAATGACAGCTGTTTACATTAAAGCACATAGACCAGATGTCTCAAATTCCATAGTGTGAAATTCCTGTCAACCAGGGCTTTGACAAGACACAACTGTGCACACAACTACCTGAATTTTCACTCCTTTACTAACGTATTTTCAAGTATCTCTTTGAATAAGATGCAGGAAAAGCAAGACTGAGTTCACATCAGATTAACCACACTGGTGGCACTAAAACCTATTTCAGTCTCACACTTGCTATATTTTTGCATGGGTCGAAGAGACAAAAATAGATCTTGAATATCATTCAAGAAAAATCTTTGAGCGTATGGACAAATCTAAAAGAACAGTTCTAAAGTGAACTCATCAGTGCTCCATAAAGACTAGAAACATACAAATAATGACCACTCAATCACAGTCATTTTGCAAATGGCATACTTCTACACACTGTCAATACAACAAAGACATCAGCATTAGAGGTTAAATACACATTTTTGTATCTCTGCACGGTGCTGAGCCACATTTAACTAAACAGTGCTTTTCATGCACTGACATCAAAAAGGACTAATCAACTCAAACTATTATTAAGTCCAGATCAAACAAGAAAACTAAAGCACAGAAATCCAAAATCACACGTAGCTGGTGCCCAAGCAATAGGATGCAGCCTGACTTATTAATTCCAGTTTTTGGATGACACTCTGACAGAAGGCAGCACACCCCAAGCAGGCAGAGGAAGAACCCAAATAGCTCCATAACAGGAACCACAGACTAAATTGCAAGAACAGAAATGAGTAGCGGTAGTGACCGCTACACACCTTTTTGGTTGGCAGAATAAAAAGGAAGGAGCCTGCTGCAGAGTGTAGTACATACCTTTTCATACTTGTCTTTAAACAAGAGCATTTCTTTTCATATCTCATAAAAAAACTATAAATCAAAATTCTCAACCTCTCTCCCTCCCTCCAAGTGTCTTTTGCATCTTTTTTTTTCCCCTCTATACCTCTAAGTCTGCAATTTCTCTCCACCCACAACACTCACCTCTTGCTCTGATTGTCCTTTGGTTTTTGACCTTTCTCCCAGCAAGTTTTCACCCTTTGACCCTTAGTTATGTGTGATAGTTCTCAAACACGAATTTCTTCTGCCATACCTGATGCTTCCACCACACATAATATTGCCCTAGTACTCACCTGCACTGTCCAGGAGGAAGGAAGCTGGAAGACCAGCAAATAAAGCTCTGAAGTATCAGTTACTTCTGCTTCCTAAAGTCCTCCATGAGGACAACTAGTAAGGCAAGAGCTATGAAAGGAATTGGAAGCTGTGGGGAGAGCGCAAACAGAGGTAGAGGAGATGTGAGCTTGGGTTTGCCTCAGACTAGTTAGAGACTATAGCAGGATATGGCCATGATAGAGAAAGTACATGGCAGACCAGTGGGAAGCAATAGGACACCTTCTGACACGAGCTGTGGGTTTGTTTACATCAGGAGACAGAGTAAAACTAAGGACAGAGTCTCAGCTGGCATGTACAGACTTCACAAGGCTAAGAATTTTAAACAATGTATCTTCCGTGATGCCCCTCTACATGTACATAACAAATGAAATACCCTAGAGTGTGATGCTTTCAAAAGTAAGAATTTGCTTTCACCTTAGCATAGTTAAGAAAACACTCAAAAAAAGCCGAGTTCGAAGAATATAATTTCAGTAATTTTTTTAGAGAAAAAAAAAGGTAAATTCCTCATGATCACAATCCTCCCTCAATTCGATGTAGCTTGCAGAAACCACGTAGATACATCTAAAGAACTGTCCTTCATATCTGCAATTCATCTCCAAAGTCTGAAACTTAGAAAGGATCTCATGAGCAAAAAGGGGCATTTCTTTCCGAAATGTTAAATTCCCAAGTCACTAGAGCCGTCTACACATTGAATGTTCCCCTCACTCTGTCAAAGCTTCCTAAATGAATTAAAAACAATCAAATAGATTTTGCTCAGATTTAGATGGGATGGGGGAGGAATCTCTTTTACCACCTAAAGAACAACAAGATTCATCACATTTTAAAAGACAACTGTGTTTTGGAAGTACAGTAAACAAGCAATTTCTTCTTTTAACACACCAAAAATTGTGAGTTAGTCTCTCAATTTTCTAGCTTATAATGAATATGAAAATAGTTTCCCAAATTAAAGGGCTACCTTCAGTTCTTCTGTGCACAGGTAAATGAGGTTGCAGTGGTGACAGCAGGTTATCCAGGAGATTAAGTAAACTTTCTAAAACACCACTGTTGCTAAGCGATCTTTGGCCAATGCAAGAAAGCAACATGAAGACCCTAAAAATAAAATTTACATATTTAAGATTTTATCTCTTTTTCAGATTCATTAATATCCTGAAACACCCTTTACAGAGCAATATTCTCCTAGGCTTTCATCTGAGACACAGATTGCTACAGAAAGCAGTACTGAGGCTCAGCACGTGAAATCAATTTCACGTCCTGTTGTTTTAAGGTTAATGCAGCATTTTAGGGTGAACGTTTTCTCTTTCACCCTCAAGAGGCCAGCAGAGCCTTCCACACCTGAAACAAGATCTCATTTTATTTCCTATTACATATTACTGAATAGCAGGGAGCGAGAAATTCTTATATCCTTGAATTAATTAATTTTAAAAAAATCTGAAAATATAAATGTTGATGTACAAAGAAGGCAGAAAGCCATAAAAAAAGAAATATGACTGATTAAAATAAAATGCTAATGTTTAGAATATCAAAGACCTCAATCAATAATCTGAAATAACCAATACATCAAACATTCAGGGCTCAACTCTAACATGCTTGCTCTTATCTCAGTGCAATCTTTTGTATTAAATGCTAATATTGTGCCTTCCAGTCTCAATCCTACTTCCAAATGCAGTAGAAGAGCAGCTCTATGACGAGAGTACATTTAAGCTTGATAAAGGAGAAGGCCATTTTTGACACTCAGGAGCAATCCTGCCAGGTATGCAAAGATCTCCAAGTCAGGAAAAACAGAAACTTACTGTAGTGCAAGCACCAAGTAAGTGCAATAAATAACTGCAATCAGACATTTATCATTTGCGGTATTTTTTGAGTCTATATCCTAAATCAATGAAAATGATGGATAAGTATCCTTCAGTCACATTTTGTCAATCCCAGTGCCAAGTTATGAACAACTGAATTACTTCAGCGATCCACAGGTAAAGTATCAATATAGACTTACACCTTACCTGTCTTGTGGGAAAATGAGAAGTTGTTCTGAATTGTACAATTCCTGCAGTACATTTGAGAGAAACTGACCCCACCACCTTTCTCCTCCACAGAGCTGAACAAGCAGAAGGCCAGTATGCAATCTTATCTTTGGGGTTCCACTAATACACAGGTGTTTAAATAACTCTTCACAAGCCTGAGCATGAAAAGTACTTTGCAGAACCACAGGAACCGAGTGCCCTTTTAAGAGAAGAGAACAACTATGTTTAAACAGACAATGACTTCAAAACACAGTAAAAAGTTAGTAAGTTTTCAGAACAACTAGGATTTGACTAATTGGCACAGGAGTAAAGGAGGGTGAGATGGCATGGGGAGATGGCAATTTGCAGGCAGCTTGAAAAGACCAGGCCATTTGGTCAAAACTAAATTATTTCCAGGTCAGTGCAACTATCCACCCAGAGTCTACAAAAAGTAAAAACCAAGCCATCACCACACTTAAGAACAAACTGGCACAGAAAATTACAAGACAGACACACCTATCAAGAGAATAATGCTCTGCTTTTTTTTTTCCTTTTTAAAAAAGGAAAACTAAAGCAAACCAAACCAAACCACTTCTCCTAATCAGACTTTTCAATTTCAATTCTCCAAGAATTCTTTGAATGGCAAGGCAATTTCTGCTTCCCCTGCCCACTTCTAACTGCCTAATCTACCTCCAGCATTGCACAGGCTTCAGTGCTTACAGATCCTTCCTCAAGGTGATTCTACCTAAGAAGCCTTTTGTTACTTCAGCAAACTGAATCAGCCTACAGAAGAAACAGATGACTACCCAAACAAAGGAATATGCAGCCAGGAGTACAGAAAAAGGAGAAGTACCTTGACACCTTCTCCTATCCTTTTCAGGAAGCAATTAGGCCACCTTGGTGCCACTGGTGAAACTCTACACTATATGTTACCAGCTACTAAAATCATAGCAGATCGGGCAGTAAGCAACCTGTCCGGTGAAAGGTGTCTCTGCCCATGGCAGGGTGCTGAAACTAGTTATCTCTGAGGTCCCTTTCAACTCAAACACCATTCTACCTTTCTACAATTCTACACCTAAACATAATTGAAAAGATTTATAGTAGGAAAGTACAAATCAATGAACAGAAATACTTGCAAATTGTTTCTAAAACATGACAACAAATCAGACCCTCAAAAAATACTAACCATTAGAAGAATGAAGTAAACTAAGCAAAGTATCCAGTAAGTATCTAATGATGGTGCGTAACTGTTCAGTGGATGACATCTGAATCAACTCTTTTGGATCAGACTGTTCCTTCAGTGTTTTTCTGCTTGCACCTAAAGCAACTTTGAGCCTCTGAACAGCATGATGAGCCAAGTTGAGTTGAAGCTGCAGCTGAATGCAATCCTGGTAAGCAGAAAATACCCTGCTATCTTCTTCTACCGCCTTGTCGGGCTTTCGCAAAAAGTACTGGGCATTGTTAGCACTATTGAGTGGTGGCAGGTCAATACTCTGCAGAAGGATTTCTAACCGATGACAGGCCAAATTGTACCTAAAGGGAAATATTCAAAAAACACAATTCAATACACATTAGCAAACAGCAATACATTTGACAGTCACCCTGCCAGAAGATGGCTTCTGGTCCATTTCGAACGCAATGTTAAAACAAAAACTGAAAAAAATACAGTGTAGTCTTTGTTACTGCTATAAAGATATTCACTGTAACAACTCTACAACACAGTTTTCATGGGTCTGAAGAATTAATGGGAAGAAAAAGGATCTGTAACATTATGATATCCCAGTGTTTTACATTAAAATAACTAGTAGTTACATTTTTTCCTTCTAACCTGCATTGTATGTCTTCTTGCAACGCAACCATCATTGCCAAATGTTGGTCAATTTCAGGCTGATTCGCAGCTTCACCTTCTCCTCTGAGGGGATCGTGCATTAGTTTCAGCTCATTTTCAAAGGGTAAGATATAGGTATGGCCATAGTAAAATCCTAGTGGGATCTTCGCTCTGGCATTTGTGCTGCCATATCGACCAATAACAGTGATCTGAAAGAGAACACAACTACATTTTAACACAATTGTAACAGAACAGACAAAATACAGTAATGCCAAGTCAAGAATACATTAAAAAATTCAGCCAACTCAAATTTGGTCTGAAGAGAGCTTAAGTGAAAGCTCACATACTAACAAACATCGGAGTTTAAAAGATAGAGCATGCAGTCTGTCTCCTTTTACCTTCATAAACCTGCAAACTGGTGGTGGCAACAAGTCATGTAGAATAAGTGAATGCGTGCTAATGTCAGTAGCCACCACCAGCCGCCTCCCATCCACCTCTTCTCCTAAAGTCCAGATGTCAATGGACAGAGAAGCCAAATCTCCACAAGTGGGAATCAATACATCTGTCAGTAATATAGGTCTTCCAAAGTCCAAGGTCACAAATCTTCTTGCTCCTAGAGGAAAAACACAGGAATGCCTAAAATCCTGGGGTATGCTAACC
Source organism: Campylorhamphus procurvoides (assembly GCA_013396655.1). Classification (NCBI taxonomy): domain Eukaryota; kingdom Metazoa; phylum Chordata; class Aves; order Passeriformes; family Dendrocolaptidae; genus Campylorhamphus; species Campylorhamphus procurvoides. The sequence continues at coordinate 1,503,620 of WBMV01004761.1, forward strand.
AGTGAAGAGATGTTACTGCTCAGACAATACAGCCATTGTTTATGTATTATTTAAAAGATGTATTTGTATATTTGAGGCTAAAAATAGCTGTGCAATCTCAGAAACTCTCACTACAGTTTGCACACTTGGAGAAGAAAATTCTGGCCTCAACATAATTAATTTTTTTTTTTTTGCTTTTTATGTTCTACGTCAGAACAGGTACTATGTCCAGAGATTGAACATATTGCCCCCAGGATTTTTGAACTACCAGCAAATGCTGGGTCTTAAACTTCCAGGTATAATAGAATACAAACTGAGAAATATCTTTTCTCTGGAAAACCAAGTGAGACTGTAGCTAAGCAACTTACTTAAGGCTCTGGAAAATATTCCATTTCTTATTAGAAAACGTGTCAAAACCATTATTAAGACTTGTGGTTTTACCTGAGTGCATTCGCTCTATAATAATTGACTGATGAGGTGGAGGTTGAAGAAAATGTGAAGCGTGAGATATTGCAAGAGCAAGACCAGATCCAAGTGGATTCTGAGGAGTGGAAAAACATCAGTAAAATTAAGTGATTAAAATTTCTGCATTTATAATGAGCTGTTCTCTACTAAAGACTGTAAGAAAACCTCTTGTAATTTAAATATGTATAATTTTGACAACAACTCACTACATTTAGATTTGAGCATGAACCATCAAAATATGTTCAAAGGATTAATAACTCCTTATACAGTTACTGTAACTCCAATTAAGAGATACCATTTGAGGTACTATAACAATACCATCTTGCTTTCCCCTAAGTCCTATTCATATTGTCTAAATTTAGTGATGCAATTTTCACATCTCACCCAAATAAACAGACATTTACTAACACTCAAGAACAAATTAATACCCTGGTAATGCTTACAGAATCTTGTTCCTCTAAGAAAAATAATGAAAATAATTACCGTTCTAGACTTGCTTGTATTTTTGTTATGCGCTGCAAGGGTAACTGTTGGGGGGTCAATGACTGAACCAGGGAAAAGCTGAGCAAGCTCTGCATTAATAACAGCAGAAACTGCTTCATTAGGTGGAGTCAAAGGTGGAGTCATGAAGAGAGGAGTTGTTTTTGGTGTGGGTGGAATGACATCTGAAGGATGAATGAAAAACCCTGGGGCTGCTACTGGATTAGAAGGCACAGAGTTGTGAACAGGACCAACTGCTGATGCTGCTGCTGCCGCCGCTGCTGTTGTCTGATGCAATTTTGCTTCCAGCTTAGCTTTCTGTGGGGAAAATGAAAGCAGTGTATGTGGCAGATAAAACTGCTTGTGAACACAGGAGTACTACTGAGGCACAAGTTCAACTTTAATTATACAACTAGATTAAATAACTACTGTAGATTAAAACTACATTCAACATAGCCATGCTACACGTCCAATGACAAGCTGAAAAATTAAACTGTATTTAATTTGACTCACTTGATGAGGAACATGAGTAATCAACTGGAGCAATCAAAAAAACAGTAAAACCCCTACCACTGAACAGCAAAGGAGAGTCAACACAGCCAAGCCTCATACTGACAACGGCTTTACGACTGGTACTTCCCTGTGTCAGCAAGTGTGCCTTTTATTTCACTGGGATTTTCCAATTTCAGACTGATATACTTAGGCATTAAGACTTAGGGTTGATTATGAACTCCCAACCCACCCTCAAAATACACAAAAAACAAGTCTGAAAGATCAAAGCAGCATGGAAGACACTCTCAGCACTTTGTTTAATAAGAGTGATCCAGAGTGCAGAGCTGTTCCTTCCTCAAATACACTACGGAGAAAAAAAAGAAAAGAAAAAAAAAAGGCAAATAGCTCAGCAACTACTTTCTGAGCTTTCGAAGTTTAGAGACAGCACTGAAATATAGCCAAATAGCCTCCAACCTGTTGCTGAAGCTTCAAAAGCTGCTGCTGTTTCTCTTGCAGCACCTGGAGCTGTTGCTCGGCTGAGGCCATTGCATGAGAGAGAGACTGCAAAGCTACCTGGGCTGCTGAACTCAGTGCTGTGGAGGCTTCCCCAACCGTTCCAGAAGAGAGGCCACCAACTGCTGGGGTAACCCCAAAGGTACTCACTGGCATGAAACAAACAAACAACACAAAGCTTGTCTGTAGAAATGATCAAACACACCTTTAATTCCTTATTAATTGTTCAGAGAGATGTTAAAAAAAAAAAAAAGGAGAAATAGCTCCTTTTATCCAATTCTTGCTACAAAGTAACATCATCTTGAATTACATAATATATGGTTGATAGACCATGGTCATACAATGCAATACTTGGATTACAAAAAAGCCACCTAATGCTCTGGAATTCTTCCACCATGTAAGGCTGTAAGGTAAAAATGCAAGTTTGTGTATTATACTCTCCACCAGAAACAAACTGATTCAAATTAATAAATTTTTAATCCAGTTGCTTGTTAAGCTCCAAGAAGTTTGACGTTGCACAAAGTAACTATTCAAAAGACACCCGCATAAACAAAACATTTCAACACTTACAAAACTACAGGTGGCCTCTTTGTCAAACAGCACCTTTATGTCCAAATAAAAATATATTATGGAACTATGACTAAGTAGAAAGAAATTAAAAATTGTATATACCAGTAAACGTACTTGCATCGTCCCTTTCTATTCTAGTTCCATCACTTGTTGAAACACAGGTAAAGTGCAGAGGTTCAACTTCCAGAAGTCCAGTAAGAGAAGTAAAACTACCTTCAGCAGCTGCACAGCTACTTATTTTCCCATTTCCTGGAAGAGAAACATGTATCTGCACAATCAGACCATGTTTTCTTGATAGCAACATTTCAAGTCATGAAGTACTGACAGGGACAACTAAACATAATCCACATATTTTATTAGTTCACACTGTGGAACAAACACCTTAATATTATCACATCCACAATATAAATGGACATATATTTTCAAAAGGATAATGCTGTCAAATCTGAACAGAGTATATTAATAAGTTCAACTCCTAAATGTGACAGGAGAAGTGTAATGTAACCTTAATTTGAGAAATAAATTATATAGGAATGCTCTTATTCTTTCTACACTGAAAGCAAACCATTGATGTTACTATAAAGGAAGAGGAAGAAACTGTCAGAGCAACTAAGATCATACAAAAATTTAGTAGAAAAACTAGGCTATTAATCAATTTCCTAAAAAGTTCACAGACCTGTATGGAGGAAGGGCTAGGAAGGAGAAGGGCATACAAGAAAAAGAAAGGAGTCACCAATGACTGACAAATACGCTTGCTATAGAGAAGAATTTCCTGACAGGTAAAAATTATCTAATTCTTAGGACATTCCATGGCCTTAAGATTCACTTACGAACTAACCTGAGAGGATAGATACAAATATGTTTTTAAGGTATTTTAATGCCTCTGAAGCAGAAAAAAAAACCATCAAACATGTAAAATGCATGTAATATGGAAGTAGAGGAATGCCATACAGCAGCTTCCCAACTTCAGAAAAATCCACTTAGGTTTCTCTGCTCATGTGAGTGTTGCTAGTCTAAACGAATAATAACACATCTCAAGGAAGCTACTCCACAGAGGTGACAGATGCTTCCTAGATAACTCTGACCCAGGGAATGAGAGCAGCCTTTATGTTTAATCTCTGCCCTTAGATATTCTACAGGATCAGAAAATAACAGATTCCAGAAAAAGGCTTTTTCCTTGCCCTAAGGCTATACGAAATGTGAAAGATATCATAAAGCAAGAAACTACAGCTTGGCTGCACGGCTATGAAACAGATGGAAAGTATAAAAACAAATCTTAACTAAAGGAAAACAGTCTAATAGAGAAATCTATCAATTCTTCCACAATAGATTACTGCTAAATATACATACCTGACAAAACATCAGACAAATCAATTTCATCTGACTGTACTCCAATGCTGCTGTTATATACATTTTTACAAGAAGAGCCACATATTTCCAAATCAAACAGAACTGGATCAAAAGGTGAACTATATAATCCATATCTGCAAACAGAGTAAGACAAACAGCACTATTCAAACAATAGGAATTCATATAAAATTATTTACAGAAAAAGGCCAACTATTTCACTATTTCATCACTAGGATTCTGCAAACTATGAATTTCATTTGACATATAAAAATTATCATTTACTTACACTTCATTAAAGTAACTTATTAGATGGCCTTTTCAAACAATTTATCTTGCTAAAAGAGTTTTGAAAATGTAGTCCTAAAAACATGTCACACAATCACACTCAAACACGGAAACTGGAACTACAAGCCTCAGACAATTGGCCACAACAATACACATGCCTGCACATGGTAAATCTGATATGTGTCTGAAGGGAGTAAAAGCACAGCACCGTTCCAAAAGGGCAAAAGAAATTGCACCTCAGCTTGTTCTTCCAGCTGAAGTAAGAATTTAAAAAGGAAATGCTGCGAGGCATACCAACCAACACTTGCAATAAATATCTCAACAGCACCTACTTTGGCAGTACTGCAAGGGGAAAAATAGCCCCATCACTAAGGTAACAAGGTCCCAAATCAATTAGGGTTTTATAAGCCAAGAAAAAGGAAAATCCAAAGTAGTATCGAAATCAGTGCTCTAGGGTTTTTTTTTTCTGTACCAATACCTATTACCAGCAACTGACAAGAGGAAAAAAAAAATGGAAATCGGGCCAAATTACGAACCAGGAAAGAAAGAAGACACCTGTGTAAGTACAAAAGTGAGAAACAACATTCTGCACTTTGACTGGCAAGAGACAGAAGAAATATGAAGTATTTCCACAAACACAGAGGGACAGCAAGTTCTTCCACCCCCTTTTCCCTCTGCCTCTGAACAGCTTCTCTTTTTTTTAGGAGGTGAGCAAAGCCCCCAGCAGGTAATGCGGAGAAGGCTGGAGCATTTACATGTCTTTTTTGATCAGGTAGTCACAAATGTGTACATGTCTACATAAATATATAGCACCAGCAGCAAGGCAGAACAGATTCCAGACTTCTCTGGATGTTAAAATGCTTCCACATGAGCTGGACTCAGTGCTTTCTGCCATGCAATATTAACACTGTAATTCGTCAGAAAATGATGAATGATGTTACAAAAGGGCAATAATTGTTACAAATCATCTAAGAATTACAGCTCAACCCATTTAATGTACATTTCCCAACCAAGTCACTTACAAGGTAGCAAATTTAAAATGACAACCTTATACTAAGAACAACACAGGAGAGACTGGTTGCTCTTTACAAGCACGCATTGGACAGGACCAGTGCATAGGGCACATCTGACAGGACTGACCTCTTTGCTGCCTGACCCTCTTTCGTAAGCATGACCTCAGATTTACAAAATTCAATAAATCAGGTCAGCTCAATACTTATTACTTGCATGATTTAAATGAAGAGTTTGATTTATTAAGTAAGCAGGTGATAAAACCTAAAAATTCCACAGCGGCTTTGTAGAGTAGAATCAGAATCTGAACGCACAGCAGAAGGTTAAATACATTCTGTCCAACCCACATTAGCTGGTTGGCACATGGTGAGAATAATGCCAAGGTCAAGGGTTCAATCCCCATATGAGCCATTAACTTAAAGAGTTTGACTTGATGATCCTCACAGGTCCCTTCCAACTCAGAATATTCTGTGATACTGTGATTTCAGCAAGCATAGTGCCTTTTACCCACCCTTCAGAAGGAATGATCAAGTTCATAGTTTTAAGCTGCATTAGCAACACTTTTCTCAAAAGATCACAGAAGTTATATCAACAAAAAAGAACTGAATCCACAATGTCACGTAAAAATTCATCACCCTATTCATCTGTGCAGTAATGAATATTAGCGATGCAAAAAACAGCTCAAGGAAATGCTTTAAGAATGACTACAGATCTGGAGAACACAATCAAGATAGAAACATAGCCTGAACATCCAAAATTTGTTAAGAATGAAATAATGTGCTCTCCGTTGCCAGTGTGGACAGGACACAAGCACTAGTTGTAGCAGGAGAGATTTCAGATTAGATTTGAGCAGGAGACAATTTAAGTGTTAATGACAAGAATAATTAAGCCATGTAATAAAATACTTGGAATAATTAAATTTCACCACTACTTGAATCAGGTACTTTTGAGAACAGGCGGCAGAAATTGTCAGATTTGTTAGAGACAAATCAACATGCTTTGTTGTAATACAGCCTAAAATACTGCCTGAAATCCATTTTTTTTGTTATTCTCTGAACTGCAAGTAATGTAACACACTCAACTGCCTTTCTCCTTTCAAGTTTTACTTGCTTTATTGCACCACATCATAGTAAACTGAGTACTACTCTCCCTTAAGACAACATGACTGTGAAGATTCTTTAATTAGACATCTGCTTTTATTTGACTACCAGATGTTAGGCTACTGCACCTGGGACCAATACAAAGGGGAAAAACAATACTATAAACTCTGTGACACAAACACAATACAACACAACTCAGAGGGAGGGAAGGGGGAAAGGCCAAAGCAATGGCTGCATACTAATTTCTCTTTAGAAAACCCAACCCCCCCAAAACTAAAATGATGGTATTCTCTTGATCTGTAGACACATGAAGAAAGGGCCAGAAATTTTGCATAAATTAATAAACTAAATGAAGAAATAGTCAGTTCTTGATAAAGAGCTATAGTAATCAAATAAAGAATTAGACAGGTGTGTTTACTGCTATTCTTAACACTGACTATAGGGTTACCAGGTTAAAAGAGAAAGCAAATTCAGTTTCAAGAAAAAAAATCTATAAATCACTGCCTAGAAACTTTCAGAAAACCTAAGCTTGAAGGATACCAAGAACAAAGGCTCACTTCAGAAATCTTTCCTTAAAATGCAGACAGCTGTGCTCCCACTAAGTGATGTGAAATGTCACATGTACCAAATTCAAAAGTGGGCAACAGGAAAGGAAAAAAACCTATTTCAGCTATGTTAAGGTACTTGAGAACAATCTGTATAAAGGGACAAGTCAATTCCCACAGAAAGGTACCATTCTCATGTCAAGTGTAACTTTCACATTTTTCTCCTCCATTTGGTTTATAAAGAAAATTCAACATAAAACCACAAAACCTTTTATTTTTCCAGTTTACTTTGTGTATTTTTCAAAATTCTCAGTTACCCAGCTACCATTTCTACTGCTGGGTTAAGTCTTGTGATCAACTGCATGGATTACGGATGCTGAAATGAATAACATGAATAACTAAGAAGAGAAATGCAGTTAGAAAGCATGATAGGGATCCAAGTGTAACACCTGAGAGTAAAATTTTATCAAGTATTTTGTAATTATAGTCTTTTAAAAGCAAAACCAAAAATAAACAAACATCTTCCCGCCCTCCAAAACTTCACTTAATACATTTTCTACTACGTTTTTCATTTTACCTGAAGATTTTGAAATAACCTCCCACCTCTTCTACTTTGATCTTACTTGACTTTGAGGAAAACTCTTGCACCCAAACCACAACTGTAAGAATTATCAAACAGCAACATGTTCCCAACACCATAATGCAGCTTTGGAAAATTCTACAAAACTGAACCACCAGAGATTTTCTGTATTGTGTAAATCCAAAACTAAACATCCAATCAGTTCAGCATGTAAAATATGCAGTATCACAGTTTGAAATTACATTAATATATAATTTAAAATAAACACCAGCACTCCCAGTAAATTACTCCAGATCTCTACACTTAAAATCTGACCTCTAATAGAAATATATTGGCTGTATGGTCAGCCTACAGAGAGACTAGCTTTGTGAAGCATTATGCAGAACTGAAAGTATTTGGTATATCTCATTCCCTCCAATACTCAAAATAGGGCATGTTAGTCCTTACTCTAAAAAGTATAAATACTAGCTTAACGATTGCACAGACTTCAAACATTACACACATATCTGATGATATAAAATGTAAGACAGCAATTAAATTCAGCTTTAACTTCGCGCAAGTTAAAACTCTTTTCCAGAGCTGTAGCAAATTAATCCTTGCTCAAACAAATACGGCAAAATGTATCTTTTTTAAAACACCCAACCTTTTTCAGAACACCAAAGGATGGTATTAGACAATCCTTATGTTTGTTTTAATTAAGTTTACAACAATGCCATTTGTTAGTACCTTGTTTGAAGCAAAGCCTCCATCGGTGTCAGGCGATCCTGCAGCTGCCGGGACACAGCAGTTAGCAATGATGCACAAGCTGTACTACATCCTGCCAAATCTTCATCTTTTACATAATTCAGCAACACAAAATACCAGTACACAGATCCTGCATTAAAAAAAAAAATTCTGGTGAAATATGATACGAATTTTTCATTAAGAAAGCATACTTCAAAGGATAATCAATGAAAACGATAAATTAATTATCTAATGGTTACTGAATACAGAGTAGAAAGTATTCTACCCCTTCCCCTTTTTTGAGAGGCTTCAATTTAGAATCATTCTGTAATCATTAGTTTCCACAAGTACTTCCAGTTCTCTTATCAACTAACACTGGAGAAAAGGGTTCCCAAGAGACAGCTTTGCACACTTCTTTCATTGCTTCTGCCCACAGCAATCAAAATCCTCTTAATGTATTAAGAGCTAGGCTAAAGGTTCCAATCCTATCAGAGTCAAGCCATACTCTCCAGATTCAACTCTTTTTCTCCTTTTATCCTCTGGTTTTTGCTTGCTGTCTCCTTAATCTGTATGTGCTGGAGTCATGGCTTACTTACAAATCAGCTGAGGGAGCACACTGTGGTGGTGATGTATGGAAACAAATCTCAGCTTTTTCCTTCTCCCCTCCCTCCCCTCCCCCCCGGCATTCCATACCCTTTATAGCTGTGTGTTAAGTGTTTCTCCCTGAGTGGTAGCACAAAAAGCCTTTGGGAATGCAATCTAATTTTCCTGCAAGACCCCTTGGTGATGCCAAGCTAGAAGTAATTCAACAATATCCTAGTGTGAAAAGCAGGCCTTGCCACCCCAAATACAAGGATCAAGTCATCTTTCCATCCCATCTGGCACTCAAGAGGCTGCAACAAACTGCTAAGACACCACTGCTCTGCTATGTAGATATAGAAGAAATTTAATTTAGTTAAAAACTTCATTTTGAAGGAGAAGAAACAAAAATAGATTGCTAGTTGCGCATCATTTGGATAGCCAGGTTTCCTGGAATATATCTTCTAATTTTCAAAAATAACAGACAATCCTGACTGCAACAGAATCTGTTGTTGCTGAACACCTTTGAAACTTCTTGCAAAACTTACTTAAGCTCTTCCAAAAATGTCAGACTTTGCACTGTGGTCTAAATAAGCTTATTTGCTTAGAATCCCACCATATGCAAATGCCTGCTTCATACCTGGATACCACCGGACCAGACCACTCTAAGGAGCACTTTGTTCTAATTGAACAATTACCTCATTCTTATCTCACAAGAGAGTTCAACAAAACATGACAAACAACAAATGTACTGTTTGTTTACAACAACAAACACTGCATACGTACCACCTGTTGCAGCAGCAGGCAAAAGAGGCATATTGTCAAGTAAAGCTTTCAGAAGAACTGATCCAAAGCCCTGCTGACTCGGGTCACACCTGCCATTGCTACAAACAAACACAGAGACACTTTAACATTCACTGAAGAAAGAACCAAGGACGGAATTTCCTCCGGAAGATGCAAGACTTATGTTCTTTGCAGTCATACCCTAAACACATGTTTCATGAACAGATCGTTCTGATGTCGCTGCTTTATGAATTCCATGTCACAAAATAACACACGTTTTCACAATTCAGACTGCATTCAAATCCCTCAAATAGATATAAAATAGAAATATATAAATAAATATAAATAATTAGCACTGACCTGATGCACAATGCAAGAAATCGCGCACATTTGTGAGCTATGCTCCGCCCAGCTTCAAAGAAGCACACACGTATAATATCAGAGACACATTTACGGGTTTTAGAAAGCAAACTGTCATTTCCTTCCTTTGAGCTGTAAAAGCAAGTTGCATACTTTAGAGAATCATGTAAAATTTCATTTTCTTTAACTGGACTGATGCTGAGAAATAGCCATGTTACTTTGAACACAATGCCTCCCTCACCTGCCAGGCCCATTTGAATACACTCCAGCCAGCCAACAAAGCGTGTCGAGTACAAGACTCTGAGCATGTTCTGTAGTCAGACCATCATCTGTCTTCTTGCAAAGAGTGGTGAGCAGCTTCTCATGGAACTCTGAAAACTGTAACATGGCACACCGTTGAACTCTAGGGAGAAGGGGAAGGAGATAAAAACTAGAATTATCCAAAATGGCCATTCTCCCAATAGTTTCCTTCCAACTTTGTACCCTGTCATAGGAGCAGCAAAAACTAGAATCTTAGATAAGAGTAAAACCAGTACACAAGCATATATAATACCTTCCATACACATATTCCCAATCTTCCTTTTTTCTGCTCACAGAACTTCCTAAACAAACTTTCGTCATCTTTAGCAACCCTTTGCACATACCTTTCTGAAGCCTCTTTAACCTCTTTATCCCCATTACAGTCAGTGTCACCACTGTAGGGTGGCAGCTGGCAATACTTTAAATACTATATTATTTGCATTGAGGTCTGCAGTACCAATCCAGAGACTTTAACCACTTCTTTGAGTAACAATTTATTAGTTAAATTTGATTCTAAAATTTTGACAAATCTTATCATCTCTGCTATAAGAAACCAGACAATGTGGACATAGAAATGAAAGACATTGCCTTTTTAAAAAAACCCAATAACCTGCCCATTTTACCATGAAAACTTATTTACATGTGCCTTTTCAAGACAAAATAATCACTCATATATATCACACATATACATATATCTCTCACACATATAATTTCATGCATGATGTTTTCCTACTACAATATGCACAGCATAGTGTGCTCTAACTCACAATTTATAGGATTTTCCATATAAGATAAGCTTAAAATGACAACTTGAAACAGTGGCTTGACCCGAGTTATTTTGAGAACTAAGTTTCTTTATGAGAAGCGTAACTAAAGCTAGTATTTCCTCAGAATTGAAGAACACCTACTAACCTTTCCTTTGAAATGGAAGTTTTTTTAAATCTTCGAATTGTCACAGAGACTTCTTGAAGTAAGTCACAGCCTCGCAGATTATCTGACTTTCTTGAGGAATTAGGGGCTTCAATTTTGCTAGATGGCTTTTCCTGATGTTTTTTGGAAAAAATAAAATTTATAAATCCCATTGATTTTGTCAGATTTTTATACTTTATTCAGTGAAATGCAAACAGTTCAGTAAAATTTTTCAGCTTGAGCACTGCATTAAAATAAACCACTTTTATTCACCAATTGCTTGTAATATAGAACAACAAATTTAATAGCGATCTGTCGTCTATTATGTTCTAACTACTCCAATAATGTCCACAAGATGTCTGTTGCATCATCCAATCTTACAACTACAATGATCAAGAGTAAAATACACACACACACAAACAACTCTTTGTAGGAGGATGAGGCATATCAGCTACTGAAAATACTCAGAGAAACAGAAGTTTCAAAACCAAGTGCTAAGAATGTGAAAGTGCAGAACAGACCTTTTCAATGAAATATGCACAAAAGAAACAACTTAGAGATGCTGAACTCTAATTCTTGAGGGTGTCAACATAGTGTCATGTTTAGAACACAATTTTTAATGGATCTTAACAGCTGTTTGGTTTTCAGATCACATGTATCATACCAAGTCTACAACTAACACACACGTCTTCCTTGGCTATTCATTACCTTGCCTGCTGCAACTTTTGCCAACAATGAAGCAAGAGAATGGCCCTTGTTAGTCTGAGGTTTTAGAGGTGGTATTCTAACAACTGGTCTAATGCCACCATTGCAGATTTCTTCTGTTCCTCTGTCATTCACTGCTTTAACATGAATTAAAAATGAACGGTACTTGCCACCAGCCATGCCTAGAAGTGGGGAGAAAAAGAGGAGGGGACAGAGAATTTGCATAGTTTACTAAGGCAAGTTGTAAACAGATTTCAACTTCACAAATACAGAGTACAAGCAGAGCTCAGCCACCTTAATTACAGTACTTGATCACTAGTTTGAAAGAGTAGCTCACTATTGTGTTACACTGCAAAATTTGTCAACGTGAAAATAAATAAACCTAAGTCTGACTACAGAAGGATGAGATGCACTTTAGTCACAAATACTTCATGCAAATAGCGTAATAAACTGCTTTACCTTTAACAAGCTTTGGACTTGTTAGGGTCAACATTCCAGCATGGCCTGACAGATCAAGTCCAGTAGCCAGCCACACTGGACCACAAAGTATATCTTCCTTGTGTTCCTCCAGAAATGGACACAATCGAAGACCTTAAAAAACATGAGTAACATGGATCTAAATTAACCATAATTAAGTTGCAAAGTCTGATCACTTGCATGGGTTAAAAATACAGCATATCACACTCTGATCACTAAATACACATAACTCTACATCAAAAATCACTTGAGGTTCACTTTTAGACATTTTCCAGTGAAATCAATAAAGGTAAACAACAGTTTTCAAACAGTTTTCAATTGTATAATGTGGATAACATGTATGTTGACCAGCTTGTGAAAGCCACAAAATATACAACTGAGGAAATAATGAACCAATATATATAGATCCACAACTCTTACTCGGTCTTTACTGAGGCATGACAGAATTGTTTAAAACAAAAAAAAATTAAGAATAAATTTAACACAAAAAGACTGATTTGCTTCCCCTGTGGTATATTCAAATTACTGAAATCATCATTCACTCATCTACTCCTCCTTTTTCAGCTTGAAACATCTCCTTTCAGCACTTTTATCGCCCCTCTGATTCTTCCTCTCATCCTTTGCAATAGTTTCCTTGGAGTCATAGAACGGTTTGTGTCAAAAAAGACTTTCAGTTGTGCTCTAGATAGGCCTGATTACATGAGAGAAAGAAGGCGCAAGGTAGGACTGTTGAAAGGACCAAGAAGAATAACCAAAGCTCTGGAACTGAATCACTGTAACTGACAATTTTTCAGCTGCAGTTTTCCTCACTCAGATCCGACTCTTTTTGCCTTTCACAGTCTAAGAGATTTTGTGGAAGACTGCTGGTTAAGAAAAAGCTAAAAAACAGGCACAGTGTGATGCCACTCAAAGTCAACAGGATTAGTTATGATTTCTTTATTAGCTGTTCCTTATTTTCTTGGTTTATAAGCAATCTCTACAAAAGCCAGGTATGCAAAGAAAAATTACATTAAAACTAGCTAAAGAAGCAAAGTAAAATACTGTTGGAACACTGTAAGAATTTGAGTTAGGAAGGTGCCATACTTTATTTCTAAATTCAAATAAATATTAATCTGCTCTTAAGCACCAAACCTCTCCAGTAATTTGGGATTTTTTGGTGTGTTTGTGTTCAACTTTCAACTCATAAAGCAAACAGACCAGTGAGAGAAATAACTTCGAAGAGAGATGAGAAATCAGTCTATTTTAAATAGTTGAGAACTTTTCACAGAGGAATTCCAGGGTATCTTTAAACAAAGGAAAAAAAAACCCTTGCATTTTAAACAAAATATAACAAGATAAATACAACTTACATTGTGGTTCCTCTACATCCATATACTGCATTTCTTCATTGAATTCCACCAGTCCTGGTTTTCCGTTTCTCTCCACGTCAATATTATGAGCTGGAGACAAGGGAAATGTGATCTGTCTATCTACTGCTGCTTCTGAAAATAAAAATATTAGCAAGATTTCAGACATAGCTCAAGACTCAGGAAGAACAGAAGCACTAGTTCTCATAGCAAAATTATAAGCTTTTTGCCTACAACACTTTTCCTAATATAAAACCACAAAGATACAAAGGCAGGTTTTACATATTAGGATTGAACAGAAGTTGGAACAAATAGTTTAAAAAAAATTTCTGAATGACCCGTGAAGAGTCTGTTTTGCTTTAACATCACCCAAATGCTTTTCCCTTAATAATCAACTGCAGATTACTCCTAAGCAATTAGATTCCAATTTTGAAATTTTGGTAATTTAAACTCAGAATAACTGGATTGCTCCTGCTGAACACCAAACATTATTTTGATAATACTTAAATACAGCCTTTTTGTCAATTCACTTGATCACATGAATCACAGATGAAGAGGAAGACATGCAAGCAAATTAACAAGAAGCACATCCAGTGAATTAACTGCCCATTAGTTCCAAACCAGAATTATGCCTCTGGCCTTTCCATTACTACAGACTGCATATTTAACTGTTTCCAGGGTTCCTGTCAAACAAAAAAATGACCATATATACTCTCCCCTATGCATCTTCTCTAGGTCTCATTTATCTTAAAATGTCAGTTCCTTTCTACCCCCATGAAAGAAGAAAGGAAATATGGGGAGTTAAATGAATTTCAGTCTGAGGTTTTTATAAATTTTCAAGAGCCATCAAGCAATCCTGAATATTACTTTTTCCTAGGATTAGAACAGTTAAGATCTTTGGTTAAGATCCATCACAGATATAAATTATCTAGGTTTGTCTTCCCTTATAATGAAATCATTAGTGCTCCATTACTTTATCCAATACTGCATAGAAAAAAGGCAAAATGTCACCAAGGTCCTTCTCCAAAACTCAGGAAATTGCAAAAGGGTAGGGAACAACTGCAATGCAGTTACACTTTGGGAAGATGTTAGTTAGTGGTGGCTCCCCAATTCTACTGAACTAAAAAAAATAAGAAAAGGACCTTGCAGGTGCTTTCACATTTTCCAGTCATTTTCAGGTTGCTTGACCCCCCCATTCCATGTTTTCTCCACCCTATCTATAACAGAAAAAAGCAAATTCCAGTATATTCCAGCACATAAAGAAAGGAAATGCAGTTTTCTGGAAGTGCTCTGTTATGGCTTCTGAACTGTATGCTGTGCTGAAGAACATTCACAGAGAGCTCTGGCAATCTAGTTCACAGCAAAATCAAATGTCCCCAAGGAATTACCAACTTATGGAACTGTTTGCTCAGAAATATTTAAAATTGAAGCACTAAGGAAAGGAGTTTAGCTTTTCTTCTACTGTTTTGTTCCACAGGTGAAGATTTTCAGATTAATTCTGACACCCAGATCTGCAAATGGTTTGAATTCAAGCTGAAAACAACAGGTTCCATTCAGGAGAGCAACATGAACTATCTGTCCTATCTTTTAATTTGACAGAACAAATTTCTGCTATATGTTAAGGTTTTACTTAAGCATTAAAAAAATGAAGAAACTGAAAGAACACCTGTTGACTCCTGTCCTGCAGTCACAGCTAGCACTTCTGCTAAATCTAAACCCCCTTGTGTCCTGAAAGAATAGGCTTTTCTGAAAGAATGTAACTATGCTAGAATATTTTGTTCTTGGATAACAATCAGTTTACAGTATTTAAGGGAGCATCTCCAGCACACATTTTTTGTTGTTAAATACTGGGGGAGGCTACAGAGTGGGAAGCTGCATGAAAACATGTCAATGATCTTTGATATGCCTGTATTCCTTTTTTAAATTTACAGCCCTGATACCCTTGTTTAACTGGGATGCTCTCATATGGCAACTAAAAAAATAGGAAAAAGAAAAAAGCTTTTATGATCATGCTTGCTGTTCTCTCCAACACATTTTATCTCCAGCAGCCAATTTAATATCTGACAGCAAGGTTTTTCTGAAATACTCAGTTCTCAGAAGCTTTTGAAAAAGAGGTGGCCAGATAAAGATAACCAATCAATGCCTCAATAAAAGGAGGTGCTGCATGTATTACCATCCTCTCCAAGCAGACAGGGGAGCAGGACATGCAATGAACACTCTCACCTTAGAAAAATCCCAGTGGAGTAACAAACTCAAAGAACTGACTTTTCAATTTATGCTACCCCCTCACTGGTTCCCTAAGAGCTGGCAAGATGCAGAGTCCAGTTAAGAATTTTCCCAACACAAGAGCATTCCTAACTTTGGTCTACTCTGCAAGGAACAAAAGGTGAAATCACACTGCAGCTTTCACAGAGCTTAGTTAATGAGCCAAATGATGAGACAATTGCCAAGGAAGCCAGTTTTTTCCTATTACCATCAACAAAAGCCTTGCTATTTTCTCACTGGCAAATATATTCCTTCTGTGACTTGGAATGATTTATTGTAATTTTTTTTAATATACCAAGACTACAGAAGAGCACCATTTGTTTCATCAGTCAATCTCTAGGATGATTTACAACTGACAATGTAATATTTTAATGACTGTAGGATTCAAGCAGTACAGAATAATAATTGAGTTCAATCTTTTTAAGGTCTATACTTTGTATGTCAGGATTTGGAAACTGTTTACATTCAAACATGGTAAGTGAAAACAGCCCATGATGTTGAGAAACACAATAAAATTGAAATAAGTAAAACTGAAATACTTACATAATTTCAAGCAATTTTTCTGATATACATCATAGAGAATAAGCTGTTTTTTTAAAAGAAATAATGTTCTGAAAGGTATCCTACGTTCTTTCTTACCATTGACTTTCCCTAAGCCTGGAGCTTTATTTTTCAGTAAAGTCACTTGAATCTGGGGAATGTTTGTGATGTTTGAATTCAACACAAATTTGAAGTCCACATGTCCAACCATACAGGCTTTGGGTAGAACCAGTTCAAAGACATGCTCATCCCAGCTGTTGCTGTTGGGGAAAAAAGAAGACAATGACACACTTGAAGAGATAATTCAGATCAAACAAGAAGCATCACACAGTGCATTCTCTATCCATGCACAGTGTCTTCAACATGAAGAAAAATTTACTTTGCACTAGTTGGCATCCACAGGAATTTCTGGAGTATTTCAAGCTTTCAAGTTAAGCATATTAATTTTGTGAAGAAGATGTTAAAAAGTCAGACAATAAGACAGGGTGAAACAATGTTTAGGTAAAAGCAGCAGTGGGGAAAGACTTCCTATTGCCTTCATTGCAGCACTGTTTTCACTGTACTATAAATACCAGTTGCTCATTTCCATGAGAAAAAAGTAGGAGGAAAAACCCCCCGAAGACAACACTAAAAAAGTGAAGTGTACTACAATCAGGGAAGTGCATGAAGGCACAATCCTAAGTACCTACCTTGCAATCTCTTTTAAGTTGCCCTTCTCTGTTGCTTAACACCTACCAATGTCACTGTCCAACAGTACAAAAGCCACATCCAGAGACTCAAAAGACGAGTTTCAAATTATTTTTAAAACACATTTGATAATTCACACAGGATGAAAAGTGCTTCTTACCAGATGTGCACTCAGAAGCCTGTGCTGTGCAAAATGGGTGCGGCTTTCTTTAAGTCACATTTTGTTTTCAAGACAAGTTTGGTTTACACTGGAAGTGTAAACTTGAAATAATAAGTACCCATCAATAATCCACTACATAGTTTGATACACTAAGGTTTGCAAAAGATAGTTCAAACTGAAGAGCAACTAAAATAAAACTAACTATGAGCCAATTGTCATTTTTGTACACATTTTTTAAGATAAATTACCTTCTCAACTTAGCACTAAATATTTTTTTAAATGTAACTTGATAGACTGTGCTTATTCAGTTGTCTAATTGAGAATACCAAAAAACTGACTAGGCTGCTACAAGTATTTTTGAGATATCTTTCTAACATCTAAATCACAAAAAGGTATTTTAAATCAAATAATATGCTACACATTAAGTATTATGCAGAAAATCATTTTAAAACAGATTAAGGAATGGTGCACATGTGTTTAATTCTTTACAGTAATACCCCTGAAGGCCAGATTTCCCTCAGGCACACATAATACACTTAGAGATTTCAGATTCAAGTCATGAAATGGCATGCCAGCTTTTCAGAACAAACAACATAGGAAAGCAGTGATTTTGGGAGGAAAGACAGAAGAAGGCAACTTGTTTTGTGGTTATGATTTAAGAAGCAACAGTGAAGAATTTCCAACTAACTGTACAATAACACAGGTAAATAAAATATTATGAAAATTCATCCTACAGCTATGGGGGAAAAAAAACCCCTAAGACTTCTGTAAGCAACTGTAACCCTAAATACTTAGAATCACTCAGGCCTTTCCTCTGGCCTGGAGAATGCACAGTCCAGTGCAAAACAGGGAGAGATTTAGGGGTGGCTTTTAATGTCACGCAAAGCATGGACTAAATGAGACATTCAAAGGAGCCAGACTTCTGAAAAACGAAGTAATATTCTGCTCATCCAGTTTTAGTTAAAGACCTGATACAAACCCAGAAATTAATAATAAACCACTTTGTCTGCAGTCATTTTCTGCAGTGTGTGTTGCATACAATGTATACCACCATAGTGAATTACAGCTGTTATTTGTCTACTCCAGCAACCTATTCCTGGCAGAACTGAGCAGCAGAGGCTCAACAGGCACGTATGGAATAATGAACCTCCATTAAGATCTCACACTAATCCAACAGTAATGTGCTTATACCTGTGGCAATAAACTTCACTATCTTATTCTCAGATTAATCAAAAATACCCCTTTAAATTGCATTTTTTTAATTTTTCACAGGTCTGCTTAAGTGCATCCTGTTTATTCATGTGCAGAGTTTCAAAGTAGAGAAAAAAAAATCCAAACTCCTTCCTTATTATTTTCTCAGTATTTTAGCATGTGCATCCCAAGTATCACTTTTTTCTGATACCCTAATGCAAAATCTTTCAGAAACTCTTCTCACCTTTGAAACCCTTCTACATCTATAGCATCTTTCTACAGAAGAACATACAAATAAATGACAATATACCATCATTCTCACAACTACAAAATGTTTTCTAATACAGTTACTCATTCCTTTTCTAGAACATCTCCTCATCTGCTCTTCCACTATGATTGAACTCTGAACTGCAGAGTCACTCCCAGAGTTAAAACACTGGAAAGCACATCAGTACCTTGGTCTTCCTTCTTTCACATATTTTCAAATACGTCTTCATAAAATGAAGACATAAAATATATCCTATATAAATTTGAGAAGAAGCTAGGAAACTCTGATGTCACTGTTTTATCCATGCATATTAGGAATTCATGTACCTCTTGTAAAAGAATTAACCCCATTTAACATTCCAGTTACATTACCACTGAAGGGACAGTATTGATATTTAGATGATTCACAAGGTAAACAAGACTGCTTTCTGTTTTCTTTGTTATTTTAAAACTGTGTAACAAGTAGAACTGAAAGAGCAGCAGTGTAATATAATGCCATTTCCTAAAATACATTTACAGGATTATCTCTTTCTATCTATTTAAGAAACGAAAGAATTACCATATCAAATTGCATTACTCATCTATCTAACCCTGTAATACCACATCTTGATAGGTATCAGTATGAGGCACTCAAAGAGGAGATAAAGGGAACCTCATATTAACAACCAACAAAATAATCCAGGAATCAAAAATCTTAAAGATAACTTTTAATTAAGAGCCAATATTGCTTTCAATCTTATAATTCTACCCTAAGAACAAAGGTACTCTAATCATTTTCATAATGAGTCATTTAGCAGCTGTCAAAGATTTCTAGTACTAATATAAAACTTTTAACTTTACCTCTTTCCAAACTTGGTTTACTTTGCAGCAGGCATAATTCTTTTCCTCTAATGAAACAATATTCATAAGATAATTTTCCACGCATCACCTTCCAATTAACAGCTATTACCTTCACTATTTGCTTCCTTGTATCTTCATATTGGTAGCTTTTTACTTTTCAACTGTTCCTGAACACACTTGGATAATCAATTGTTTTAACTGGAAGTTATTTTGCAAGGAACCATCTCCTTTCCACTTGCTACATACAGAATATTTTACTTACACAAAGCTAAACCACAAGGCAAAGCCTATAATGCCCTGCAAGTTTTTAACCACAGCTTATGAATATTTAATTACAGCAAGCTCAGCTCCTGCGAGGTCTCAGCCCTGAAAAATACCTGCAACTATTACCTATTTTTCCCTCTTGTAATGCTTCATTATCACATGCCATCTTCTTATTTAAAATAAATTACAATAAAATTTCATTTAGGACAACTAATTAGTCATAGTGGCATCTGCAGTTTGCATTTTCTCATTAAAAAAACATTCTAAGAATGTGTATATGCATAAGAAGGATGAATCAGACTTTTAAAGAATATTTCAAGAATCTCTGTAACTCTGGCAAAAGTGCTTGTCTAATTATAAATTGAAATGGGCACATGTGGCAAATTAAAATACCCCAATTCAAAACCTGATGTGTCAATTTCTTTCAAGGTTCACTGAAATGACTCTGGCAATCTACAAGGACCTAGAATGCAGAGTCGCAAACAGGGACTATCATCTTTGAAATCGCACACTAGTCCAAACCAATTAAATTGCATGAAATTTGTCACTGTACAGCTCTACAAACTAGCTGAGCAATACACAGGATTCCCTCTGGGCTGTCCCCCTGCCCACCTGTCTGTCTGCAGCTTCCAGGTTCGAGTGTGCTGAGCCGCATCCCCGTGGTGCTGCTGGTGCAGATGCTGAGGGTGCCGCCTTTGCTGCTGCTCTTGCTGCACTTCTACCCAGCACGGAGGGACAGTGGCTGAAAAGCGTGGCGTTAAGGTCTCAAAGCGGGTCAGTTCCACCAGGGATGTCAGCGTTTCAAGGGAAAACGGCTGGTCCACCAAAAGATCGACTCCTGAATAAAAAAAAAGCATCACCATAAACAAACAAAAGCAACCAAACAACCCTAGCCTTGAAGCCTTTGAAGGCAGTTCATTTGGAATAAATTTTCTAAGTGCTGGAAACTCTGAGGATGTTGCCTGGGATTTAACCAGAATCCTTAGGGAATACGTAATCAGCCAGCTACACTTTGAAGTTGTAAAACTGATTAAACATTTTTTTAATATCTACTTACTCAGATTAAAAAAAAAAGTTTTCTATTTCATGAAAACAGACACAATTATTATGTAATTGTGATGTTTTTATCTCTGTTTAAAACATCACTTTGGCACCTGCTAAACAATATAGATCTGTTTCATGGTGGATTACTAGCATACTGTGAAAGGTTCCCAATTTAGCTTAAAGGAGGGTAAGTGAAAAACAAACACCCTTTAGGTGATGCACTTAAAAGTAATGCAATGCACTGGGCCTAGACAATTATTCTGTCTTCTTGCCTTCATATTTAAGCCTTGTACTGAGGAAACAAGTATACTAGCTGAAATACTGAAAACTAAAATATCCCAGGCAGCCAGACACCTAAAGAAACCCTAATCAGATTTTCTGACAAGGATAGAAAAAGCAGCCCCAAAATGCCCCAAAAAACCAATCAAGGGAAAGTAAGATATGCACAATGTAAATTTTCTTCTATTTTGAGCATTTTGGCTTAAAAATGCATTTTTGCGAAAATCTTTCACTTGTAAAGCAATGATGGTTTTCAAAAGGAGAAAGTTTGCTACCTGACTATACTTCTACCACCTGGTCTGGGGCAATAATGACACATCACTGTCCCAGTGAAGTCAACCTAGAGACTGTCTTGGAGAGTAAGACAGATTGAATTCAAGGTGAGATACCCAGAGTCAGGTAAAAAATTCAGTCTCATTGCAACTACAATAATTTCTGCTCTTCAATCTAGGAGGTAGGAAAATGCTTTAGAAACTGAATTTCAATAATGCAGCACCGACCTTCCTCACTTTCTTAACTGCCAAATGTGAACCTCATTAGCTGGATGACACTGCAATGAGAAGTGAGATCACTGCTCAAACTGTACAAAATTCTATCTTTGAATAGACTGGATTTTTCCTGCTTCGTTCTCCTTCCCTCTCCAACAGAAACAAATACAAACTCCAAGTGTTCAGAGCAGCCACACACATGTAATGTGGTATCAACCCCTAAAATTGAAAAATGAAGGACTTAACTTTCCAGTGCTGCCAAGTATACTTGGCTTCTTTTAAAAAATTACAAGACTTTTATTATATGCTAATAGAGTGCTATGACAAGATGGTTCTAACAGCAAACTTGAAAGCAGGTTTTAAACTGGTCAGAAAAATTTATAATCTTTTTCATTCCACTTCAAAAAAAGCATTATTTTAAATCACTTCACCACAAAAAACACTCTGCTCCTTGAAAGGAAACAGTAATCTAAGATTACTACATGGTTAACTAATTTCCTTCTAAAACAATACAATTTAAAATACATCCAAGTTGTAAATTCAGGCTAGAGTATAAAACTTAACAAATGTATTCTAGAACACCAACAGCAGAGAAAAATAAACACATGGACAAAGGCCACAATATATAGGAACAATATATGGGCAAAAGCTTGTTGCAAGAGTTCATTTCCCCAAACAGAAACCAGAAACCTTTCTGTTGAGCTGTGTCTGTCTGAAAAACACACTGGGACAAATAAGGAAGAAAATTGGGGTTTTGCTGCTGTATTGTATTTAAAACTAAAAGAAAAACAACATTGGTGTTATAAATGTTGGGGACGCAGCCTGATTGTGATCCATACAGGTAATGACAGCTTCGTTACTTAGAAGAGGTTGGCACAGTGCTAGCAATTATTCACATATATGCTAAGAATCCTGTGTTATTGACTTTAGTATTCTTAACCTGGGTAGGTCAGATTAAGAGCTCTGCAATCACCATTAGGTTTCCACAATTCCTGCCCTCAGCACTGACTTCCTATGACTACTAAGCTTCTCTCAGCTTTTAGTGTCTCAGTTTGATGCCACAGCAAAAGAGTACTCAATTTATCTGATCGTTACTGTGTATTTAACAACTCTTTGGAAACCACTAGGGACCGAGATCAAGAAATACTATGCTGTCTGAATTATATGACTACTTAAAAGGAGGACCTGCAGCTTGTGGGCAATCTAAAGATACAGCTACTTTGAAGCCTATGCATATATAAATCAATTTCTTGCTCCAATAAGCCATATTCAAACCTATGCTGAAGGCTGGATGGGAAAGAGATAAAAACGGGGGGAAAAAAAAAATCACCTTTACAGTACTGGCAGAATTTAAACAGTAATGATCATCTATTTGATTCATCAGGATACTCAAAGTTACCATTTGATTGGAAGTCACTGAAATAAGCTACTGTGCAGAGAACGCATCCATTGAAGCACATCTATGTCCTCCATATTCATATTCTCATTTTTGCTTTATTTACTGTTAGCAAAAAAGAGACTTTTTTTCCGTCACATATACACAACAGTTTATCTCCTAGTGATTTTCAAACTTCAGGAATGGCTTCTTTGGTGAAAAAGAGGAGGAAACAAAGAAATTCAGTCCTCAAAGCAACTGCTGTAATGCTGCTTACAAAAAAGCCTGATGACAAAAAGCATCTTTTCCTTCCCTCTCTTGATCAACTCTTGTGAAATAAAGTCAGGGTCACACAAACACAGCGTACCACAAGGCTGGCAGCAAGCAGGGATTTTGGAAGAAAAACAGCAAATAGCCTGCTGACAACCAAGAGGCCATGATCCAAAATGGTCCCTGTATTGCCACTCAGTCCTCTCCCAGCTTTTTGTGTTCTCTGCAGCTGCAGGCAGACACCTCCCATCACACACATGTACACACAAAATTTACATAACTTCTCTGAAATAGTCATAGCCATATGAATGGCTTATTTCCATTGTATCATTGCTTTAGCGTCATGCTTTATATTATTTATTCTCTTATTTTTTATTCTAGGTAATCTATTCCCAGTGTATTCCTACTTGTGACCCAACAGACACACCCAAAACTTCCAAACTCCAATCCAACAAAAATCATTATGCTTTCTTTCTCTGTCTTAAACAACTGCAGGTTAAAACAAAATTAAAAGCATAATAATTTTACAGCTCTCTCATAAACAATTCCCTTTATAAAATCAAAGCATACTACATACATAAATATATATATACACACACACATACACACACACAAATCCTTTAAAAACCTCAGCATGACTCAAATCTTCCTCGGGCTAAACCAGCAAAATTAGACTTGTTAGGTTTAGTAGCAATTTATCTACACTAGAGCATCTTTGATGAGAGCTGAGAAAAGGCTGAGAGGCCCACACAGGAGCTCCCATAACCCACAAACTCACTGTTCTCCCTGGCAAGCAGGAGGAGTCCCTCACATTTCTCCCTTCCTACCTGCCTACAAAAGGAACAACCCTCTTACCTAACTGTGTATTTAAGTGAGCCAGAATACTACAAAAAGCAGCAGACTGGTGCAGTACTGGTATATGAGAAGTACAGTAAAAACAACACCTAAATAGCGTATTTAGGATAAAACCAGAATTTGGACAATTCAAAACAATTATTTCTTGCTGGCCAAGGGTAGACAATCTACTGAGGAAGGAAACTAATAGGTAAAGGACGAAAGAATTTGAGCTAAACCCAGACAAATTGGTAAAAGCAAAAATCCAAGAGTTTACATTATAAGCTTAATTTATCTACAGCAACTACACTGCCTAAGTATACAGAGTATCAATTCCACTGTGTACAATAGTACCTGTTAAATACATGTCTTGTACAGTTTTATTAAGTAGAGCTGTACAGCTCCTACATGAAACTTTTAAGGCAATTTTACATAATGAAGACATGATTTTAGTTCCAAATAAAGATTGCAAGCCTATTTAAACTATGTGGGAAGCTCAGTGCCTGCACAATTACCTGTTTCTTACTGTCTGCCACACTTAAAATCACATGTAGAAATTAAGAAAACATTCAATTATATAAAAGTTGTTGTTTATTTTTTCTTTTTTTAATCAGGAACTGCTAAAGTATTATGCTCGTACATAATCAGCAACAGCAACTACAGAACTCCAACTCTGGGCAGCAAAAAATATATAAAGCAGCATGCTACTAAATCATTGAAAAAATGCAACTTTCAAAAATTACAGAAATTGTTTTACTCACAGTACATTTACATATGTGCAACTTACCTGTAATGCCTGGACTAGAAGGGTTAGATAAGGGTTTGGTGCCTTCTGATGACTGTTCTACGCTTTTGGAAAGGGATCCATCTACAAGTATGTCAGCTTCATCTATGTCATCGCAGGTCCCTCCAATCTGAAGGAAATGAAGTTCTCCACCTAAAATCACAGACAACAGAAGAAGAAAGTTTAGACAGGCATGCAGCTAAACTCAATTCAAAAGACCGTTTTGCAGTTGAACTGCTGTGCAATTACAACAGTATCCAGTAAGATCATACAGGAATACTCATTTTGTTTTACTGTGACTGTTTTTTTTCAGGACAAATGCAAAACAGAAGTACAAAAATACTGCAGTTGTGAATGGTATTGAAGGTAAGACATAATGGAGAGACGAGTTGTAAAAGTTAATTAACAAAGGAAACATTAACAGAAACTAAAAATCATAACTGTTGTGTCACTTTCCATAATCCAAAATATGCTTATAAACAGGAAGTGAAGGCCTACAGATACACATAAATGAATTCTGTTGTTTACAGAGAAGTCATAGAACCACAGAACCATTTAGGTTGGAAAAGACCGCTAAGATCTCTAACTGCGACATTAACCCAGCATTGCCAAGGCCGCCACTACACCACGTCCCTAAGTGCCACATCTACACATCTTTTCAATACCTCCAAGGATGGTGACTCCACCCACTTCCCTGGGCAGCCTGTTCCAATGCTTGCTAACTCCTTCTGTGAAGAAATTTTTCCTAATATCCAAGCTAAACCTCCCCTGCAGCAACTTGAGGCCATGTCCTCTTGCCCTATCCCTTGTTACTTGGGAGAAGAGGCCAAGCCTCACCTTGCTACAACCTCCTTTCAGGTAGCTGTAGAGTGATAAGATCCCTCTAGAGCCTCCTCTTCTCCAGGCTAAACAATCCCAGCTCCCTAAGCTGCTCAGAGGACTTTGCCTTAAGTCATTGTGAAGGAATGTTTAATTTTACATAAGGCTGTGGGGGAGGGGAGGCACTGTTAACCGGTTTCAGAAGTTACAAAAATTCTAATCAGTAGGATTCCAATATGAAAATCCAACGGTAAGCCTGACATGTTTTTTTTGAAAAATGTTTACAGACCGACCTTCAGCATCTGATTAACATTATGATAAGTCCTGTTATGCAAATTATCCAGGTAATCTGAAACAAACCAACTTGAGAATAAAAACGTAATAAAAACCCAAGAGAAAAGCAGTTGTGCATTGTGCATATGTTGTGCATTGTGAGGGGTGAGCAGAGTGAAACAGCAATCAAGAGGCACAAAGAGGCAGGGAGTGTGTGAGAGGCACAGAGAAAAGACATGAGATGCACAGAGAGCTAGTATAGGGTTTTTTTCGATCTCACTAAAAAAAGGGCTTCATAAAATCACTTTTTTAACAAGACAGAATAACAAGAGGAAAATACTAGCTCAAATGATCAAAACAGAAGAATGGCTCCATGGACAGGATTTGTGCAGTGTGCTGGGGGACAATCCACCCAGGACCTGGAAGATGCTGCGTGAAAGCAGGGTTCCCAGGATGTAAAGGGATGGGAGATTTTCTCACCACCTGTATTTCACTTTTGTATTCTAACTTACTAAAACAGGTATTTCATTAAGCCATTTCTTGGTGGGGCTCCTCTAACTGAGATCCAGTAAGATGCCTGTACTGCCCCTCTATCAGCCACAACCTACATGCTCCTGGTGCACAACAGCACATCCCAAGATGATCCCAAGTGTGGAGGGGAAAAAAATACTTAGTGCAAGTAACACTTAGGAGTTCCCTTGAAATCAAACAGCTCACAAATAAGCAATTCTCCTCACACAAAGAGAATTAGATACACATTGGAAAACACAGACCTTGGCAGCTTCATTTGGTAATAAGCCAAACCTGTTTGTTTTCCACTCCGTTTACTGCTCAAAGATAAACAGCAGCAAAGAAGTCCTTACCATTTTATCCAAACCACAAGAGGAAGAGTCCTAAACCCTGTATTCCTGAAATACAGCAGCATTTTTCCAAAAAAAAAACCCCTCTGTGCTAAACTTGAGACATCTCACTTCCTCTTATTTGTTTTTAAAAAGCTTCTACAAAGAAGTTTATCATGAACTTCAGTTATACAACATTAGCCTCTGGCTATGCACACTTTTCAAAACCCTGTAGATGGTTTTGCCCCTGTATCACAAAAGAGGCATTTTCTCTCTTAGAACATTCAAAGATATCTTTCTGAAGATGCATGTTTAATTATTCCTTTCAATAATACTGTAGTTTGTATAGTCACGTGCCAGTGAAAAAAATCTGTGCAGAAGACAATGCTGCCCTTTTTTTTTGGGTGTTATTACTGGTTCATCATTCACAGTACTAGGTTGAAACAGTGACTCACTCAGTGCTTTCAAATTCTAACCAGATAGCAAGCATTGAAAGTAGCAGTTAATCTGAAGACTTCTCTTGCATCTGTGAGACACTGGATTATTATATTAAGTATTGCCTCAGACAAACTCAAGCGTGTGTGTGAGTGTTGTGGGGGAAAGGACAGGTTGAATTACATGAAGCTGAGGTAATGCCCTATCCCATACCACAGCCCCTTCAAGCCTGCTGGGACAGCCTTTGAGCAGCTGTCAGTCTCTTGACTCTTGGAAGCTGGATTTGCACAGGACTCTGGGTGGTAACTTTAATTTTCTCTTTTTCTCTCTTTTTTTTACATTTTCTTCTTCTAATCTCCTTTCTTAGTATTTTGGGTAGCTTGAGATCAGATGGGCTGGATTATGATAGATTGCGTGGGTTAGCATGCACTAAGCCAATGCTTTGTGGAACGCTTTATTTTGATTGAATGTTACCCTTCGAACTTTTGCCAAGTACTCTCATTTTCTAAAGTTTACCAGCAAAGTACCTCCTGAGAATACATGTGCAGCTTTTCTTCCTTATGCTCCCTCTCAAGGTGTTATAAGAACTGAAGGCTCTTTAATATAACCAGAGGGTGGATATTGTTGGAGCCTTGTATACTTCTAAAGCAAAACCCCTTCAGTGAGCTCACAGCTGAAGTGCTGGGGTCTTACGGCATCACTCTGACAGAGGCAATAAATGCTTCTGTTGCACTACCAAGGAAATATGAAAGCTGACACTGATTTACTCAGTTATCACATAGGAGACGAACTCAAAAACCAGCATCATCATGCCTTCCCCCCCAAAACCAGGTAACACAAAACATTGTTAAATTTAATTCTAAAGTGTATTTAAAATCTGCAATTTGCACAGACTCAAAAACCTGGTCGGCAATACAAACAGAATATAAAAATAGTAAGTCCAGTCAAATCAATCACAAGCTTCCTTCTGGCAAAAAGGTTACTGGTTCCAGGAAAGCAGCATTGGCACAAGGTAGGGAATATGTCACAGACTAGGCCACTGCACTTAAAGCCCATATGGTGAGACATTCCGTATCCCAAACGTATTCTGCACTGTGGAAGAAGTCTGGAAGAGTGACACAATCATCAGCAGCAAATTGCAACTGAAGGACATAGTCAAACAACATTCGAATAGTTAAAAAGGAATTGGAAAACAAAGCCACTCCACAGGAAACTATGCACTAAACAACTTAAAATTCCCTTATTTCTCTCAACACAGGGCTGTAGAGAAAGGGTTAGCTCTAAATGTGCAAGTTCAGAACACTTGAAAAATGTCATCAAGAGAGCTATCCCAAAACCTCACTCCAACACAATTTACACTATTTTTGGAGATTTTAGCTATAAAATTCCATCCTGACTTATGAAAAAATAGAATGCAATTGAATAGGGACAAGGGAAAGTTACTATGCCTAGCAAGAAATAATTAAAAGGGCTATTATGGGATGAAGAAAAATCAACTAGCCAGCAGTTCTGCAAAAGAGGCTCTTGTGAGTGCGAATATAAACCTCATTCAATTTCCTGCTCAAAAGTGCAAACATTCCACTATGTATACATGCACATGGTTATGCACTGACTGCAGAGCTGCTTAAGGAATTCTGTTTCATTCAAAGACAGCTGTAGGATTACTGTGCCTGGTTTTGGGAATCTCATCAAGAAACATGTGGTCTGACTTGAGCAAGTCTTTTGGGAGTGAAAAGTAAGGGTTGTGGGGTTTTTATTGTTTTATTTTAAAGTCCCTAAGGAAAGTTTAAAAGGATTGGAGATATTCAACCTGAGAAAATAAACATTTGGAGAAGAACAGGATTTAAACAAACTTTTTAAAAAAAATCTCCTTGCCATGCTCTAACAAATAGTCCAACTGATATGACTCCAATGAACAAAGATGATATAGGCTGAACACTAGAGGGGGGGAAATCACCAAGGACAGCACGCAGTAGAAAAAATTTCATGAATAGGCTGTTAAATCTCCATGTTGAAGATGTATAAAAACAGAGTGATCAGTACTCTATTTCTAAATGGGTAAGCGTAACTGACCCTGACTTGAAGATGATCTCTTAGCATCACTTCCAACACTAATTATGATGTGTAAAAATGTGACCTCTCCTCAATCCTATTCGACTCCATTGCCTAAGATGATAGAAACTTGAAAATACTACATTTATTCTTGAACTTCAAATACAGAGTATACAAGGCTGACAAAGCCTAATGACAAGGAAAGCACAAAGAAGATCCAAACTAAACCAGAAAAAAGCTAGCAAGTATAATTAGTACTCACTCAAGTCAAAAGCAGGAAATATGCTACAAATGAAAGGTACAAGATTTGGGAGAATAAATTCTCAAAAGCATCAAAGTGCCATCCAGTTCTGTCAGGCTTGCCATAAGAAATCTCAGCACAGACAACTCACTTTTGACATCCCAAACTCCAGACTGAAAAAATACTTTTTCCAACAAAGGGGAGGGAGTAGGAAAACTCTTGTTATAACCTAATACCTTTTCAGTGTTATAATATAACACATTTAGAAATGTCAGGTGAGCACAAGCCAGCAATGCTTCAGTCACTAGGAGTTCAAGCACTCAGAGAGATTGTATAGCTTTTAACACTTGGTCAGACAGTCTATGCAGAAGGTACCTCCTCCACCCGAACACTCTGAACATTTCCACTTTTTATAGTATTTGTTGGAAATGCCACCATTTTCCTAGTCAATATTTCTACAGAGACCTTCAGATACTTCACAAGGAAGAACATCAAAGCAGTGACAGAAAATTGACACTTCTTTATGATCTTTTAAAAATACTCCCAGAAACACAAATACAGACAAATTTCAAAACTGCCAAAGCAAAACACAGGCAGAGATTTGCATCGTTATGTTGAATTAAAATAGGTATGTTTCAGCTACTACAGTTTTTCTACCTAACTCCATCTTTCAAGCAAAGGTCAACAAAATCCGCTGAATGATAAACACAGTTAAGCAGCTAAAGTAAGGAAGCAATCCAAAACAAATGCAACAAAGGAAAAAAAAAAGGAGAATGCATGTTGTGGAACATTTTCTTAAGTAATTTTTAGTAGGACTCTGACTTAAAAAGAAGTTAGATGAAAACTGAGATATCGAGAAGACAGTGACAACTGCAACTCTGAAATTTATGCCTCCATAAAAAACTGTATCTGATCCTCTTAAGTATCACATGATAGGCTTTGAAGATCATCAAAAGACCACCCTACAGAAGAATGCAAAATACAAAGAGATTAAAGTCCACCATGTTTGCTTAACAGAACTGGAACCAAGAATCTACTTGCACACTTCTTCCCAGAGGTCAACCCCAGGTAATCCTTGCAGAAGTACCTGAAGGTGACACCAAGAGGTAACATTCTGAAATGGGACTCACAAGGACGGATGACGTCAAATGCAGGTCTATAACATCTCTACATGAAACCACTCCAAACCTAAGCACCCATTCACATGGAGGTTTCTTTTCTGTCATATCTTAAAGGCAGCTATGGAAAAATTTTATGATGTACCAATAAAAATAATGTCAACAAGCAGGAGAAGCAGAAAAAAAAAAGGTTATTCTGTATCTAAAACTTTCAGGTACTAAAGCACCTCTTTGCCCACCCTCACCATCCAAGCAAGTGAACAGGAAAGAATGTACCGTTCAGTTTATATTCCTGAATAGTTTTCCAACATCCAAGCCTTTCCAATGCACCTATGTCCCAAAACACTTACTTAACGTTTTCTCTTAACTCTTTGCACTACAAGCTCCTTTGAAGCAGGATTAATGTTGAATACATCAGTGAATACAGTTATTCTACTTTCAACATGTATCTTCCTAATGCTGTCAGACTGCAGGCACTATCTCATACATGGTGGAAAACCTAGAGCATCAAAGACCTCAAAGTGATTTTGGAAGAAGCCTACGAAAACTGCATTTGAGAAAAAGTAACCATAAAAACCCCCCATCTTCAACCACCTAGCAGCTAAGCATGACATTTTACACCCTTACAGCAGAAAGTTTAAAGGATGATTACGACTCCAGACAACAAAAATTAAGTGAAACCTATTCCATACATTAAGTTACTCAAATGTACCATAAGATATAGGATTGAAAAAGTTGTATTAATAGTTGAGGTTCTTGATGTACTTTTTTAGTGTTCCTGAAATTTATGCCTTACAATTATTTATACACATCTCAGATCAAGCAATTCTTTACAAAGCATCATATTATGACTCTTTGAGGCTTCAGACATACCTAGCACCAGATCCTGAAATCCAGACTTCTAGCAGTCATAGATCCCTAAATACTTATGATAGCTTTGGTTTCAATTTCTCAAAAGTGAGAAAAATTACATCAGGAAAAGTAACTGAAATGCTAAAAAAGGAATAAAAATTGAAAGATTTTAAAGACATTTAAGCTATGAATCCAAAGTCCATTCTAATATGATGGCAGAGCAGAAAATGGAAATTCCAGCTAGAGGCGCAATGGGTGTAAATGGAAGATAAGAATAATCAATAGATTTATTTTTTTTTAAGTAATCAGAATACTATATTCAAAATAGGAAAATTGAGGGCTGAGGGATACCTGCAGCACACTGGACTACAGAAGAAAAAAAACCCCAAGCCTCAGTCATTTTAAAGACAGCAAGAAGTCCCAACAAAGCTATTTATAAATTACTAGATGGATATTATAATACTCTGAGATTTACTGAAAAAGTAGAATGATGTGTTTGTTTATTACGAGGAAGATGAAGTATTCTCCAGTCAGTAACAGAGATGGTGGTTGTCTAGGCAGAGGCAAATACTCCTACACACACAGGATAAAGGCTTCCAGCTCAACAGACCTGTTATCTTACACTCCATGTCCAAAACAGGTTAGATTATACTAAATGCTACAAGACTATAATTCCCATACACACTAACACCTCATGGGAAAGTATTATGCACAGTAACAATAAGCCGTTTAACTTTTATCATTAATCTTAAAACACAAGAAAGACAAAAGAGATTTGATGCAACAAAGAAATTAAGAGTAATACAATGCTGTAGAAAAAAAACTTCGCAAGGTTTGGAGTTCTTTGTAATGAGTTTACAGTTTGATCAGCTAAAAATAGGTAAAAACATTATGACATGGAGATGATATACTAACAATTTTCAAAGGCAATTAACCTTTCAGTCAGAGTTCCATTTTAACTAGGAAAAAGCATGCATTATTAAATACAGCTGAAACAGTTTAACAGACGTTTCTTCAAAAGCAGTTATGAAAAGAGAATGATTCAGTAAATATGAATGCTACCTTTAGGAATCTGCAAACATCAATAGTAGCTGGTAACATGCAATGTTTTCATTCATATTTGAAAAGCAAATCTAAAATCTCCCTTTTAAAACTCTTGGTAGGTGACTGATAAAGATGGAGCCCTTAACAAAAATGAGATGTTTACAACAAGCTTGACGTTATCTCTTGAAAATAATATGTAAATCTGATTTAACAACCACTCATAGGAGAACTGTGTAATCAATGTGACACCACCATTAAAGGAGGAAAGGTATTAATTCAAATTCTTCTAGTAGAGAGGAAGTTCAACATAACATTGGTGGGAATTAATTTGAAACGTATGAACCATCCCACCAGCTCTGTCCCTTTGAGAGCCTGTGGTGGTTTAGTTTTCTTGGTTTTGGTTTAGGCCTTCCTTGGTAGCAAGGTTGTAACTAAGGAAGTATTCCACACCGTTCCTTCATGTAATCAGGTGTATATAAGACAGGAGGAAGATNTTTCCACTAGAGCTGCATACAACTGCAGAATTAAATAAAACACTGGTGCGTGGAAGAACTCAGCTAGATGACAGGCAGAGCCATTTCCACTGTTCCAATGTGACACAAGGGAAGCAGAGAGTTTTGTGCTGGTTTAGTGACTTATACAAAGTAGTTGTTGCCTGGACATTTATACTCTACACGCCCCCTTGCCCAAAATGTCATGTGTTCATTAGGAAAATATACTTAACAATCCTGCATGGATAGTCTGGCTTTCGTGCTCAAGAGGGTACAATCCCAACTGCAAAAAGCTGAATCAGAAAAAGTAGCATGCTACCTGAATGAAGATAATATCTGTTCCAGTGGTCATTTATAACACATTGTCTTCTCTGTCCTCTTGAATATCATTAATTACAAACAGGAGACATTTTTCAGAAACGTGATTTGTTTAGCACAGAAATAATTACTTACAAGAACTACTTTTATTTTTTTTGGACTTAAGAAAATCTGTGCCTCTACAAGACCAAATTTACTAGTACACTGGACACAAACAGGAATTATTGTCATTCTACAGGTTAAAATCTACATTTAAGGTGAGGAATTAACTAGAGTCCATGCTTCCCAGAACTGAATTAAACTGTATGTAAATTCAATAAGATTTGCCTATTAATGTTCTGAAATATATATTCAATATCTTCAATATAATCCAAATACAGTAAAATCAATAATTTAAAAAAAAAAATTAAAGAATAGTCTTACCTTTGGTGCATGCACATAATCTGTCTGTGCCCGAACAGTATATCACAGAGACAAACATATCTGGTTCCTCAGTGCCCTCTTTTTTCGGTGGCTCCACTTTGGCCAGAATTTCAAAGTTCGAAAGGTCTAATATTTTTACATATCCTCCCTGAGTAGTTATTACCAGGTGCCCAAGAGTAGAGATCTCAGATCTTCTTTCTCTCCCACTGCCATTTTTAGAAGTTAATTGTATTTCCTCTACAGGCTCCTCACAGTCATCCTCTCGATTATCCAATATATCCGGTGGGAGCAAAATCATTGAGGTAATTGTGTCTTGGGGGTCTTTGATATGCTGGATTTTAACTGGTTCCTCCTCTAGAGTAACTATTCTAGTGGCATAATTCATCTTATAAAGGACTAGGTATCCACCACTAACACTTCTCTGTTCAGGCTGAATAATTAAAGGAGTTGGTACATCTGCTGGTGACTCATGCTGGATTACATCAATACTTGTGCCATTCACTACAGCAAGACTTGATTCTAGTTCCCCCTTCCTTCTACTACATAGTGCCGAGTTTAATTTATTTAAATTATTCAAGGCCTCTACTTGATTTATTGCACTCAGAGATTCGACAGGGCAAGTCCGCAGTCCTACTAACAGATGAACTCCATCTGCACAAGGTGTGATGGAATCTACACACAGGTTCTCCTCCTCCGCAAACTTTGGCAGACGCAGGCACTGAACCAAAGTCCCAGGCTTAGGAACCATGGAGCTCCACTTGTCCGAGTCTGGAGATGTTAGGTTGGCTGCAGCATCTGCAAACTGCTGAATGTAAGTCACAGGGGGATCCTGTAACAGCAACTGCTCCTGGCTGTCCAGCTCCATCTCAATGATTTGTGGAACTGTGAAACCATCATCATGTATACTTTTACTCATAATATTGTTCATCTGCGAAAAGAGTTTTCCTGCTTTTTCATCAGACTCCTTAATGCTGTATAGCAGCAATACAGGTAAAGTCCTCCTTACCAGAGGGGAATTCAGTTCTGAATTAGTGCAGGATTCATTGTCAGTTGATCCCTGTTCCGAGACACTCTCACCTCGAGTCCTACTTAAGCCATCCAGTGACCTCTGAGAGTTACTGCTAACAGGAGAGGTAGCAGGTGATTTGTATGTTAATAGACCTCCAGCTAATAAACAAGGAAAGGGAATGTTGTGTTGTTCTAGATGTTTTTCCTTCATCTTTTCACTCTTACAGTTGGCCAAACAGGGATTTGCCCCAAGTTCTTCTAGATCCTTAACCGTGTCTTCCAGAACATTTGCAACAATTTCCCACTGAAGTTTTTCGGGTTGCTGAAGAACACTGAGAGCTGTTATATCAAGGCTGACTTCCATAGTTTCTTTTTGTGATGTATGCCCTTTAAAACAAAAATGTTTAACATAACATATATGCTAAAAAGAAATAAAGGAATCATATTGCACATATTACTGTTTAATGGAAAAAAAATCTTTACATCTCATGCTCTTTTTCCCCCTTGATGATCCTTACTCAAAGACGTAAACTGGATTATGGAAAATAAACATGTAATCCTGCCTCCCAACAAAATTTCTGATTAAACCTCTAAGAAAATAACACAAGAACATCAAGCATAGTACCATTCTCTTCCATATGAAATCTTAATTCAGGAAGAGAAATACTTTATCAAAGTGCATATTCACAGGGAAACAATGAAGATACAGAAACTCTTTCTGGCAACACCCTCAATTTAAAGGGTTTTATAGAGCTGTAATTGGCTCTGGTTCTAAGTATGTCCTTTTATCTTGGTTTGTGCTCTTTATTGACAGCAAGATAAGCAATGATTGTTGTCAAGTGAGACATTTATTAACCAATTAAGTGGGGTTTTTCTGGCTCCTGTACATAATCTCTTTACCACACAAACAGGGACTTAAATACTGGCATTGCTTTCAAAATAAATACTTTTCATTTTTTCTAATACAGTGAATATAATACTATTGATTTTGACAGAGCTTTTTTAAAAGCCTGACAGAAAAATTTCCCCTCTGACCTCTAAACTGTTACATAGATCAGATATAACCTACCTGTCACAGATTCTGATCTGGAATGCTCTTCACTGTCTGAATCCTCCAGTAAGTCATCACTGAAAAAAGAAAAGCATGACTGACATCATGTACACTGTAACCATATGCTTATTTTTAAAAATTAGTAAAAAACTAACATTTATTACAACTGGCCATTCCTTGTAGTTGGCACTGTAGATCCATTGATGAGTTCATCACACACTAACAACATAAAGACTTTTTTCCTCCATTATCAAAGCACTAGACCAGCTTTCTGTTTGTCTCATTCTACAATTCTATTTCCTTATATTCAGACGTAAATGGAACTAAAATGAAAGCTGGTGTATTGCTTTTAAAAATACTACCAGATTAATAATTTTGTCATAAAAGGAGATTCTGTTCAAAAAAACTCTTCATGAGAAATAGGCCATTTAGTAGTTCTAAGAAAATATGAATAATTTATGCACCTGGCTTTTCCAATATAAGAAATGACTTCCTATTACAGGCTCCTTACACACGGGAAGAACAGTAATGCCTTTGCAGCTTCAGGTGTAACTACTCGCAATACCAAGTTAGATCCTTAGATTTCAACAAACAGGATGCTTCCTCCTCACATCCAAGAATTAGATCTGTCTTGGTTCAAACCTGAACAACCTTCACCACGTGACAGAGACAATTCAATACTTTGATTCTCATCCAGCTTCCCCTTGAGTGGGAAAGGGATAGTAAATTTCATGTAGGTTAAGTGAAGTAAAAGATGCTTAGTTTGGAGCAGTATGAATGCACTGGTTGTATTATCCTTTACCTAGCTCTTAAAATTGGTTTAATTCTTTAACTTAAGGAGTTCACAGCCCTAAAACTACAGTAAAAGTCCAAGCAGCTGCTGAGCCCCACATGCTGATCTTGCCCATGTTTCTACATACCCTTTTCAGAAAGCCAAGCTTCGTATTTGCTCTGCAGTACTGTACATATCACATAAAGCTTAAAACCAAAGATGTACTTCACCGTGCATATAGCAGTAGTTACCTTCCATAATGCAGAAGTTTAAGAAGAAACATTCAGAAAATTACCAAGACTCCCCAAAGACCTTTCATCCTGAATTTTCCAACAATTAATCACCCTTTTGTTTGAGTTTTGGCAATATGAGATAGGAGTTCCAGAGTGCAAGAAGCATAAATGAAAGAATACTACTTTTTCTCATGTGACACTTTTGGAGGACTGCCATAACCTCTAGCTTATTCTAAAGCTTGCAACAGGACTAATTGTTTATAGAGCATGTATATATGTAATAAAGGTACACAATGAAATACAAATTCCTAGCACACACACATTTGTTTTCAGAATGACATAGGCAGAAATTTCGGAGAAGCAATCAGAAAAAGCATGTTCCAGAAGTCTCTGAGTAGCCTTTACTTTCAAAGCATGAAATGTATAATCAGGAATTAAAATGAAAATAAAAAAACTGATCCAAAAGTTATATCTCTTTCTCTTTGCTCTCTGCCTCTGAAACATTAGCATAGGGCAGTAATGAGATTGCTATCTCTCTGCTACAGGAGTTTAAAAATTGAAATAGCAGGAAGGTATCTTTAAAAACAGGAATTTAGATTACTGCTCTTCAAGTGTTGAATTGTGTACAGATAAACAGTGACTAAAAATATTATCTCCAAGAAAAAAAAAATTACCATTCTTACATTTCACAAAGCATGACAACTAAATGGCATTTACCACTTATACAGCAGCATTTCATATTTCTAATGCTGTATATTGGCATACCTGTCTCCTTCTAATTTTGGTATATCTGAGCAGCTGGATGAGTCTTCTAACCATGCGAGCGTTGGTCTCCTTGAGTCAACCCCTGAGCTCTGTTCTCCTGACAACATAAGTTGCTGCACAATAGCCGGATCATAGGCATTAATTTCAAACTTTAAGTGGACCTGAGAAATGATAACAGAAAACAGAAGAGGTATTAGATTTGAATTGAATCAAGATATGCTTAGTCAGTAAATAATTCCTAAAAGCTGATTGTTTATATTGCATACCTTCATAAGTTTGGAAACATCCCATATGCAGATCTTGCCTCGTTTTGTTGCAGCAGCTAGAAAATGAGGGCAACTTCCAGATCCAAAGCAGGTTATTCTGTCAGTGCCATCTGTGCAGGGAAATTGTGCTGGACTTGTTGCCAATGTGACTGAAAGAGGTACATTCTGAGTGTGCTCACCCTTGACAAATGGGCAGTTTGGGGAATGTCTCTCATGTTCAGACCTTTTCATATTAAAAACAGACAGAACAAATATTGATTTCTTAGTTAAAAAAATACACACGTCATATACAAGCTCAGTGCTAGAAGTGAAGCTGAAACTGAACTGTTTGAACTGTATTGCAGTCAACCATCCAAGAGAGTTCTGAAGTGACTAACAGCTTTCCCTGCTCATTCTTAATAGCAGACGGTATTAGAGCCTTTGATCATTCAATGCACATTCATACTCAAATGGATGGATCTACACACAGTGTTATTAACATAACTGGTACATTATAAAAAAATAACAGGCAGTAGCCAATCACGCCCTCAAGAAGAAAACCACAGATGAAATTCTACATAATGTACATAAGAATTCCAATGTTATGACAGATATCATTTTAAGTTAGAAACAATGTTCTGTCTTTAGTTCTACAACCACAGTTACAGTTACAAAAATCAAAACTGAAAACAGTCCTGAATGACACACTGACAAAGAAGCGTGAAAAAAACCCCTAAACTCAATATACAACTGAGGCAGAGACATGACAAGAGCAATTACACAACTACAAAATGTCTGGGAATGTTATGTCACAAGGGTAAGGAGTAGATAAATACTGTGAAGATAGTGTTACAAAGGAAATGTTTCCAGCAAGTCAGGAACCTGATGTGTTCAAGTAAAAATTATAGATTACCAAACAATCAAGACAAAAATTATATTAAGAGCTCTTTAATCAATATAGAGTCCTACACTTCTGTCACTGGGCACAATTTTATGATTCAGGAGACTGGTAATGGATGTTGGAACTTTACATAAAATGCAAATACGCAATGCAAGGCCATTGTAGTTTATGGACTTGGAAAGAGATGTGTTCTAGTCACTCTCATACAGAAGACTGAGTTTAGATCCCTACAAAAAATATTGATTGAACAACTTTCATGGAACAATTTGAAATCAAATAGCAAATCAGAATTAAGAAATAAAACCAACTACAATTTCTTGGATTTACTATTATACAGAAATTTGACATAGCACTGCAAATCATTTTGTGATTTGTTCCACGGAATCATTTTGGAAACCCATTCTTGTCAATGACGTACCCTAAACTCATCAGAAATCCCATCAAGATAATGTTGATTTTTGTTCTTAAAGGATTTCTAACGTCTTCAATGCAAAATTAAGTCTACTTCAAACATCATTAAACTTACCAAGGTTCATCTGTAGGCTCCCAGCACACCAAGCACACACTGCAGGTAAAGCACATGGCTCTGTCATCTCCTGATGAAGCAGGCTATGAAAATAAGAAGAAACACTTGAAATTTACATAGCTACGTACCCTGAAACACTTTAACTAGGTGATCAAGTTCCTTCCTCGTAGTTACATTGTAAAGCAGCACATCAAACATATAAAAGGCCTCAATTTCATACTATAAAGTGGCAGTATTTCACATTAAATAAAAAAGGATACGCTACATTACTATGAAAAAGATTCAGAGCCAACATCCATGCAAGTCATTGGATAAAAGTCACAGATAGACATGGAACTGAACTGACTTTTTTTACTTTGGAAAAAGTTCACAAGATTCAGAAAATTTAGAACCGCGGCAGAGTAAGTGTACATCTGCATGCTTGGATAAACATAAGTTAAAAAATATTCCCATCCATTTCACAGAACAAAATATTATCTATCACTCCTGTGCAAAGAACAGTTGTTACTAGCTAAAGTAACTGGGGAAAAACAATGGAAATGTCCAATTTCTTAAAATTTAGCATTTTCAAGATGGCATTTCAAGACGCACTTGGGAATGCATAGATGCAATTCGATTATATGAATTCCCTGCATTTCTTCTCCTGTACAAGTTTAAGAAATCCTTCAAAAACATCCATTTGCACCTTGTAGTTGACATAATGAGGTAGACAACATTGCTGTCAAATGATAGGTGCTGCCCAGCCATCATTATCTAAATCCATACAGTATATTTTTTTTTTTACAGTAGGAATGATTTCAAAGAATGAAAAAGGGGAAATAAGCAAAACTAGTGAAATAAAACGTTGAGGTTGTATTTATTCACTAAACCTAACAATTTAATGTGACGTAGGATCTTTGTTTGTTACGATACAGTGTAAATTCTACTACAAAAGTATGGCTAGAGAAGTCCAATATCAAGCGCATTGCTTTCTTTGCTTTACTCAACAATCTAACAAAGAGAAAGAGATTCTATGTAACAACCAACTTGTTTAACTCAGATCAATCTGATATTTAGAAATGTTTTATATGCTGAAATTAAGAACAGTGTTTTCTGTGACCTGCACAAAAAAGAGAGGCAACTTCAAGGAAACAAAAACTTCTGAAATTTAAAACCAGATCTGAATGACAAAGTTTTTCTAGTTTATGTGTTGTTAAAGGAATCCATTAAAAAAAAAACCAACAAAGAACTCACACCTTTTTTCCCCTGCCCCCTCAGACCTTGGGAACAAATACACCTTTTACCTGATGATAGAAGCCAGCTTGAGCCATGGGATCTGGCTGTGCCCACCGATAACCCACATGAGGCCATGAAGTGAATGTCTCCCGTCTGTTAGCTTCACTATACATCAAAGACCTAGAGGGGTGAAAAATTCTACGTTACCCAAAATTAACACCTAGAATTAAAAAACTAAACTGTTTATGAGATACTTGCAATGTTTTAGCAGCTGTCAGAAATACCAGACAGGTACCTATAACTTATACTTAAAAATATAATTAACCATTACAGAAAAGTTACAAACTTCCCTCATTTGGGTGCCTAAAGTACATCCCCAGCAAAAGACCAAAACCATAAACCTACAGGCCTTAAAAGAAAGATTAATAAAATAAGCTTCCAGGTAGCCTATTTAGTCTGACTGCAGAACAGCATCAGTTACCCAAAGCTACTCTGCACCTAAGGCAGAGTGAGAATCCAGCCCAATAGCACTGCTAGAGAGTTGGGGTCTTCTTAACATGACAGCTACTGCAAGAATTTGTGGTTATTAATTAAACAGATATGAATAAGCATATTTAAGAATACGCTGAAGTGATCTTTTAGGCTTAATTGAATACATGGTACAAATTGTCCCAACATTCACCACTCGCTACATACTATAATACTTAAAAATTGTAAACTAGTAAAGTCACAAAATACAAACTTCTCTGCAACTCAACAGCTACAGAGCAAAGATGTTTCTCTTTTCCACCTTCACTCAGTGCATGTCTGCAATAGTACTTAAGAAATGAGTATCAGTTTTCCTTTTCCCTTCACAGAAATTTGTGCTCTGCTATCCTCCCAAGAACAAGTGCTGTTAGACAGAAAGGTGCCTCTTTTCATGTTTCTGCCCCTCAGTTTCAGGGGAGTTTTGCTGTTTTATAAGAGAATGGGTATATTAAAGACTTCCTGCCAAGGAAGCAATCTTTTCTAGCAGTACCCACAGTAAAGGCTGCCTTAACTTGACGTTATACCACCTTAAGACACAGATCTTGGAGAGCTCTAATCAAAATGCAATATGGCAAGGTACAGGTAG
This sequence comes from Campylorhamphus procurvoides, assembly GCA_013396655.1. Classification (NCBI taxonomy): domain Eukaryota; kingdom Metazoa; phylum Chordata; class Aves; order Passeriformes; family Dendrocolaptidae; genus Campylorhamphus; species Campylorhamphus procurvoides. The sequence continues at coordinate 1,545,195 of WBMV01004761.1, forward strand.
GCCTGAAGGTTTGGGAAGGGAAGGGAAGGTACGAAATTAAATCAATTTCAGTAAATTATCTGAGCCATAAGAAATGATAATATGCTTGCAAAATAATATTTGTATAGAAATTTTCAAGAAGGAATTAATTTACAGACTTGCAGGATTTATCACTGTTCTAACTAGTCTCAGCTTATGAAGGTTAAAATGATGGGTTCCTTGCTTGTGTATACATTATCACTTGGATCAGAAGGAGACAAAGCAACAAACTCAGGTAAAATTTTCTCTGACTCCAAACACTTAGCAGGTGACTAGAGAGTTCAGAAGTAGCATATATACATACATATATATATACACACACACACTCTGCAAAGGCAACTTCCTAAACTTCTAAACCACAAAACATAGGCATAAATCTTTCTTGTATGAAGGAAAAGGAATTGCCTTCATGATACACTGTAGTACATATTTAAAGCTGCAAGTGCTACTTTTCTGAAAGTATATCATGGATTTAAGAGCAAAGTGAATCCAATTCACATGGCATTAAAGCTGAAACCCAACAGTCTTGTGGCATCCATAAAGGCTTTGCTAAGTTTAGTAATAGGTATGACACATTGCCCATTAAACAGTTAATTAGCTGTATGTATAAGAGCAACAACGTACAGAATAGGAATCATTTCTCTGGCAAATAAGATAACCTAAGAGGTTATTCTGATGCAACTAAGGGATCAAATTCATCACTTATTTTGCCTTAATATACCTGTCCACAGATCGACCAGGTCCCACACCAAGCTCTGGCCGCGCGCTGGGTAAGAGGTAAGATAACCTATCCATCACAGAGGATGCTACAGGTAAGGCAGCAATATTTTGATTTATCTTCTTGAGTTCATTTACAATGGCACTGGCGACAGACTTCAAAACATGATGAGGAAGGTGGAACGTAACCGTTGCCCACTAAGTTAAGAAAAGAAGCATCTGAGTTTTAAAATTTTAACATCTTAACAACAAACATTACAAAAGTGACCAAACAAAAAAACCCACTCATCCGCTTTCATGATATCGGAAAGTGACACAACAGACAAAAACACGTACATAACGCAAGGAAAGTCAGTAACTTCAGATTTTAAGCTCATTTGGGTTGATCAGTCGACTTCATCAGCAGGAAACAAACCTTGTTTGTTCTCTTAGTAAGTGAAATTTCACACAGAGGAACTAAGGAACACGTAATATATTCTACTATCTTCAAACAAAATCCATCACACTAAGTCCAACATTTTGTATGTTTCAATAATGGCAGACACAAATTGGTCTTGGGAATCCAAGTTAGGCAGTACAAATTCTTACCTTTGCAACTTTATGATTTGCCGCTGTTTCATGTGAGGTATTTTTTAATCCATCCTTCAGTTGTGTGATGAACAAGTCATATCCCTCTGTGCTAGAAACATCTACTTTTTCTATGCAAGCAGATAACAGCTGCTGAGCCTGAAATGCAGATATGCGAGCAAAGTTAGCGTCCACACTGAACAACCACAAACAAGAGTTACACTTGTGTCATTACTCCAGGAAATTCCTTTGTAATATCCTACTTTATCATATATTATATCAGCATAATTCCCAGAAAAGACCCAGGGTTGAGAAGCAGTTCCAAATTTTATTCTGTAGGCCAATCAACAGATAAACTTCAGCAATAGCGACAGTCATTAGTACAAGCTCCTTCAACGTTACTATTGTCCAGTGTTAAACAAGTCAGTCATATAAACAATTAAAACTGAAGATATATTAAAGACAAGCAATGAGGAGACATCTAACCCATCCATCTCCAGAGGATTCATTCAGCTTTACAGACAAAGTCTTGACATTTTCCTAAGTAGCTTTGTATCTTCAAAAAGGTAAATGATAGTGGAACAACATCACAACAAAATTATACATTACTCACAGTGCTAATACAATGAAGCTGAAAAATGATGCAGAAAAAAGCTTGGCTAGTTTAGAATGTAGAAACTCTTAAAACTCAGAAATAATGCAGAGAGAAAAAGAATGCTATAAACAGACATTTATAGACTTTTTCCTCTGAGTCCCATCTGTTTCCAGCTTATCCCTCTGTCTGCTAACTTCATGTTGACAGGTAAGATTTAAAGGTATTGTTTATGTGCTAAGCACAGAGCATTCTGTATCTGTTGTTAGGTGGGTCAACTAGTGAAAAAAAGTATAGGAATTCTTTCAAGTTACAAACACAGAGAAATATTTCTCAAGGACAATGGCCAGCCAGTCATTTAAACAGCCACAAACTGCTCTGAACAGAATGGACCAAGTGGCCTCTTGGTTATGTCCCTTGGGAAGTTCAGTGGAAGAAAGATAGAAATAAGGCAAACCAGTCCCCTGGCTAAGGCTATGCCTGTTCCTCAGATTTCAGAAAAAAGAAATTTACAATTCTTGTGACATGTCATACTTCCCAAATTTCTTGCAGATGACAGAAGAACAAGAGATGGATTGTGGAAGTTCCCAAATTTACAGTGTTGTACGGGGAATTGAAAACAGCATAGAGGTTGCTTCATAACTTTTCAATGATGCCAATTAAAATTACAGAAAGATGCACTGCATTACCAGGAGACAAAAGACCACTTAAATTAAGTGAAAAAAAAAATCACAGAGAAGTTCTAGAGACAGGAAAAATAAACACTCTTGCTTGGATAAAAGTTCTTGACTTTTCTATGAGGGAAGAGATGGACTGATGCGTTTGTATGCACTTTCCTTAATATTTTCAAGGCCTGGGCTTCCTCCTCAGTTCCTCAGTTAATAAAATTAAAAGAACTGAAGACTGCTACTATTTTGCCTATCTCACTGATATACCCAGGAACTTCCCAAATCTAGTCCTACAGAACTACAATTCCCAAATTTTTTCTACAGGAAAGACCTCTACAGAGAAGTGCTGTATTATAACCTTGAAATAAGGGTCTGTAAACTCTTTAGAAGCAAAGAATCTTTAGCTCAAAATGATACAAACCTACAGGTTGTATTGAACCATGTGAGACTGCAGACCAGTAACAGCAGAACTTATGAATGGAAATCCTGACATCTGTCAGCTTCTTCACACTCAGCCACACATACCAAGAACCTTTAGTTACCCACAAAGGGTGTAAAAATGATGCCAGTAGCAACAAGCCTGAGCGACCTGGAAAGCTCTCTTTGGAAGCCTCTATGAAGCAACATTTTATTGCTGTTGCTCCTAGTCAAGACAAGTAGTTAAAAACCTCACATATAACACACATTCTTGTATCATAATAAGTGCCTGTTATTCAATACTTCAAGAGCACATAAATATTTTACATTAATGCTGAAGGCAAACAAATGCAACAAAACCCTAAGCATTACATTCTAAGCAGAAACATCTACATTAGCTTCTCTTAAAGTGATACTGAATGCTCAAACCACAAGTATCATGTTACAGCTAAAAGGGAAGCCAGGTTTGTAGGGAAAAAAGTCTTTTGTTAGGCCAGCTGACCTAGCTAGAAAACTTCGATTCCAGCACTAATTCTTCACATGTAGAAACACCATATTAACTGATTTTAATTGTCTTTCTTTCCCTGAAAGCATGGAACAACAAAATAAAACCAAAAAACCAGCAAATTCAAAAAAAAAAATCCAGGATGTCCAACAGCTCAGACTAACTTCTAGAAATGCATTCAGATTCCACACGCAAGCACTGACAAAGCTCAGGAAACGTGTTCTTACTTCTGGTCACTAAGAAGTTCTTGCATCTGAAATAACATGCTCTTGAGGCACACTCTTATTTGTTTGAGATACAGGGAATGGCAAAAAGGTATGGCCCTATGACAGCTAATAACTAAGAAACTTTTCCATTACATGCTGTTAATATTACCCTAGAAACTCAGGGTCAAACGTCTAGTTTCAGTATTTCTGACAGACTTATTTACATACATCATTTGGTGTTTTTCCCTTCTCCACATCTTACCTCTGTAACCGGCAATTCAAGCTGAACCACGTCATCTTGTTTTGAAACAGGCGTTTGCAGAGCTGTGTCTAACAGTAAGATGCCATTGAGATCTTTCCTACATCCTACTGCATAATCATCCACAAAGATCACTTTATCCACAGCAGAAATATACTGACATTTCACCCGTCCACCTGGTTTAGCTATAAAGGGAAAGACAAAAAGCAGGATCCGATTAGAAAACAGCTTTTATACAAGAGATCTTTAAAATCTGTACTGGAAAGCAATGTAACTCTTTGGCAAAGTCTTTACTTCTTGAGATGACCAAAACCCAGCATGTTAGCTACCAAAACTTTCGCCAAACTTTTATTTCCTACATTAAAAAACAAACTGCCAAGATCTGTACATCCCATCAACAACTACAAACATTTTAATCCTACAATGGAATCCATTATTCAAGTTCTGCTCCCCAGGAGGCCTAAACTACTGGTTTTAAGCCTCCTGTAGGTGTCTGGTATACTTGATATTAGCTGACAGTCAATAATGAGACTTAAATTGTACAAATCAGCACGAAAGCCAAGACAAAATTGCTGAACTACCATTAAGGCTGATTAACACCATTTCATCAAGCAAAAGAATACTCAAACTTCTGAAAACTAAGTACAGCATGCAACATGTACCATGTTAACATGTTCCTTGAGATGCTAAAGCAGCTTATTTCTGCTCAGTGCTGCGTACATGATGCCAATAACAAGTTCAAGAAGTTTGGTGGGGGTGGAGAAAGACTATCAGCAGATAAATAAAGAAAGGTTGGCAATGGATATTATCCCCAGAAAGGTTTAACGTTATTCAACACTAGTATTATTATTATGTATGTGTCTAAGGCTGGATGGACTGTAAAACTAAATGCAATCCATGTAATATGCTACCTGTATAGAAGGCAAACTGCTTTAATTCACAGAAAGTGTAAGCTGCTGCTGCTACTGAAGTGGACTGTACGTAAATTGTAAGTACACGGACACATTCTCCAGAGGGCAAAGCTGAAATTGCTGGATTGTCAACATCAATGTCTTCTTGTTGCACAGGAACAGGAGTTTCATTAAATTTTGCATTAACCATGTCCTGTCCCTGTTCTCCTCTTTCCTCAGACACTGGATACTGTTTCTATTATAAATAATTAAAAATCACCATTTTGGTAGCTAGAATACAGTAAAATATAAAGGCAAGGACAGCAATGTAATTCTGTCATCTTCACGCTTTGATATAGTACATGGAAATTGAAACTTCGGGAAATATTAGGGCACATGAATCTGACCACATTACATTGTGGGATCCTCTATCAAAAATGCAGGTCAAGAACTGTTTTCAGCTGCCCTTCTCAAAAGATAGGACACATGCCTTTGCCTGCATCAAGGATACTGCAATTGTAATCACTGTTATAACAGTCAGAAACACTTCATGAGCTCTGGAATCACTTGACAGTTGTGAAGTCTTTAGTCCTTCCTCACCAAAAAAGGGTTCTTTGAATAGCAAATCAACTAGTTTCAAACTGTGTTTTTGCCGATACATTTGAGTTCCTCACACAAGACTTTCTACAGACAACACAGCTGCAGGCAATGAAGAAAGTTATTCTACAGGAAAACTATGTTTTTTTACAAAATTCAAATATGAGCAGTAACATCTTTAAAAGCATTAGTTTCAAAAATGTACTGGAAACTGTTACATAAATAAAATGAAGGGGATCTGATGCACTAAACTAGAAACTTCTGTAGATTCTGATGGTGTCTGCAGTCTACCCAGTGTGATCCAAGTGATGGATCACCACAGGATGCTTTCTTTAACCCGTTATTTCTCTCCTCCTCCTCCCCAGAAAAAATGGGAAAAGCAGTTCACCCTTTCTGGCAATGTCAACGCTGTAACAGTTTCTTTTGCACTTTCCTTATTTTCTGTCAAGCACAGGAGTATGCTCATGCCCTGTGACTAGGAGTTCAGCAGTTTGTAGGAGCCGCCATCCTTGTGGCTTTCCAGGCTAGACTATTCTTATTTTATGATTTCTGCAGTGAAATCTCATGTCTAAACCAGCAAATGGCTAATATCCTCTAAGTAGTCCAAATCTTTCGAAGCCAATGAAAATTAATAATGAGGCAGATAACACGCGTAATCAACAGTATTTCTGCTCCATTAAGAAACAAAACAAGAAGTTATAACTACAGCACAAGAAATATATTGGCTTACAGCTGTGATTCTCACTATGCTGGTATGGATTTTGTTGGATACATTTACAGAAAGACTTTGGCCAAATTATCTCTAAAAAGTTATTTACAGTTGCATTTTATTTGAAGTACATAAAAACAAAAGCTTCGTTAGGCTAAGTCAATGGGGCTTCAAGTAAATTATTCAATCAATATTTAATATTGATCCAAAACCCAGAGAAATACATTCTGCAACTGACTGGTTTACACTTTTGAGTTGCCTCTGAGCCACCGACAAGCTATTTTACAAAAACAAGTTTAATTCTGAAAGCTCACAAGATACATTTCAAGGTGGTTCTACTAGTCACAAACTGTAACACAGTCTATGTATGGTTTGCCATATGATTATAATAGTAGGCTGAAAACCAGGAAACGGAAGAATTTAGAAGCCACCACTAAGAGGTAACCATCATAGAAGAAATGCCTAGAAAAATTAAATCATTCTCAAAGTATTGTCAGGTGTGTCCTTTCTAGCTCAGGATCAATATTTAACAACCTGCCAAAGGATTACAACCAATGACCTTTGAAAATTGTACTGGTGGCACTCTAACATTGTGTACTGCCTGTCCAGCCTGGCTAAGTTTACTACCAATACACAGTGAGCTGCATCTTTACAAACCACAGTTCAAAAGTTTCACATAATCTCACTAAATTACTTAAGCCAGATCATCAAAATCCAAATGTTACTCTCATTTTAGCCCTAATTCCTTCAGCTGTAATTTATTTTCAGCAGTGGAAGGAGAAAATGCGACTCAAAATTTTTAATAATTTTTCTTTTCAGTCTTGGCACAGGTGGATCATAACTTCTCCCAGTATCTCCAACCGATATGTTTAGGATTAAAAACAGCACAACTCACAAAAAAGTCATTAAGCCTTTTGTCAGTTCCTATAAGGAAACCTGGCAGGCTGCTAGCATGCTAGAATCGCAAGCCCAGTAGCATATTACATTATGGTATGTCATCTCTAAGAACCTTAGAAATAGCAACCTGAAAACTTAGAAGCAAATACACAGATTGCAGAAGTTAAGAATCTGTGGAAAGGGATATTTACCCTCCACCTTCCTTGTTTCAAAGAATACAGAACAGAGATCAGCAATTTCCTGTGATCAAAATCTGACCTACAAAACCATTACTGAAAACAAACTTGTTTGGAGAATTCATAACAGTCTAAGCAGCATCTCCTGTACTCCCATGGCTGCAGGCATTAAGATGGACCAAACTAATTAGGAAATTACCCTTGTGTCTCAAGAAGTAAAAGAATGAAAAAGTTCATCTCCATTTCTCTACGATAGGGAGATTTAGCCTCAAAGCTAGCTTAAGAGAAAGTGGTTGTCACCTGAATATACGTGGCCACCATCATGAAGAGATGCAGGTTAATGTTGACAGCTACACCTTTATCTTTTGTAATGTGGAAAAAAGTTAATTCACCTTGAACACTGCTAGCCAGGAATGGCACTAAAACATGTCAAAGTCAGGAACTGTCTTGACAAGAAGCTCACAATGCACAGCAAAACCGCCTAAACAGTTTCTAAATTACAGTAAACCAATACTTTTATCTGCAGCTATAAAGTGAGAGTGGTAAACATCATAGTATATGCATCATAGCACTAATTCCATAATGCTAAGATCCTAGCCCAGTCAAATATCTAAAAGAACATTTTTAACTTTGATCTATGAATGCCATTAAGTCTTTAGATTAGGAATTAGTAATGTTTTTGGAGAAACAGAAATCCCATCAGCTCAGCAGAAGATATGTATTACATGCACTGATACTAGATTCTGCATTTCCAATTTAAACTAGAATATCCAAACAGCATCTCAGTACTCATTTCAAAATACTGCAAGCCTGGGAAGCTAAATGAATAATTTCAGGAGATCAAAAGCCCTTCTGTTCCATTAACTTTGTATCATAAAATTTCAACATCAAGCTATTTAAAGGCAAGAGAAAGTAAAAATGCAAGAAAGGCCAGGTTAGCAGACAGCAACACTACCCATTAGAGACAAAAATGCCTCTTGCTAGAATCTTACTCAGCTGCTTCTCACACATTTTCACATGTACCTGGGATTGAAAAAACCCTCATGTATCAGTTGTCCTCACTTGCTTCATGGCAGGTGCATTTCCTATTGCTACTGTTCCACACAATCACAAAACCAACTGAAAGTTAGCAAGTATAACATCTAATTATGCTGTAGGTAAGCAACACACTGCCAAGGCAAGAGTATCAGGACAACGGCAGTTTGATGAAGTTCTACAATACAAAGGAAAAAAAAAAATCACCCTGTCTTAAAGTTCAACTTGCTATACTTGGAGGAAACTATTTAGAACTAATACTACAGAAAATCACAGCTATGGATTAGTTGCAAAGGGTTCACACAAACAAGGACAAAAAACAAATCAATGCAATTCTGGTTCAAAACATAGGAAAATTATGTCCAAATATTTTTACCTCAGTGGCTCCCAAATGAAACTAAGACATGGTGGTTTGTGAACATCTGGGAACAGAATAAGGAGATGTCTAAGCTGCATCCAAATGAGGTCAGGAATGCTCATCACTACTGAATTTATCATTTATAGGTTCTCTCTTGTTCCCCCTCTTCTCTTCCTAACGTACACACCCAGTGGAGACTTCAGAAGTGTAGTTTTATCTTTCAGGCCCAGTTAGTTACTCTAAACACCACTTCAGCAAAGCTGTCTGCTGCCATCATGAAGACATTTTATGGGTCCCTCTCTTCTCAAAAGAAACATTCTCAAACTTAAGGAAAGGACAGAAAGGAAATTAGATGACCAATTTCTAGTTCCTATTTTAGACAAATTACATAAGCAGGCTTAAAACAGCTATACATAAGCAATATTTTCTCTTCCAGATTCTACTACATGCATGCACCTCCATCTGCCATAGCAGCTGAAAGACCTGTCCAAAATGATTGAATAAAACAAAAACACATTCACAGGGGAAACAGGAAAGAAAACTAAACCCATTCTCTAAATAGCAAGAATGCTAAAGGAGGCAGAAATACCCAGCTTCACATCACGAAATGCCTTCAAATTCAGTTATTTGCCAACTGGATTTAGTTAATCAAAAACAAGGCATGATGTAAATTTTATCTTTTCCTTTAACAACAAACAGGATAGAGCAGTTTCAGTATCAGTTTCATTGTAAGATATCTGGTTTTAATAATTCTTATTAGTAAGAAGTGTGTTATCTGGGCCCAACCATTGGAGACTGCCACATGAATATTAACTAGATGTGTCTGATCAAGCAACTACTAACAGAACACTAACACTTAAAAGGTTGCAGAACATAAACGAAACCCCACTGAGATCAAGACAGCTCATACCTCCCTTGCTTTGCAGGCATAGGGTTTTCTTCCACTCTACAGACTTAAAACGAGACTGAATCAGCAGGAAGATGCTGGTGAGCTCTTTGTGCCCACGCTCTTAATGTGGTTTCAGATCTCCATGTATCTAACATTACTGTCACCCAGTACACTGTACAGAGTTTTATACTGTTATTCCGAGAACAAATTATGAAAGATTTCACAAGTTACTCTATAATCCTTCCTGCCAACTCGGGCAAACAGTGAAAATATAAGTTCCTGCAATTCTCCGGCAAACACCTCACAGAGGACACTGTCTTCAAAATTTTTCCCAAAATGAAAAACCGTGATTAAAAAATTTCAGGAAAGTTGTCTTTCACAAGTTGCAGACAGACAGATTACACAGCATCCACCCAAAACCAGAGACAGGCAAGGAACACTTCACAGCTTAGTAACAGGAAGTTCCCGTTCTTCAAGCGCAAGTCCCATCACAGCATTTCACAACAAAGAACCCTTGCCAGATGAAATTTTACCATCAGTTCCTCTTTTTGTCCCTAAAGTGGTTAAGGCATCACAGCTCACCCATTCTGTCTCTGCAACAGGAGAAAACATCTCCAGTTATGGCCCTTTTTAAATTCCCAAGACTGTTTAGCAGGTTTAGCTTCTCCCTCTCCCAAGCTCCAGTACTATAACGAGCTTCCAAAACATCATGCTGGGAGAAACAATGTTCTCAAAAGTAGATGGGTGGGTTACAAGGCAAGTGAAAAACTGGCTACACTGTCATGTGCAAACTTCGTGTTAATAATTCAACACCTAGCTGGCAGCCAGTTGAGTGGCATTCAACAAAGTCTGATAAGGTTTACTATCTTCACCAATGGCTTGGATGATGGGATAGGCTGCATGTTCTGTAAGACTACAGATGACACCACATGGGAGATGACTGGGGGCAGCGTGCATTAAATGGAAAGGCTGCCTTTCAAAAGGATCTCAGAAAGACAGAGAAACAGCTTGACACAAATCTCCTGATCTTTAGTGAAGGCAAATGCACCGTTTTACGCCTGCTACGGAATGTAACACCACACATTATTAAGAGAAGCTGGGGACCAATTGTCTAGGTGGCAGCCTAACAGAAAGAAAGTTGGGGATCCTGATGGACGGGCCAAACAAGAGGCAGCAATGCATCCTTGCGGCAACAAACTTACTGACACAGGGGATCCAGGGAAAAGATCCGTTTCTTCCAACCAGCAGTTTTGAGCCCACATCCAGCTTCGCTCCTCCATCTGAGATACCAGCACGTATGTGAGTCCCAGGAAGGTGCACTAAGACAGAGGGCTGGACTATAAGACATGTGGGGAAAGACTAAGATAACTAGGCTTGTTTGGTCTGCAGAAAAAAGGTTTAGGAGGAACTCCAAGAGCAGTCTTCCATTACTGCAGCAGTAGTTCAACAGCTATGTTAGATTGCTGAGTTACTATCTACCTACTACTACCTTTCTCTTCTAGACATTACTTTTAAAAAAACCACAACACTGAACACAGAAGCAATCACACTGGATCAGAGGAAACTGTGCACAGCTCCGTATTTTTTCCAAGACAGTGGTTTAAACCAAGTGCTTAGTGAAGAATTTAAGAACGGACATGTACACAATGGTTTTTCCCTGTAACACTCTCAGCCCCTGACAATTTGCGCTCAGGGATCTTCTGTGACAAAAAGGATTTAGTTTGTTACAGTGACCTGTGACAGGTTTTTCTTCTATCACTTTGTCCAACGCTGTTGTAATTCCACAAACATCTAGTATCCACTATGCCCTGTGGCCAGAAGCTCCATATTTTACTGTTTCTCAGTTACTTCTTTTGATGCCCTCAGTTCTTGTACTAGAACAATCAATTCCCAGTTTACATTTTTTACATATCCAGAATTTTGCAAACCTCTCACACTCTTACCTCATTATTCCAAACCATCCCCATCACCTTTTTCAGAGTGAATACTGTTTCACATACATAAACCATCCTACACCTTAAGTTTCTAGTTCTGTTATACTCTTTTTGAGATGGAAATACTGAAATTGCACACCTACAGGCACTGAAGTGGACTTATGTTATTGGGTTTTTAACAACTTCTCTAGCAATTGCTTATATGATAAGAACTGAGCAATTAGCTGGTATTTCATATTTCTAGCACAGCTTCAAGATCTCATTCTGGCATTATGCATCAGTTCAGACCCCAGTACACCAGACTTCAACTCCACTAAATTCTTATGAGTACTTCAAGATAATTATGTGCATCCATTCTCACACTCTCCTAATAACTGCTTCTACATAGGAAAATTGAAGCAGAACAGACTAGATTCATGCATGCTTAAGTTAAATTTAAAAGTTAAACTATTCTTTAGTGTGTCTTTTCAAATTCTTTAGAGAAGCTGGCAAAATTGAAAGACCTTGTATGTTTAAAACACTTGTTTTCAGCCTAAGAATATTTGAACATGGTGACTACATAAATTTTAATTCTGTCATTAGAAGGGAACATTCTGAAGAACTAACTTAAGCTTGGCATTGCCAGCCTCCTTCTATAGGTAATGGAACCAGGTTCCTCTAAAAGTTCAGGGTAACAACTTTTCCTTTCTCTGTATTGCATGAGGGGGGACCTAAGATTATCTGTTGAAAAATGCTGATCTTATTATACATAAGTTACAGAAAACTGAACAGAAAAAAAAAAATCTATTAAGCAGTGCTACATGTCATCATTTACATCACAACATAAATCTTAGGATCCCACAGAAGACAGGTCAACTAGTCTATCACATTATTTCTCCACAAAACCCACAATGCCTTCTTGCTCTCCAATTAAACACTTTCCAATCTTCACTGCCATCTTCCCAGCTTCTCACTTCTCCATTGTCATCTGGCTATTTCATCACAGTTTTCAGTCCCATCCTTCACCCTCCCAGCTATTCCTTTCACTAAGGAGTTCTTGAGTCTCTATAGCCTGTTGCTCAGCCAGTGGAGTTTATCCAACTATTCTCCTACAGCTGCCAAATGCTCAGATGACATCCTGATTGCTTCAAACTCAGGTCAGGGAAGTGCAGTGGATCAAACAGTGTTCCCTCCACAAACTGCACAGGGGACTGAAGAACTGCCAACAAACTGTACACTACACAAGCCTTCATTAACAGCACTTGAGACTGGATATTTTCACTAATGCTACCAATTTTCATAACTACTTAACTGATAAGCAAATTCCCTCCTAAGTTACGCATTAAAAACTTATCAATACTCACTGAACGGCCCTAGCAAATATCTCAAGAGAATTTTAAACATAATAGTGTTTACATTCATGTGATGGGTAAGTTATTATTTCCATGATTTTACACTTTTAAACTTAGGTTATGCACGTTTATTGTGGAGTGTTCTTTCCCCAACACACACATGAGTCTTCAAAATAAATGTCTTGCAGACTTCCTGTCTAGTTTTTGCCTAGGAGTGTACACTGGGCCCTTAACAAATCTTGACACTCCTCGCAAAGACAAGGCAGCAAAGGAATTGGGCCAATATACAATCCAGTATTTGACTCCACAGAAACCAAAAGAAACTGCAAATGTTAATATTCCCATGTACTTCACAAATGAAAGAACTAAAGGGAATTGCTGGTCTTTTCTGAACCTCTGCTCAGCGACAAGCACTCATCTGGTGACTGCAAGCAGTCCTTGCAATTAAGAGAGCATTAACTATTTAGAGGACAGCTTTCTAACAGCAGAAAGCAATACTGTGGCATCACTTAAGAACCATCAGGAAAAGTGAACTGACCCATGTGTAAATTTTTTATTTAAAAATAAAAAAAAAATGGTGAGCAGCTACTGATCCCAGTAAAATAGACAACATGCAACAAGCTATCTCACAACATGACCTTGGACAGACTGATACACTCGAAAATTGTCCATGTGATTGTAAGCCCCATCTCCAAGGCAGACTAAGAAACATTACTGAAATGTCATACTGCTCACAGAAAACTAAAGAATCCTTATAACAGCAAGGATGGACAGGCTTGTTCCCTGATTTTAAAGTAACCTGAAATAACAGATCAACAAATCAGAACAACAGATCAAAAAATCAGACATAATAATTATTAAAAAAGAGAATTAATGTGAATCTTCAGTCTAGGACAGATTTTTATCCTCTGTCTAATAAAATCCTAGATGTTCTATTTCATCTAAGCTCAAGTTATGGATACCAGTGCAATAGCAACCATAAAAATATAAACAATATAACTAAAGACTCAGAAAGCAGTTCTACTGAGCCAGCTAACATGGTGGGCTGCTAGAAATGACTAGTTATAGGACAAGAGAGTACACTAGGTCCAGACTTCTGATCACCAGGATGTTCAGAAGAGTAAAAAAGTCAGGGCTTTTAAAGATCACTAGGTTGGGCAATCAAAAGCAAAAGTGTTTTCAATGTTTTCATTATTTCAAGTCCAACAGAGATTCACCTGCTTTCTTTCATAATGCTCTGGAATTGAACTATCAATTATCTGTCAGAATATACTTCTGCCAAGTTTTTTCTACATTTTACACAATACAGTACACAACATGACTGGGAGCTGAGCTAAAGGGTTTATCATATAAGCGTACTAAAAGCTGACTTGACCGAAGTTGGATCACAATCAGCACTGAGGGTGAAAGTCAGTTTTTTCCTCTGAGAACTCTTCGTATCAATCAGAAATTCCCTAATTACCTGTGAGACAATTGGGGCAGAAAGTAAAAATTCAAATCCATGACAAAGAGCACGGTATTTCCTCTTTGGGTCACTTAAAAGCATTTCAAGACTCATCTTTCTGCAGAAGACCTTCAAAGTCCATACACAGAGGTTTAGGAAATTCTTTGATTATCTGACATTAAAGCATTCTGCAACCTTTAATAACACTGCACTACTACTGCAATGATAGTCATGAATCCATCAGTTCAGTCCAGATATGAATGATAAGCCAGTAAAATGAAAAAACATTGTGCTATCACGCCTGGTAACATATTATATGCCTGCACTGCTGCGTTTTGTAACTTCTCAGTGTCTGCAAGAAAAACAGAAATGTAAAAATCCCTTTAAAGGCATGTGAAAAGAAAATATCTCTACTTTTACTCTGTTTTAGTGTTTGCAGAAGACAATCCAGATGTGCTTAAACAGAGCCTGGAAATATCAATTAACAGCACCTGGACAGTCTGGCAAGATGCCTGGCAAGTAAGAAGGGATATCTGAAATACTCTGATTAAACTAGCAGACAAATGGAGCTCACAACAGTCCAGAGTCGTTGCTGGTATAAGACACTGAACTCAAATCTAGAAATTCTCCTATTCTGTTTTCCAAGTGCTTAAGACTCCTCACGAACCAACTTAAGATCATATAAATCAACAGAAAGATCTCTTTGAGAAGTACTTCACCCAGATTAACAGTCACTCAAGTACACTCAAATGCAAGGTGTGCTGTAGCAAATTGCTAGATATTTGACAATATTCCCCATGTGATGAGAAAATAAACAAGCAGAAAATTCAGTACTAGGAGCAACAAGGCTTCATTATTATCTTTTTGCTTCATAATCAAATCAAAGAAAATAAGAGACAAGGAGATGAAGAAACTTTCTGCAATTTGAGGAATGAAGGAGACAACTTGAGCAGTATTATCAGTGAGTTTCAAACAGTTCAGACTGCTGATGGTGTCTTCAAAGAATTCAAGCATACAGTTGGATGGCAGAGTATCCCAATATTTTCTTTCCAGAGAACTGGAAACTTATTACAAGAAGCGTAAACACCCTCAATGACTTCCAAGCTACAAAAGAGAATCTTACACTCTCATTTCCCCTTCTGCATCACATGAAACAGAATCAAAAAGAAACAGAGCTAGGTGTCCCTTGAGAGATTTCCAAGGCACCATAATCTGAAAAGAGACAACTGAGGATAAACAAGACTTCCCAGAAGGGAACTCTGACAGGCAGACAATGGCCTTGAACTTGCTAGCACAGCTGAGCCTCGTGGGCTGGGATCTATTTAGTTCTAAATTTTATTGATGGAGAAGTAGCAGTTGAGGGCCCCTGGTGCTAGAGCAGCATCTCTGTTTCCCCTGCAGGAACTGGTATATAGGTACAATGAACATGTCCTTCCCTCTACAGATTCAGAAGTCTGTATTTTGATTCCTATTAGGGCCTCTACAGTAATTTAGAAGGCCTTAGCTAAAAAACCCAGTGCATTTTAGCAAAGGAGGCTCTGAAGCTATTGCTACATCAAACTAATCCAGAAAAACATACAGGAACATCTGAGATGGTCACTGTCCATGTGACAGTACATTTCAGCTTCTGCCCAAGCTTCTCTGGGAATTACAGCACTCTCCCAGCTCAGTTTTCTTATTTTATTTGTAAATACAAGGAACTGATAAATCAAATCTCTTTGTGAACACTAAGAGTCTCTCGAGATTACTCTGTAAGTTTGTTTAGATTACTTGGGATTTTTTTTTAACTCAGGAAAAGGCTCATCCATAGTGCTGTATTTGGAGATTGCTCATTTATGCTTTTTGGCTATCAGTGTTCAACTTGAAACTGAAACCACACAAATATTTAAATGTCTAAGAGAGAAAATAAAGTACTTGACAGACTTGCATGACAGATTCAAAACTAGTCCTAACCACTAATAGCAAACAAACAAATGCATAACATCCAGAAATCACAATTTTCCTTGCACTCCCAGTCTGGTTCTCTGAAACACACACCACACATACAACAGTCTTGATAGAATAAAAAGGACAACCTTGTGACCAGGTAAGACAGAGCTAAATGTAAGCATCACCTGATTTCCCCCCTACTTTTATTCACTACCATGCTCTGGGCTGTTGCAAATGATCACCTGCTCATCTTGGATAGGCCTACAGGGCTCCTACAGGAAACAGATTATAAATCATCACCCACTTTCAAGACACAGATCTGATGAAGATTCAGTATAGGATAGTAATAATCATAATCCTCACTGAACTCCTACCGCTTGGGCTCAGAACAGCAATCCCTGTATCATCCCATACGTTAGAGCAGTGCTGTTCATGTCGGAAAATGAAGTACACAGACCACATCCAAATGTTCAGACCCAATCTATAACTACTGAACTGTCTTTTGGCTGTGAATCTTTTGCGTTGCTCTTTCACACACCAAAGAGCAATCTGCACTTACGTTCTAGCAAAGGCAGCCTCCACTGCTCCACCAGATTCAGCATTCCATAGGTTCAATCTTTTCACAGAGAATGAGCTCAAAGCTTAATATATATTTCCGCAGTGAACTGTGACAGCAAATAAAAGCCACGCTGAGGCTTGGTGGCATTTCTTTTTCTCCTCTATCCTGCCTTGACAGGGTATTCTTTTCTTTGCTCTGCTTTCTAGAAAGAGAGGCCTGCTACGGTTTGTTTATCCTTGGGTAAAGAGCAACAGCATTTCTGTCCAACACAAATCTTTTGGCAGGGCAAAAGACCTGCAGCCTCAATTACCAAGGAGGACAAGCAGTCTCCCAGGAGAAGCAGTTTTAATTCCCAGAGACTCTATTTTTAGTTATAGCACCAGAAGTCCCTGAAGCAACAATATCCTTTGACCTGTCACTTATGGCAGGGGAGGGAGCAGGGACAGAGTTGGTCTACAGGTCTGAGTGTCCAACTACTACTACCCTACATTAAAAGAGCTCATGTACAGAGCAGGCAGACATCAGAGAGCAGCTGAATTTCCTTTTCCTTCTCTTCTCACAGACAAGCTGAAGCAAGAGAGAACAAGAAGGAACAGGGTTGCTAATAGGCCTGACAGATACTTACCACTAAGATGAACCAGATTTCTGCCAGTCTGAAAACATAACAAAATTCAACTAAAGTTTCTTCAAACTAAACTGAGGTTATAATTTTTTTTTCCAGTAACATAATCATCAGCTCTACCGCACAGACAAAATTTGGGTAGATTGCAAGCTATTCTGCTGGTTTGTGTGAGGAGGAGTATAATCCATCTTTTACAGCCATGCTGTCACAGAGAAGACTGACACTAAAGGAAGTATACATGACTGAATATACGTAACAGAAGCAAAGCAGTATGTTATTTTCAAATAGTTACTATTTAGGTGAGAATTGCCATTAGCATTTTGAATTCTAAATCAAAACCTTTCCAAGGATCTTAACACAAAGTATAGAACCACTTTGATTTACAGTTCACTTCTTTTTTTGTGCCTGAGAATTCAACAAAGATAACCAATTACAAAATAAGTCCTCTATTTATGCTCCTTCATCCACAATTTAAAAGCAATTACCAAATTCCAGCAATAGTTTGAAGAAATGAAGTTATTAATAAAAAAAAAAGCAAGTTAGGAGATGGCACGGTAGAAGAAGGGGAATTATAGAAGCAGAGTGATTGGAATTCTGAACAATGCAGGAAACACCAGAGAGGAGCCTCATTTTCCATGTAAGCGACCAACAGTAAAAGCAGCTGGCACTTTCTTAATAATTCTGCAAAACTTTTTTTTCAATTGCCCAAACGCTTAACCTTTACACACAACATACTAACTTACAAAAGGAAATCACTGATTTTTGTCCTGTTCTCTTCAGTCTGACATTGCAATACAGTTGCTGGTTTTCAAGGTGAGAGTACACACATTGCCTAGACTATGGCATTCCCATACAGTTCTTGGCATTACTGTACCGTATTCACGCAGCAAACAACCTTTCAACACCACCACTCAAGCCTACATCATACCAGCGACACACAACTGTAAGGAGAACCTGAACATGGAAACAACGCAACTGGTAGGAAGTGTATCTTTCTATGCTAAGGGCTGGACTCACAACATGCCAAATAACCTTAACCAGCACCCCCCCATCAATATTCTGACAAGTACCACAATTTAAGAACCATTAATGAACAAGTAACTAAAGCTGTTAATTGCATATGGATCTTTTTCGACGGTAGCAGTTTATCAATGCTGTAAAAACACTAATGGTCAACACAAAGTTGTTTCACAGTTATGGAGATGCTACAGTCTTCGCCTCCACAAAGCCAGTACATAATCGTGCCTGCCGAACATAATAGCAGGGATACTATTACTAGCACCAGAGACAGTCGAGATATTCAGCAATCTGAAGAACTATCCGAATATATATAAAAATGCATCATCAAATAACTTCACGAAGAATTCTGATCTTAAACAGTTCTAAGCTGTAAGACAACTGACACTTTTGAGAAGCCTTCCTAAGAAACCCTGAGTAAGGCTCAATAAATAAATTACTACAGTATCACATATCAATAAGAACTAGAACTATGTCCGTCCTGCCCAACACACTGCTTCTGATCTTTGAAAGGTTCAGCGTGAAGTGATCCACAAGAACACCTGAAGAGCTAAAATAATAAGAAAACCCACAACAAAAAAGCCTTACACATCACCGCCTTTTATCCCCATTTAACTTTTCAGTAACCACGCCAATACGTTTTACAGTAGAAAAACGCCTCGGCGCTGTCTACACGAGTATCTCTGTATCTCTGCCCCAGAGAGTAGAAGCACAGAACCACAGAACCAATTAGGCTGGAAGAGACCTCTGAGATCTCCGACTCCCAGCCTCGGGCCGGACCCCACCACGTCGGCCAGACCACGGCACCCAGCGCCACTTCCACCCTTTCCCCCAGCACCCCCGGGACCAGCATCTCCCCCACCTCCCCCGGGCAGCGGAGCGCGCTCAGGACAGCAAAACAACACGGGGCGACAAAGACCCGGTGCGCTCCCCCACCCGCGGCAGGCAGGGTGGGAGCGGGCC
>WBMV01004761.1:1564529-1581184 GCA_013396655.1 Campylorhamphus procurvoides
GCCGGCCGCGCTCACCGCCGAGCGCCGACGCCTGCAGCGTGGCCCCCGAGGTGCCGTCGATGACTTTGATGGCGCCGCGCGCGGTCACGGCCAGGATGGCGTTGAGCGCCGGGTGGTAGCAGAGGCTGCACAGCCCGTCGGCGTCGCAGCGCAGGCAGCCGTCCCGCAGCAGCACCCACTCGCAGGAGCCCGGCCCGGGGCCGGGGCCGGGGCCGGNCCCCGCGCAGGACACGCGTGGTGTTTTGGTACCCGAGGGATGTCGCTTTTCCACTTAATAAAAACTTTTCGTATTTTGTTAAGATTTTCCAACTTTCACCCACCAGAATACTGTTCGTATAACTCAGCCTACCTGGACGCATCTTGTTATCTCCCCTAGGCATTGTTTTATCTAAGTGCCGTGGTAGGCTAAAATACTCTCACAAAGCTTTTAGGCTACTGATGGACTTAAGTATCTTTTTCAAATATAATTAAGTTTCCGACAGCATACTTTTATTAGAAGGGCCCAAATTACCACAGGCTGCTGTAGCAGGAAAATGATTTAAGAAATACAATGTGTAAAGAAACCCTGAAAGAACAAAACCAAACCAAACCCCCAAGAGCATTTTGTGCCACCCTGGCTAATCAAAACTGTCCTGGAAGTAAAACAAGAAACTTTTAAATCTGCTTTACTACTTCAAGCGAGGCACTGGGGATAGTGGTAAAATTTACAGCAGGTCTCAACCTGCATGTCATCTCCACATCACAGCAATTATTTCATTCATTCTTCAAGTAAGTATAACTTTTCTGATAAACAGCAGAGTATGTCTGATGGGTAGAAGAGGGAGCAGGACACATACATGTGTAGCTGCTCTGCAGAAATCATCCAAAAAGCATGTCTAACTGAAGTGTGATACCCATGTCTTCACCTCGAAAGGAAGTCTTGCATCTTAAGCAATTTTTTGCTAGATGAGTGTACTCCAAGTTTCCAGTTTTAACAGACTGAAATAGTATATATATTATCACAAAAACTTATTTATAGCTTCAAAGCTATTGATGCTTATGTACAGCATCAATATATATTGGTGACATGTACAAGAATATAGATAGTGTCTTAATTCATCAATATAAATTATTCAGTATTAATTCAGTAAATATAAATGAGCTTCATACATTCTGTAAACAAGTTTAATTCAAAATTTTTATAAAATACATCTTGTATTTACACACATACCTCATCTAAAAATATGAGTTTGTTGAATGCAAAGTTATTACAAACTATCAGAACCATTTGAGAGCTGTTTGTACATATTTCTTGCACAGCATATGCAAAAGGTGACCCTAGAGATATTAAGATTAAAAGGTGCAAATCTGCAATTGTGTACAAAATATGTAGTATGTTAAGTGCATATCTACATTGCATATTACACATGTGCCAGGTCTGTGGAAAGGAACATTTAAAATTGCAACTATAAATTTCACAGAACATTACTGTAGAAGAAACTGAGGTACTTGGAGATTCAATCGAACACTCTTGTATCCTTTCAATATTCCTAGTCATTTCAGATGCACAGGATCCATTCCGGACATCTCATGAACAACTATGCAAAGACAAACTAAGCTTAAAGCTCTCTGACAGAGACCACCTAAATGTGTCCTTGCCCTTCACCTTTGTGGGGATGGTAGTTAAACATGTACTCACACAGTATGGGTGGAGTCTCATAATACTAGTTAGATATTCCTGTTAAAAAAAGCAATGTAAGTAATGAAAAAATAATAAAAAAAAGATGTAAGACCAGATTATTACGCAATATTCCAAAGCTAATATACTTTTCTTAAATACACTAGTTTGACTCTGCAGTATTTCTACCAGAACTTCTGCACAAGTCAAAAACCAGGTGAAAAGTCGCTCGCTCTACCAGTTTTCTTCTTTTATATACTACAAGCTTGAGTATTACACTACAATTTATGTCCAGCATTAATTTCAAGTAGTTCCGTATAAAGCCAACACACGCATCAGCCAGGAAAGCAGACTGAATAAGCAAAAGGTTTGTGGGAGAGTTAGAATTTAATTATATATTTTGCATCAGTAATGACTGGTAAAAATAAGTTACCAAGATGGCAAGTTACACAGTCTAAAAAGCTGAAAAACCACAGTTCTGACATGGAAATATGTCCATCAGGGACCAAAGACAGCCCTTGATACTACCTTGTCATGGCTGATTTTTATTTGCAGCATTACAAAAAGAAAAAAGGGGGAGGGGGGGGATGCTTTTTTTCTGTTACCAAAAAAAAATTAAAAATAAATAAATTAAGAAACTTAAGAGCTATTTGTTAATACTAAATACTGAAGATTGCAAATGCCTAAGTTAGTACCATGCAAAGTGAACTTCAGTGGACTTCCCTTGTGAAGAAATATTACCATAAGGACCATTACATAAGCAATCAACACAGTACACAGGAAATATTTAACATGTCATCGCATTATTACATAATCCTTGGAGAGTCAAAATTAGCAAGACTAACTGTTACTAAGGCTGTAATTCTGCCTTGTTTAGTGGAGGGAGAATCTGGACTTCCAAATCTTTATTTCTCTTTACAAGGGATTAATATTATTGGTAGGAAAAAAATGGATGCATGTTAAATACCGTGCTATTAAAAGCAAAACAGAGCAAGATGTTGTAAAACATAGTTAGGGAAGCATCATTTTTATTTTGTCATCATAAAATAACATTGTTTAAAGATCACATAAATTTGATAGATCATCTTTTTTCTCCAACATTAAGCCAACAGTAGAGTTGAGAAAGGTGTTCACCCATTTCTCCGTAAATTTATACTTTCAAGTAAAATAATTTGATTCTCTATGCATTTTAATTAATTATGTCACGCAGTAAATATCTTGCTCCTTTGGTAAGAGATAGTAAATGAAGACTTCAAATACTTGTATCTTCAATTTTTAAAAATCCAATATACATCCTTAACCAAGGAGTATTTACGGTACACACAAGCCATAGATACAAAATACACAGTATATACATGTTTTGAAAACAAATTGGAATTTATAAAAACTCAACAGCCAAATGAAAGTAATTGAGGCACTAAATTAAAAGTATCTTTTTGTCTTGATTATACAGACTATTCTGTGAACAATCAGGACTGTTTCATAAATATATATTATCTACAGAATTTGCTGTGCCAAAAAAAGCCAGCTGTGTTTAAGCTCAAAAGAAAAATTGCACTTTGAGATTTTTACAGTTAACTTCTCATTTTTTTCTTCTTGAATATAGTAATATGGTCCCAGTGCTTTTGGCACAGGTATTGAGTTGTGGTTTTACTACGCTTTGTTATAAAACACAAGGTTCTTTTATTTTGTTCATTAAAATCTGAAGAGTCTTAAACAAACCTAGAACTTTGATACAAATCTATATAGCTACAATTGCTTCATTAAATAATATACACAAATATGCTTTCAATCTTAAAACATCTTGACAACTGGATACAAAACAGTCACTTGTATTATCTCCAGCCTCCTCAATCTTACACATTATCAGTCTGCAAGTGACTAAAATATGGTTTCTGGCCACATCTTACACTAGATCACACCCCAGTGTACAAGGACAGAAAATAAATGTATAATAAAAAGATTGGATAAATTAGAAGGGGTTTCTTGGTCTTGAATTCTTCTCCAACTAGTAATGATGCAGCACTGTATGCAGCCCAAAAGACTCCAAACAGCTGAAAAAGAAGATGAACAGTCTTAGCTGACACCACAACAGTTTCTCCAAATATCATGATAAAAATCAGTTCTTCTCTCAATATAATTTACCTCCAAAAAAGAATTTTGGAGGTAATTAAACCCTCCAAAAATAATTTTGGGGGAGAAGTCCATACAGATACACAAAGAATATACTATGCATTTTCATTCAAGTTTAGGGAAAGAGAGCATGTTACTTCCTTTTGAGATAGTTTTACTGAAGTGAGCAGCTAACAATTTACAGTCAGTTTTCTCTATGTAAGGCATATAGATACCATAAAGTAAGCTGTAAGCCATAAGCTTACATACACCGATAATTTGAAACCTCATTGGATTAAATTTCTTTTTACCTTGACTGTCCTCAACTACTACCCACCCTGCACCTTCAAGCAAAAGAGTTATACTTGACGTTTCCTCCTACAATACATACCAGAAGGATAAAATTATCATTTTTTATTTCAGGATTCATAAACTTTTCTTTACTTATGGTGCCCCCACCTCAAGGTAGCTGAACCTCACATTCCTATCCCTTTCAGGTGCCAAAATACAACCTGTATCCAAGACTATATTGCTTGCTAAATTGAGGGGGAAGCAGCTTAAAAGACTGGTAGAAAGTAATATTATCTATGAACATCCACTAAGTTATATGAAGTCAGTATGCACACTTTTAAAGAAAAAATGTCTTGAGGTCTGTGAACTCGAATCCAATCTCAAATTAACAAGACTAGTGCAAAAAGTAATCAGGTATTATTATCGTCTAGTGGCAGTTTGAATATTAATAAAGAAGGAAAAATACTTAAAACTGAGTGGCATGCAAACCCACTATAATCTTCTGCAAAACTCAAGACCACCAACAGCAGACAGAATAGGACCCCAACAAAGAACTTTTTCCATAGTTGTCAGACGAGCTGGGGCTCATGATGAATCATGTGGCCCATTCAACAGCCACTGTAAAAAAACCCCCAAAAACAAACCAAACAAAAAATGCCTAACCCACCACCACCAAATTGCATGTGATTGCAGACTTCTGGGTTTGCTGCCTAACCCAAGGCTGCAGAGACACACAAGAAGGAAAATCAAGATCTTGCCTGAATTCCCTAAAATACATTAGGAAAACTGCAGCAATTACAACAGTCAAGGTGCACTAGTTGAGTAGTTTACCTTGCTGATTGCAATGGGAAAAGAACTGGCTGGAATTTCCCTATTTCACTGTATGTTCCCCAACTTCAGGGCTGTGAAGTTATTCCCCAAGTACAGAGCCATAAGTAGTAGTTTTGGCCATATGCAGCTTCTAATGCATTTTCATACTTACGGTGCAAAGGTAAAAACCTCACACAGATTTGCACTGATTAAGACTGTTAGTAGTAATCAGGTAACAGAGGTTTCACTAACATATATTTATTTTCAAGTTATATATTAGTTAACTGGCAAGTTAATGATTTACTTTCTGACTCTTACTTAACAGTAATTGCAAGTTATCAAATCCCAAATATAGCAATTTTTTTTACTTCTCATACACCTCAGTTATGCTTCAATTATACTGTTTACCAGCAAGCTAAAAGGACAGAAATAATTAAATCTACAGAACAAGGCCCCAAGAAGCATACAGAAAAGCCTGTAACAATTTTTCCAGTTAACCTTTCCAGAAGTTCATCAATAAGTTCAAAGGCTCCCTAAGAGGATTTTAAGAAGCACTGTAAGCGTTCAAGAATGCTATGCAGTTCTATCAGAGAATGTTGTTGGTTTCATAAAAGGTGTTCAGCAGCAGGTGGTATCAGGCAGGTTATTTGTGCCTTATATTGCACAAACTATAAATCAGAACAAAGCCTACCCTCTCTGCAAAGGGTTTGGAGAGCTTTGTACCGCTACCACTACGGGAAGGTCTCAGAACAATGACTAACGTCATATTCATGCTAGAGCGACTAAAAATAAACTGGATGTTGGGGGAAGGGATAGAACAGCTTATTTTCAGATTCTACTTTCTGAGGCTTAATTATGCATCCTCTTCTCAAAATGAGAATTCAGGGTTTTTTTAATGCAACTATTAGAGCACAGTAAAATATTAAATATAAGCTAGCCTGGTAACAACAGGTGTCGTTATAGCAACAGCACTGTATATCCCCAAGCACTCAAAAGCAGCATTTCAAACAGAATTCATTTTCCACCATGCCAAACAAAAGGATCACAGAGCTCATGTTGTAATTCTGAACATTTTGACACATCATTAGGTTTTCCTGAACAGATTAATACTTGAAGTGTTAAGAAAGTGACTTAAAATTAACTAAACAATTCCCAATAGATGATATGAACTTACTTTTATTAGAGTAGAAACAACTTCAAATGATCCGACCACCAAAAGTACAGGTGCTATGACAATGAGGGGAAGTAGGGAATATCCTATTACACCAAGAACTTGGCCATAAGCAACCTGAAATTTTCAAGCACATAAAAATAAGCTTTGCAGTACTCAATCTCTGTCACCAAATGCAATTTGATCTTGTTCTAACACTGTGAATAACAATAATAATGTGTTAGGTATTCATGAAATTTCAGCTAATGGAAGCTTGCTAGTATGATAATTGTTTTTGTATGCTACCTCCTAGAATCAGAAACACCTTGTCTTTTTTTTTGTTAGTTTTTAAACACTGCAAATTATCACTTTCAAAGGAAGTATTTACACAGGCTAAATATGTAAATTTATCCACCCCTCACATTTTCATGTTCCTCCTTAAATGGCTCTCAACTGCAACCCTCCAACGAGTACATGTGTGATACCCAGGAGCACAGGACTGCAACAGACCTCTCAGGTTGTCACAAGCAGCAAAGACATAATTTTCTGCATTAACATACTCATATTCATTATACATAAATAAATACATAAAGTACATGAATGCTCTTGGTGCAAGACCTAGAACTTGATCCCTCTAAGGCACAGAATTCTTCTGATTTCCAGCTTTGATTTATTACGACTATCTTAAACAGAGTTGTTTAAAGTATTTCTTTTAGCTTCAGAAGGAAGTGTCTACTTTTCCCCTACTAGAGTCTGAAACATTCCTGGGCCCAGCTAGGCTTTTTGGATTTCACAGGAAAAATAGCATCTTGCAAGCATTCTCTTGTTGACAATGATCCTTCACAGTGAGCTCTGCAGACCTATACTTTCTCCCCAGCTTACACATTCTCATAATTTCATATTTTGAGCCACAAAACAGATCGATTTAAGGGCATCTGCATTGTGTTGATATGCAGAAATACCATGCAATCACATTTATAGAAGCTTTTTCTTTCAACGAGACTCTAGCAATTATGATTAAAAGGAAAATCTACAAAATTTAAAGTAAATAACATAGGAAGTCTGCAACACTAGTGCATCATTAATGCAAGATGCATAGTAAAAACATAAAAATCAAGCATCACTGAATATTTAGTTCTGCACGACACAGTTCAATGCATTTTATACTGCAGATACATTTTAAGAAGTTCAACCCTCCTCACTGTTCCGCTGTAGCTGTCTGTGAGCCTTGCTCCAAGTAATACTCTGTTGTTTACACTTGAATCGCTCAGTGACTCTATTTGTAAATGGCTCAAGCAGCTATTCCACTATGCCAACCCTGATGGTGCAAGCAGCTGGAGGAAGCGATGCAGGCCCGAACTATGACTGGCTTTGCAGTTGAGGAACATGCACTGGTTTTCATCCTTTAATGGGTTTGAACTGCATCAGGCCAAGGATGAAAACAAACACTGGTAGGTGCTTTATCCACAAGGGCATCCTACAGCTGCTGTTAGTCCCCATTAAAAAAATAAATAAAGGATGGTGCAAAGGAGGAGAAAGGGCCCTGTTCAGCCCAGTGACCAAAAAATTGAAAGCACTTGTCTCTCAAGAATGGACTTCAGTTCTAGATCACAGGAAGCTGTTAGAATTTCTGGGATCCACAGTAAAAACTTCCAGATTGTTTCTCACTTCCAAGCACACCATCCACTGCTGAGAAAGATTTAGCTGACCAGCTCTGTATTTAGATTTTATTTTGGAGGCCAAGAACCTGAAATGTTGACTTTACACTTACCAACTGCATTCATTCTTAGCTGGCTACAAGGTCCAAAGCCAAGCACCAAGAAAACCCAACTACTGCTGAAAAATATTGCCAAGAGACTTTACATTACCTCCCTCTACATCGTTTCTGCATACAGGTACTTACTTCTCCTCCAAGAACTCTGGCCAGTAAAAAAATTGTCAAGGATCCAAATATCCAAATAGTTATAATCCAAGAAACAACCTTAAGAGATAGAGAACAATTCATTTATATGAATAATTTTCATTGTGAGAAAGGAAAACTCATTTCCATTATTCACCTTTACTGCATCAAGGATTTTATTATGCAAAACTGAATTCTGAATTGCAGTAAGAATAATTTCATTTAGTAGTACAATGCAATTTGCAAATAAAATTCAGAGGTTACAGTAAGAGAATCACATTCATGGTAAACTTGGTGTACATGGAATGCATATGCAATGTGTTTTGTAAGTATTGCAATAGTAATAGGAAGTTTAGTTAAAACTACCCTAAATGTCTTCACATTCCACCTATTACAAATTGCGGGCTCAGACAGTTTTTAAAGTCAGCCCAACCAATGCAGGAGCTGGAATTCTCCTTTCAGTCATAAAAATGCCACTTTACTCAAACTGAGAACACTCAGAAGACATAGGACTTTAATTCTCAGTGGAACTTGCTAATGATTACAACTTCATAAAGAGCCCCAGACTCCTGGGACCAAGCCTGTCATCATTTTTTCTTGCTTCTTCGATAGTTCTGCTCTTAAAATAAAGAAAAAAATTCTTAAAATCATTCTCTGACTTAACAGAACCCAGGAAGTAACTTAGCAATTTTTGGAGTTGAGCCACTGGGAGGACTAGAAATGAAGCTCTCCTTTTTGAAATGCCTTTTTAGAAGGAAACAACAGTATCAATATAGTTTCTGTATTTCCAAATGTACGACTGAACTTAAAAAATTAAGTCAGTACTCAATTCAATACTTTGCTTAATTGAATTCCAGACTTACAGATGAACGAAGTAAGGAAAACAGATAAAAACCACAGTACCACTTAAAAAAAAAAAGAAATAATGCTTGGTTTTATGCTATTTGTGATAATAGTACATGGCCCCCTTTTACTTCCTGCCTTCCTCCACTGTATAACAGACAAGGAGGAGATTAAAGTCTTAGAGCAGAAGTGCTCATCTCTCTGTAGCTTACAGCCCACCATTCAGTTCACCTAGTCTAGCTGCCTGCTGTCAGTCACCCTGTTGCTAGCTGCTAGCTTTCCCTCCTCACACATGTATGGCACTTTTGCATCCCTCTGGTAAACCCACTGCTCCTAAGAAACAGTGGCCCTAGTGTTGCAGTACAGGAGGTACACAAACTGCAGGGGGTAGTTCATCTGGCACGGGCTCAAGGAATGGTTCTTGTTTTGCCAAGGAGACAGGTAAGTACCCAGAAAACTTGAGTAATACAGTTGGTTTAGTTTACTCACTTCAAGCCTCCCAGAGACAAGATACTAAGAGTGAATTTTTAGTCAGCATTTGGTACACCATATGGAAGCCAGAGGTCCCAAGTGAAATTTTATCCCACCATTCACACAAATCCTTTAATAAGCACTTTCTGCTTGTTTACATACGGCTTATTGCTATACTTCATTGTAATTAAAACAACTGCAACCACACACAAAGAGATATCCAAAGCAGGATCACCTAGGATTAAGTTCAAATTATTATAAATGATAACACTTCCTTATTTTAATCTGAACATAAAGAAAAAAGGTAACAGTGTTTATGGAGGCAAATTAAATATGCACAATGCCTCTGAGTATCTATTCACCCTTGAGTTCAAAAGGAATTATGGAAAAAGTCTATTGACCAGAGGAAAGTTATTTGATTGTAACTGAGCAGGGAGGACAACAGCAGTGATATAGTATAAATTAAACAAGCAGCTTTATTTGTCAGGTAATTAAAATTCATGGCATCCAAACAAATGCTTTTCAGTAACATTTTTTAGCAGTAAAGAGCAAGTTAACAAAAGGTCACAATTAAAATGGAAAGATTCACTAATATGACTGTAAGCCCATTAGTATCAATCTGGTTCCTCTAGAAACCACATCTTTCCTTATGTTTTACTATATAAAAACAAACCTGACATTTCATCATGATTAACTTATCTGTGGGCTATTTAACAAATTTCTTACTGCTATCTTTCTACTTATTACCTTGAGAAATAGCACGTGAAATACCCCACATTAGTATGTGAAAAAAAGACTTTCTACCTACGTAAGAATGCAAATTACTTAGTAATCATGTCCCCAGATTTAGTTTAGATTTCTTTTCAGGCAGAAGACTTACACCTACCTTAAACTGTCCGTATAATGAAATCATTGAGAAGAAGAGGACAACTGCCAGAGGACCCCAAAAGTCTGGATTGTCTCTCACTACCTGCCTATTGAACCCAAGAGATGGCATAGGCATCAACACACATCGAATTTTGTAGTAAATATCCTTCAGGTCAATGTCGAGTTCTTCCCTGAAATTGTAAAGCAAGAGAGCATTACTATACACCACAGTAATGAAATAAGAGCATAAAAAATAAGTTCAGGGCAAACAGTAGGTTTATAGAGCAAGTCTCCTGTCACCCACAAGGCTTCCTGAAGCCATGACTAGCAAGGGAACAGTTTGTCCACAATAAAGCAGCACCATATCTTCATCCCACATTCAGTAACTGGTGTCACACAGTTAGATTTGTTAAATAACTCGAAAATAAATTACATGAGAAGAGAAAACATACACAACATGCCCAGGCCAGGCTGGATAACCTGGTCTAGTGGAAGTTGTCCCTGCCCATGGCAGGGGGTTTGGAACTAGTTGATCTTTGAGGTCCCTTCCAACCTGAAGCATTCATGATTCTAATATCCTAGCAGTCTGCATTAAGACAGCAGGTCTGTTTTCCTGACACACAAGAACATATGACACATTCATATCATTCTAACTCCTTAAAAGTCAAAGACGTGCATGCACAAAAGTAGAATGCCTGTGTATTCCTATGCCAGGCAATTTGCCATGAGGGCACTTACTATGGAAATTTTATTTAAAATTTTACAAGAAAGAATGCCATTACATTCACTATTCTTAAACCACTCCAAATACATCAGGTAAAACCAATTTTTTAAAATAAAACTCAGTTTGACTTCCTTCAACAACAGCAGTTTACAGCAGCCTAGTTTATGCCAATTGTTTAACCTCTGACTTGATTCCAGTATGGGTAAAAATGAATAAAAGCCTTTAAAACTAGCAGTAAAATCTATCAACAGATCTTGCTCTTCTCTGATTGCCTTCTCTCCTTCCTTCTACACACTTCATGCTACATGCTCTCTGTAAGCAACTACAAATTGACCAGAAGGCTATTCTGTATAGGAGACTCTTAACTGGGACATCTTGCCCTGATTGTCCTAGCATCATGGGAAGAAATCAGGGTTTCCAAGTAAGGGGCAATCTGTACAGAACCTCAGATTGAGGAACTCTGAAGAGCTGCAAGACACTACCAGCAGATATCCTGCCCTCCAGTAGATATCCTGCTCTACATTTAAGAGCACAATCAAGAAAAATGTGGAATCATATCCTAAGTTAGGTTGGACTTGATGACCTCAGAGGTCTTTTCCAACCCAGTTAATTCTGTGAAGTCCATTTATGAAGGTTTTGTACAAGATTTTGATTTTTAGCTTTTTCCTCAGAAAAGCTCAAGTGAGAAATAAATGTGAAGACATGATTCACCACAATTTGTCATTAAAAAGAAAAAAAAAGCTAAATAGTGCTTATTGAGTCTCTCAAGGCAATTTCTGGATTCCTATTACTGAAGCTACTTCAGAACTGATATTGCCATGTAACAAACATTTTTCTCCTGAATCTAAGGACTAGACTAAAAGCATCCATTTTCTTCCATTTATCTAAAAGGGATGTAACCCATTCCTATACTTTACACCAAAGACTGTGTAATGCAAATATTTGCTATACAGAAAAAATTCTTTGTCATTGTCTAGGTCTTCTGACAGTTTCTTATGTGAATGAACTGCCTTTCCCATGAAGCTGACACCTCCCTCACCTAAGAAGTGATGGTAGCTGTAAGAGGAAACAAGTGTCTGGAGTAAGGCTGCCCAGTGAGAAAGTAAAAAAATAGTCTCACTTTACTGAACAAAATGTTTGCACTATAGCACCACACTGGTGAACTTTCCTTGGCTGGCTGCTGTTCTTTCAATCCTTAGTAGGATTTAGATTGCAAGACTTCATTATGGCACATGTTCTAGGAGTAATTAAAACTGCATAAAAACTGCTTCATGAAAGTCAGATTAAGGTCTTCTCTGCTTGGATTATTATATTCATCCTGTTTGCCACAAACCGATCATTTTCCTTTTGTGTTCTCCTCACTTGCAGCGATTGGTAGCTTAGAACACCTAGCTGTCTTTGAATCACAAACTCGGGGTTTGTGGTGCAAAAAGATACACAAAAGACAGAATTCTTATGTTGCCACCTCAATATACCAGTCTGTTTTCTAACTAAAAGCTAGAGGTTTACAAAACAGACTTATTCACACACTTTAATTTAAAGTACTTCTCAAGTAGCAGTGTCATCATTAAGCTCTCCAGATATCCTTTCTCTCCCAACACTCTCATCTGAGTTCTCCAGAGTACTCTCTGTCTCACTTCAAATTTTTAAATCATCATTATCTTTAACTCATACAGAAAAACATTGAGACACTGAGAATGAAGTTGCTTAGGTACAGAACAAGGACTCAGACCTAGGCTGCCTGACTCACAGTGCAGTAGCCTTAAGATACAAACTTTCTTCAGCCAATCGTGCTTCTGTGAACAGAACAAGGGATGCAGAGATTTTAAGTTGTAAGGACGTTATTGTCTTTCAACACCAGCCTCCTTTTAACATAGCTTTACAGTAACAGACAGCATCAAAGATTATAAAGTTTGTGCTACCTTGGTTCTAGCATCCCTACTACAATAACCTTGATTCACAATGCTTTTGCTTCAGACTAACTGACAGAATTGACTTAGAATTACTTAACAGGAATCTTTCCATTGGATTGTGCAAAAAGTAGAAAGAATATAACCTCATTTTTTTAAACCATTACAAGATCAACAGATAAAAGCAGAAGACCCATAAAAGCTTTATACTTATAGAGATTAATAAAATTGCATTTTACTTTCTCCTTCCTTCCTCACTGACAGTGAATAACAAGCCTCTCTCTTACACTAAAAATAAAACCCATAATGAGAAATGTAGTGTTTTCATTCCTGCACCAGAAAACACTCATTGGTCAAGTAAAATGTTGCATAGAATTCTAGTTACAGCAAAAGGCTGTGGGACAATGAGAGGCTACCCATTGTTTTGGTTTTCCTACACAGCTAATAAAGATAGATATGCAAAAATAATTACAACATACAGGAGTGGCTTGTTATCTTCTGGGTCATCATCTTCCACTTCCAGAAGCCAGCCATACCCTCTCTGTCTTAGGAATGTAGTCGCAGTAGATTCTTTGATGAATTCTCCTCCAAGATTTAGCTTAACATCTGGAGTTGTTATGGAGCCACTAAGTTCTTAGAGAAAAAGGGAGAGAAATATAGACTTTTTTATGTCTTGCCAAAAGCCATTTGATTTCAAAAGTACTGGAAGATAAACAACAGACTTATAAAGCTACATGTGTTGGTCATCACCATGATATATTCAAAGTTATAGAATAAAATTATACTTTAACAGATACATAATTTGAAAGCGTACTTGTGGTTCTAATGTAATAGTACCAATGTTGTGTCAAGTCTCAAATTACCAGGTTTTAGCTTTTTAAATGGGACGCTTTGTTTTATGACACAATGTTATGGTATGACAGAAAGACTTCCATTGGTACTGTATCATTAAGTGTTTAAAGGCACAAAAGGAAGTAACTAATAGTCTCAACATACTGTAAGTTGTGGATTATTTACCATTTTTTTCTGACCATATCCTACCTCCTTTGCAGCATGCTTCTGCATGGTGGCATTGTTTCAGCCAAAACCACTCTCTGTTTTTATGTGAAATTTTTCATGAAAGGAAAACATACGACGATGTCTTCATTTATAGCCTACTTTTAATACAGCTGAAAGTGTTAGAGAAAGAATACTATCAGAGATCCTTAGGCTCCAGCCAGTAAGAGACACAAGCAGTTCTCTTCAATGTACTGTGATCTTGCTTTGCCACAGTACTAAACAAAACAGAGCAATTTATCTATGTTCTGGTTGTGTCAAAATTGCCATTAAGTCCTAATTTTGTTTGCTCATTCTGTTCAATTATACACAGATGAAAAATACAAAATAGTCTCAGAAAATTATCTGCTAAGAAGGAAAAATCCAAAACCAAATATCTTGAAAGACAGAAACTCTCTTCTCATCCAATAAATTTTCAACTCACCACAGAAAATGTTTTTTTCCTTTTCCATTGTTGTGTATTTTTCACATGTAACAATTTCGCAGCACAAATTCCCTGAAACTTGCAGCTACAGCAAATACTTCTGAAACATGTACTCACAGAGGCAAGTCAGGCCACAATTGTAAATTACATTTGCAACATCTTCTTTAAAAATGCAACACAGTTTTATAGAAACAAAATTTGCACTGTGACAGAATCTCACACAGTCTTCAGCCAACATGTCTTAAGTGTTCCCAGATCACTCACTATCTCAAGTAAGTCAACAGAATTCTCCTTCCCAAATCAGCTTGCTGGGCCACTCAAGTTTAGATTTAAGCTTCTACACAAATCTTCTCATAATCATGAGAGTTAATGATCCATTGCTTTGACTCTTGGAACACCATCTGCACAGAACTCTTGTAAACAGCACCCTAAGTTAAAACGGGAATTTCTCTTTGCTCCTCTCAGTACTGGCACACATACACTCTTCTCACCAGACTCAAGCAAAGCCTTCCTCCACTGTTTACAAAGCGAGGGAAAAAGAAGTCTTCATGGCAGGGTATCAAGGTAGAGAAAGCCTCACAAGTCTTCTCCACTGGGATGCATTTGTCATTTAAAAATATTTGTTTCTGCTGCAATATAAAACTTCTTTGCAAGAAGGCATTCTTGCTCTCTGTGCATAAATGCAGCTGTCAAACAGAGCAAATACAACAGTCCAAGCAGCCATTTATTTCCCCTTTCTCAGGCAGAGCTAACAATCCATCCTGAGGCATGAAAACTAACACAAAGCCTATTTACCAAGACTCCTTCTAGCAGTCAATGATGAGTGAATACCTACAACCGCACTTTTGAATGGCAAAACCTATTAACACGACCTAAAGTCTATTTTGCAAGACATAAATATGCAGAAAGCAAGAGGGGAAAAAAACTGGTCACCTTCTCTTGTATAGGCTGCTTTGCATGAGATGGTTAACACGTGGGAACTGG
This sequence comes from Campylorhamphus procurvoides, assembly GCA_013396655.1. Taxonomy (NCBI): domain Eukaryota; kingdom Metazoa; phylum Chordata; class Aves; order Passeriformes; family Dendrocolaptidae; genus Campylorhamphus; species Campylorhamphus procurvoides. Next base: position 1,579,729 of record WBMV01004761.1, read on the forward strand.
ACAATGAAAAACTTCAAGAACTGATGGCTCTGATACTTCTTAGTGAGACTCTGGGTGCCATCACTGCTACTGTCTCAGGCTGAACACCACAGAAGCAAAACCAAGGCCTCTCAGATGCCTCATTTCAATCAGGCATTGTGGAAAACCAGCTTTCAAAACAGTTTTGGCTGTTCATTTTGAAAAAGCAGCACAAGAGGCAAAACCCCAAGCAATCTGTTCTTTATACCCTATCTCTCCACTTCACTGAGAACACCTCTCCAGCATTCTTTCTGACAGCTCCTACCTGTCATGGAAACAGAACAGCTTATAATTTTATTTTTTCATATGAACCAAGATTTGGGAAACATATAAAAATTGGAGTGCAACGTGTAGTATTTTAATTTTGAAGTATCAAGCTGTTTAACTTTGTTTATGTTTTCCTTTGCTAGGGTAGGTCTGTGCAGCACTTTGAGGACAGGACTACACTTGAATAGGCAGATCACACCTTGCTTGTGTCCATAAGAAACATGGTGCCAAGTCAGATTCAACACAACCTACAAGAAACGTGGCTGTTGCTGGATTGGGTTCGGCATTGCACAACAAATTCTTCCAGGGGGAAAGCAGAGAGTTTCTTTTCACAAGTACTTGGATCCTTTTCCAGGCCAAGGTGAAGAAGAAAAACAAAGCAAAACAAAACCCCAAACAAAACAGCAGAAAAAAAAAAGGAAAAAAAACCCACAGCCATGATGGTACCTGTTGATTTGTTTGTCTTTTCAGGACTGGGAAATGCAGCGAAGAACAGATATTCTACAGTAACTTTTCCACTTCAGCAATTCTTTTGCAAGGTGGGACACATGAGTAAGGCTTGACATGATGCCCTAGTCGCAATTATATGAGTAACTAAATACATACATGAAAGCAGCGTGCTTGTTGTTTAAATGGGCAGAAGCCCGAAAGATCGCTCTCCACCAAAACAAGCATGCAGAGTGTTGACTCCTGTGTGTTCGGGTTTGACGCTTTAAGGCAGCTGGCACACGGCATCCTGGCACACCGCTGTTTGTGCAGCGGGCCACACTCCACATCACACCCCCTACACCGCACACAGGGCTCCCTTTTGTCCGTGATGGCTGTGCTGGAAGGAGCCGCGGCGCAGAGGCCCTGGCACAGGGTTACAGCAAACCCGAGCGCAGGACGGACACAGCGCTCGACGGGCACCCGAGTGCGCTGCCAGCACCGCGGCGGGGGGACCGGTGCCAGCACTGGCCGTGGCTGTGTCAGGCCCCGGGGCACTGGGGAAGCACTAGGGGGGCACACAGGAGGCACTCGGGGGGCACACGGGGGACACTCGGGCCGCGGGTGCCACGCTGGTGCTGCCGTGACGCGGACACGGCGGCGGCCCGAGGGCTGCGGCCACCGCGGCCACCCCGCTCCGCCTCCGGCCACGACACCAGCGCGGGGGGCGGCGGCGGCGGGGAGG